>JZKD02S1777254.1:31409-71782 GCA_000966675.3 Picea glauca
TCTGCAAATTTCATTAATATTGGGAATGGGCATTAAACATTTGGAGTGATAAGGAGTGATTGAAACCGGGATTGGGATAAATTGCAGGGTGAGAAAACACAGTAAAAATCAACAAGTTATGATTTCCCTCACTGGTTCTGCAACTCTGGGAGCTACAAGTTCTTCTTCATATACTTCTTCAAGCTGGCATCTTCTTGATTTCTTGAATGCTACATCTTCATCAAAGGTTACATCCCTGCTGATCTCAATGTGATGGTAACTTGGTATATAAACTTTGAAGGCCTTGGAGACCTCACAATATTCAACAAATATTCCCTTCTTTCCTGAAGGGTCCAACTTGGTTCTCTTCTCTTTCAAAATTTGTACAAATACTGGGCAGCCAAATATTTTGAGATGGCTTACTTCTGGCTTCTTTTCGGAGAACATCTCTTCAGGGGTCTTGAACCCAAGTGCACGATGGGACAATCTGTTATGTACATATACTGCTGTTTTTGCTGCTTCTACCCGTAAGTGCATTGGAAGATCTTGATCATGGATTATAGTCTTCACTGCTTCCATTATAGTTCTATTCTTTCTTTCTACTACAATTTTTTGAGGATTGTAGGGAGTGGTGAGCTCCCTCTTGATCTCGGTATCTTTGCAAAAGTTTGCAAACTTTTTTGAGGTGTATTCTCCTCCATTATCCGACTTGAGTATCTTGATCTTTCTTTTAGAGAGATTCACTATCAAGGTTTTGAATTCCTTGAATTTACTGAACACTTCTTCTTTTGATTTCAAAAAGTAAACCCAGGTTTTGCGAGAATAGTCATCAATAAAAGACACATAGTATACATATCCATTGATTGAGGTTGATGGCATTGGGCCACATACATTTGAGTGAATGAGCTCTAGGACTCCTTCTTTACTGTCTCTCCTCGGAAAAGGGTTCTTGATGTTCTTTCCTTGTGCACATTCATTGCACACACCTTCATGGTCAACCTTGAATTCTGGTAGACCTGTGACTGCCTTGCTTACATATGGTAATGCCTTGTAGTTGATGTGGGCTAATCTTCTATGCTAAAGTTCACATGGATTTTCAATGAAGTGGGTCAAGGCTGCTTCTGAGTGACCCTTTAGCTTATACAAGCCACCTTCTTCTTTTCCAATAACAATTGCTTCTTCCATGGTTTTTCCTTTGGGCCACATAAGAACTTCTCCATCTATGAAGGCAACTCTGAAGCCTTTCTTGTCTAAAGCTGAGATAGAAAGTAAGTTCTTTTTCAAACCTGGTACATATAGTACATCCTTCATCTTCATTGGGGTCCCTGAATCAAGTTTGTAATTTGATTCTCCTACTCCTTTGATAGGCTATTGATAATCATCTCCAAGTGTAACTTTCTTGGGAAAGTTCTTTTCTGTAAGGCAAGAGAGAATGTCTCTTTAACCTGTCATGTGCTTGGAAGCACCATTGTCTATGAGCCAAGTGTCGTCACCAGGTGACATTGATCCTGAGTGGGCAGAGATTAAGACATAGTCTTCAATCTGTACTTTTATCATCTTTGAGGGTGGCTCTTCATCTTCAACTGCATGGGCATGGTGCCTCTTGTTTCTCTTCTTGTATTCTTCTCGTCTAGTTGGACAATTCTTAGCAATATGTCCCATCTTGTCACAATGGTAACATTGGTAGGATGAGAAATACTTTTCTCTTCTTTGACCTTTCTGAAACTTCTGGAATCTCCTTGGAGGGTGAGATTCTTTATGTATAAATTTGTTTTGGGGGTGAGACTCCTTATGAGTTTCTTAGATTCATCTTCCGATTGATGTTCTTTCCTTCATACGTCCTGGTTAGGGCATCAAACATTTCTTTTGGAGTCTTCTTTGAAGCTACTTGAGGAATCAAGTGATCTTTGATAGAATCTGCAATGATTCTTTTGGCCCTAACTATGTCCTTTTGGTGTTTTGCTTTAGCTGCAGCATCAACAGGTTCTGGTACATCTTCTTTAATGAATCTTGCTAGGTCATTCTCTTCAAGAATGAATGCAATCCTATATTTCCAGGCACGGAAGTTTTCCACACCTTCTAGCTTGTCAACAAGCTTAGTGCTTGTAGACATCTTTACCTGGAGCTAGGAAAATGACCAAAAATTTAAAATGCTCATAATTTAATTTTGACCTTACCAGGAGGTGCGCTTGGCTGAGGCGAGTAGCCTGGTGCAGTTGGATTTCAGAAAATCCAAATTTTGCCCCTTCAAACTTGACCAACGGAATTTTGGATTCGTACTTTTGGTTTTCTGGTACCGGTGAAAACTAGGGTTTTACTTTCCAGGAGTTCTATCCACTGAAAAGGTGCGTTGAAGGTGCCAATGAGTTCCCTAGGCTAGGGCACACTTTTCTAGATGATTTTTTGGGCTGAAATTCCTCTTCAATAAAAAGCCCTAATTTTCTTGTACGACAATAGTGACGTTTTTCTTTATCCAGTGAAAGATGCTCTCTTTAGCTTAGCTCTGATACCATGTTAAGGTTTAAGTTATTATTAGGTTTCTTTTCAATTTACTAGATAACCATAGCGTAGATAAGATCATTGAGAGAAACACATTCACAAGATACACAACATTTATCCGGGGAAACCCTCATGGGGAAGAAAACCCAACAAAAAATTCCTTAATATAGATAACCAATACAATGCCAAGACAATAAACCAAACACTAGAGAATATCCTCTACTGAGCAATGCGCCTCTCTCTCTTCCTTCTTCTCCAACTGCAGCTGCCAAACTTGCGCTCTGGATGATCTAATGAGTGAGTGAACAAATGAGGCGCTGGCTTCCTTTATTTATACAAACTGGCAGATGCTGAAAAGATGTCTTTTTATTTATAAAACCACTTTAAATTGCCTGGGGGCTGACTTCTTAATTTGCATAATATATTTAGGGTTTGCCCAATCCACAAAAGGGGATTTGGTCAATTACAATGCTTGACACGATCAACCCACAAAAGGGGTTTGATCTAATGAATAATCAATGAATAATAAATAGAATACTCTTTGCAGTTACAATATTTCAACACTCACCTTCTCCGTCTCCATAACCTCCCCCTTCGCAGCCTACCCCACCACCTTCCTCTTTTATAGAGATTATGTCGATTCCTATACCACCCACCTTCAGTAATTGCTCCCCCTATCTCCCACTCTAGATTTCTATACTCCACCACAACCAAATATGATATTCTTCCCACGACTCTCATGGAGGCAGCCCTTGGTTCTTACACCCACTCCACTTGTTAGCATATCGATAAGTCTACCCCTAGATCTTGCCCCATGAACCACAAGTTCGATGACGAATGCAAGTCCCTCTACAAGTAGATATGGATCGCCCTCATTCACGACCCGTCTTCCTCCCCCCACCTCTGCAAAGCATACCGTCTACTCCTTTGTTGTAAAAAGCGACTGTTTCTCTCTAGGAGGAGATGGGAACTCTATGAGGTCCTTCGCCACTCCTCGAAAGCCTTATGTCATGCCCTTTTTCCCAGATACCAAACTGCCCCACCTGACCTTGAACCCCAGGCCATGTTCTCCCATACCACTTCCTTTTATGATATCCCCGGACAACCTCCCACCCGCATCTCTTGCACCCCCTCCTCCTGCCACCTCTTTTCTAAGCGGGATATTAGGAGAGTAGCCAGAGCTATGAGTACTAACAAAGCAACATATGAGGAAGGGCTTCAAGTCGAGTTCCTTAAGTAGGGTATCCTGTCTCTTGAGTCTTATATTGCTGATCTATTTAACTAGGTGGTATGCTCGGGATTTCCCCCCTCTTGGACACGACATATTATACATCCAATCCATAAATCTGGGAGTAGTTCCGATCCAAATAATTATCATAGTATCATGGTGGGTCACAGATTCTCCAAGATTTATGCCACAATCTTACATCAGTGGTGTTATCGCACAAGTTGTTGGTCGGGAAAAGCTCGACCCAACCACCAAGTGACGACAACTAAGGGACACTATACCCAATGTCACCTCGATATAGGTCCCACACTTCAAGGGTGACTAGGTCACTCTAGGGAGGCAATCTTGGTGACGCTAGGGGGATTAAGATGGATGGAAGGGAAGGAAGAGGTGTATCCCCCTAAAGGTCAATGATGGAAGAGAAGAGTGGCTATGATGACTTGTCTCCGGGTGTTCTAAGGTTGCCAAATCTTTGGATGCTTGCAAAGGGTGTTTGTACCTGCCCGAGACACAAGAAAAGCCACGCTTGCATATAATAATGTTAGGTGGACAAGCAAGTTAAGCTTGCTGTTCCTAGTTGCAGCAATAGTCAATGATATATATTAGCACATAAGGAAAATAAGGGCTGCAAATTAAGTGCTAAAAGTCCATTTGAATAAGCACGGGACAAGCTAGTAAAAACTAGTTTAACTCAACACTGATAGAGTGAGATTTTAGCACAAAAGCAAGGCTGTCATAAAAAGCTAACTGCAGTGATATTTAACAGCCTTATGGCTGCAACAAACTTATTATTACAGCAAGATATTTAACCACTAAAACTTGCTCAAAACTTGTTAAAAGATGGGCAGGTTTTAGGCAATTTTCAACRGTTAAATTAAGAGTTATTGAAGAGTTTGATTAGGGTTTTCTRCAGCCCTAATGGCTGTAGGTTAAATTTGTAACAGCTGCAAGAAATACCTRGAGAAATGAAACACCCTAGTGGCTCAAGCAAGCATTCATAGCATAGATTTGATTCCAYTAGGAACAACTTCAAAATCACGAAATTTCRSGTTTACCAAGRCAACAATTTATTTCTCCMATGCAACAAGTGATGACTAGTGCCTTTAATGATTGGGTTAATGGAGTCAAGCAAAGAAAGAGYTAGAGGTACTACCTCCTTGGGGGTGTAAATCCTCTTACTCCCCAAGGAAAGTATCTCTAGCTAGGGTTTAGGCTAAGAGGGTGTATGCCCTTATWCTTCTCTTAGTAAACCCCTTGTTAAACCAATGGAATGTAAGCATAAAATGTGGAGACAAAGGTGGGGGTGTATTCCCTTATACTTCCCACCTAGCTCTAGMAAAATAACCTYGACTTGAATAAAAAATGATAGCACAATGTAAAAAGCCTTACCAATTCAAGGAAAAAAGCTAAGACAAACCACCATAATAGCTAGAGAAAAGCCTTCCATGTYTAGCGCATCACTTCCATCAACMAATAATCAAAGAGATAGCCATACACAAGAGCACAASAGAGAAACTAGCSAAARATAGCGAAAATTTCAGTCCAAGGCCTCTCCAAATGGGAGAGTTATGTTTTAAAATGAGATCTTATGATCTGTATTCATACAAAATGTCACCAAAATAGTTTGTCCACATAATTTTAGGGTAAACCACGAGACTAGGGGTCAACTACCCTAATCTTTCCCCTTAACACAAATAATATTAAACAATTCACTTAAAATTCTACTTTTTGCAGAAATGAAAACCCTAAGAGTGACGTCACCCCTTTAGGAGGGAAGTTTTGGCACTTTTAGTCCAAATGTTGAGTTGGAGATGGTAGGGTTGGGCCTCCAAAGGCCATGTGTCTCCAATCCAACCTTCTTATTCACGATCCAAAGGCTTCTTCCTTCAAAACGTGCCATGTGTAGCCATCACCACCTCAAGCCTCTCAAGCATGACGTCAAGCCTCCAAAAGATGACGTTTTGCCTCTCCTAGGCAAAACGTTTGGCATGTGAGGGCTAGGTCATGTCTCTCAAGTCATCTTCTAGGCCTCCAAAAGTACATCTCTCTCATTCGGCATGCAGGTCCTTGGCATCCAACTTGTGGGCTTCAAGCCCCATGGAAGCCCAAGCTAGGCTTGTTCCTCCAAAACTGTCCACCAACTAGGTCTTGCAAAGACAAATAAGCACGCCCTCCAAGGATCTCAAGTCAAAATATCATGATGAGTAAATCAAATCAATACATGAGCCACCTAAGCATGTGCATCAAAGATTACCTTGTCAAACAAGTGCTCAAAGACATTATGCGACTTGCCAAGCTTGGATATGGGAGGATTGACGAGGTGTCCTATTGGGTAGATTTTCCCTAGGTCAAGGAGTGTTTCCTAAGTGATCCCTCTCTAAGCCATGTAAAATGGATGAAGTGGTTAAGGATCAAGACTCAATGGGCACGGGGTTCATGACATACAAGGGGTTGTAGTGTCTCTTTCATGGGTGCCTTTTTAGAGGGTGTGTGGCACCTTCGTTTGCAATGCTGTTTTTCAAAGCCCATCGTTTTGCCATTCTTTGTTTCTTTCATGTTTTAAGGACGAGTTGAAGGCCACTGTCCTGGCATGCTGTCCAGATAATGACAATGTCACTCACAAATACCTTGTGGAAATGAGAAGGTTGGCTCGTGGTGAGACCCCCTTTCTCTTAGTTGTGCAACTGAGAGCCACTACCTTGGTTTGGTAGCCAGATGATGGTAATGTCATACCACTAGATACCCATGATCATGATAGGTCGACTCATAATGAGACCTCCTATCCTCCAACTAACCCCCTAAGCATTCCATCAATTTATTCTTTTGGGCCCCCCTTTTCTTACAGATAGCATTTCATTGCTTTCTTGGGCGATCCCTAGTCGAAGCATCTGGAAGGTTTATACATAGGATTTTATCTTTTAAACCAACAACAATCCCTCTGGGCCTTCATCCCCTTCTTCCCGTAGAATGAGGGACAACGCCTTCTTGGGTCAATACACCCTAAAATCCCAAGAGATAAGGAAATGGGGGGTTTAAGTGATGAAAAGTGATAAGTATGGTCGGGAGCGATACAATGGCTCTTCAAGGGAGTTCCTAGTGGAAAACCCATTCCCAAGGAAGACCACTTACTAGGGAACAATGTCAACCATTGAGGTGAAGCAGGGAAAAAGGCATAATGTCCAAGCATGTGTCATGAAATCTAAAGCAGTCTAAGATACAACATACTCAAATGCCTCAAATATTGAAATGACACTCACCATAATACCTGACTTGTACCTCATGGAGCAAGGCCCAATGCCTCTCAGAAGCCAGCTGGTGTGGTGGATGCCATCTGAAAATCTATGACCTCTATGGTGGTGATAAGGGTCTCCATCTGTGCAAGTGGATATTGCTGGTCATGTAGTCTCTCTACACTCCATATCTGCAACCTAAGGGCCTGGAGACATAATCTCCTTAGTCATCCCACAAAATGGGGATAGCAAGTGGCTCTCTGAAGAAATGAAGAGACGTCATCTCAGGGCTAGAGGGCTGATTTCCGCCCATACCACCAGATGATTGATCACATCTTCACACTCCGAGCCATTATTGAGGAGGCCCATCATCGCTCTTCGAAGGTCTACACTTGCTTTGTAGATTTCCAAAAAGTGTTTGACACTATTCCGAGGGAGGAATTATTTTAGAGGCTCCATGACATTGGTATATCTGAGACCCTTCTAGTGGCCATTATGAGGCTGTATGAGTCTGTCTCTGGTCAACTTAGAATGGCACATAGTATTTCAGACTTCATTTAGAGTACCATCGGGGTTAAATAGGGGTGCCCTCTCTCATCGACACTCTTCGAGATTTATATTGATGAGCCGGAGTCCTACCTTCATGAGTATATCCAGGAGGGAGATGGTTGCCTTCTACATCAAGTATTGATCTCCCTACTCTTATTCACTGACGACTTGGTTTTGATGGCCTCCACTCCCGAGGGCCTGTAGAGACAGATTGATGCACTGGCCATTTTTTGTGACCTTCTACAATTGATGGTCAACTTGGGTAAAACCAAGGTTCTAATCTTCAACGCATCAAAGAGCTCCCTTACAGAGTTACATTTCCATTACAAGGGGGTAGAGATTGAGATCACCACAACATACACTTATCTGGGTGTACAGTTCACATGACCCCGTTTCAGTAGCGACAAGCCCTTCTGCCTAGGATTTTTAAAGGGTATGGTTCCCTGGCCCTCATCGAGAGACAATGCTTCTTGGGTTTGTTTCAGGACATCTTGTCCAGACTCAACCTCATGGAGGCAATTATCAGACCCAGAGTTCTTTATGGCTCAGAGATCTAGGGGTCAAGCTTGTTACAGACAGACTGGGCCAAGTTGGAGGGGGTCTAGACCCTACTTCTCAGGTGTATCATCCGTTGTAAGCGACCGATTCCACAACCCATTATTTTGGTAGAGTTTGGCGTCCACCCATTTCGCCTTGAGGTCATTTTCCGCCTTGTCTCTTTCCTTTGAGAGTTAGATCTTTTCGAGACTCTACCATCGAGAGAGAGAGGTATCTCTAACTAGCTGTTTGCTCCTCAGAGGCTCTTGCTTCAGCTTGTTGAAATTTTTGTATGCTCTTTTAACCATAGACAATTTCGCATCATTGTCACCCAACCATAGGCATTCACATAAGCCACCCTCGAGCACACTAACCTTTACTTAGAATAATTCCGGCAAGCCTACTTCATAACCAACAGATAAACCCTAGCTGCTAACTGCAACAACAACTCAAGACAAGTAGAGCGCTCCTTCTCCAAGGGTAGCGCACAAGAGAGCGAGTCTCCATATCCATAGAACAAGTACCATACACAACTGCAACTGCACTACTCTGTCTCTCAAACTTGCGCCATACTTAGCAAGAATATCACTGAGAATATTACCAAGAAAATCACCAAGAGAGAGATCAAGACGAAGAGATGACCATGTGCCCTTATTCCTCCTTGCAACTTCCATTGCAGCTGCAATTGCATCTCTCCACAAGACTTGCGCACTTACTGGGTGTACAAATGAGCTAAAACGCCCTC
The DNA here is from genome assembly GCA_000966675.3 of Picea glauca. Classification (NCBI taxonomy): domain Eukaryota; kingdom Viridiplantae; phylum Streptophyta; class Pinopsida; order Pinales; family Pinaceae; genus Picea; species Picea glauca. The sequence goes on from JZKD02S1777254.1 coordinate 40,177, forward strand.
TATTTGTATTAATCTATCTAGTGACTTTTCTGGCTGGGCCGACCTGACTTTCGGGTAATTATATTTTTTGTTTATTTTTTTCCCGTCGAGCGGACTTGTATTTTTGGAAGATAACATTCTAATATTATTTATTCTACTAGGCCGAATTGTCTTCTAGGGTTTCCACACATCTGTTTAATGATTCACTTGCTTCCAGAATATTCTATTCTAAGTTATAGGTTACACGTGGAGGTTAATACATCCCACAACTACCAAAACATAAACACAACTTCCCCCTTAGGCCGTGTTCGTGGTTGGTTCTCAGAGGCATCTCTACTCCTCCAGTCGATGACTATCTCCCCAAAGAGCCTCCCACTATTCATTTTTCATCTCTTGCTAACTAGTTAGGTACTGAATCAGGCTACTAGAGAGGACATTTACAGACTCTACACTTAGGTCACTTAGACCTCGCCTTCGACGAACCTTGGTCTGAAGATGTCCTTCTATCTAGAGTACTTTTTGGAGTTGCGAGATGGCATCATAGTCCACCCCTCGTATACACACAGACATTGGATGCACTCATGCAGGATTCCTTTGGGTTAGCTATGGGTCGGATCCCATTGACTCTAGATTGAGACAGATCACCATATACCACGATCCAATAGGATTTGCTAGATGTGCCACTTACAGGAGCCAAAGATAGAAATGCACCTCATCTTTAGGTATCCTATATACTATGAGATCAAAAGACGCTAGTATTGTCTATACAGGGACTCAGGGGGCTCACTCTCTATCTTCTTCTAGTACTAGGACCAGAGATGCCTAGCCCTCTTCATTAGGGAGATATTTTGCCACAAATCTCAGTTCTTGCAAGCCACACCCCGCCTTGGGATGACTAGGATGATCACCTCTTACTTTCATGCTGACCCATCAAATCGAAGCAACAAGCAGAGGGTTGAGTCCCAAAGCACACTAGACAGTAGACCAGTGAGACCTCGTGTCTCTCTTCAACCTCTCCCCCAGGGAGACAGATCATCATCATCGAGACAGATTGGGAAATGTCGTACGACACATCAGCCCACACATTCTCAGAGAGTTAGAGGGACTAGCTCTAGACAACTCCAAAGCAGGGCACCTCCTAGTTCTAGACGAGCTACTAGAGTTCTATTCAAAGTTTCTTTCTTTCGGCCTCATATGCTAGGAGTATTCCCCGTTCCTACATCCCCCTAGGATCATACAACCGAACCTCTTGATAGTCCCCGAGGACTCCGACATGGAGCCAATGCCCAATTCGCCCTCCTCACCCTCGACCATTCGATCCGGGAGACCTTGACAGCCTTATCGTCAGACACCTGATACCATGTCAATGTTTCATGGAAACCTACACATGAGACCTAGCTAAAACAAGTACAAACAAAGCTTCTCAAGAAAAAGACGAGAGATTCAATATGGAAGAATGAGAAAATATGTTCACACTACTCCAATGAGCTAATCAATCATAATGGAATGAATGAGTGATATACACTCATATAGGAAAGAACATTCCATAATTAAGAAAAGCGAACATGCGTTGAGTTTTTCTTAGGAATGCATGCATAATAGTAATGGTCTAAAATAGAAAGGCTAAAATAGAACTAGCTCTAGTTAACTACCACTGAACTAGTGAGTCTGGTGATCCAGCAGAACTCACTATATGAGCTTCCCCATCTCTTATTTAAAAATTGGAGTCAATTGGCTCTTCCTATGCATGAGCAAGTATAATTTCCTACTGCTGTACTCTATCAGAAACTCATAACCAGTCACTCCAAATCAGACCTTCCACTGCGGTAAGTAATTGTAACTTTCTGATGATGACTTCTATTTGCTATCTTAAATGTTCAAGTGACTTTAAGACCTGATGATGGGGTTATTGAAGTTTACCAGAATACCTATGAAGACTGTGGGGATGGTCACTTGTACAGTAACCTGACAGCAACTTTTCTTAAAACTAAGTTTTCTATTTGTTGATTAAGTTCTTGATCGTGAATGCATTCTGGATGTTCATTACTTTCTTGGGTTTCATTAGTCTCAGAATCATAAATTTCATGGGTTGAAGTTTATATTTGAAAAAATCTTGAACTTTCAATGGTGTAGCTCCTTAGAATGTAGGGTGCTATCTTTGATTCTTAGTATTATCTGAAGTGTTTGATTGCCTTGTAAGAAATTGGTGCTTTCATAGAGTTCTGTCTGGTCCTACAGAGTGGGTGATATCTTGATTTTTTCTATACAGATGGGTTTACCATCTGATCGTGAACAATACATACACAGACTTGGTAGAACTGGACGTAAAGGAAAAGAGGGACATGGTTTGCTGTTGCTTGCACCATGGGAAGAATTCTTTTTAGCTGATGTGCAAGATTTGCCGATAAAGAGGGATCCATTGCCTGAAATGCACTCGGAGATTATATCAAGGGTGAGTTTTTCCCCTCCAAGACATAGCTTGTTGTTTTCTTAAATTATTAGTTTCAATGGAGTGTGTAATTTACTCTATGCTGGTTATATATTTTTTGCTGAAAAGCTCTGCCACATTGCCAATAATTATAAACCATAGTTGAATGGTTGCTGGTAAAATCTCTTTCAGTAAAACAGCCACAATGGGGAGTTTTAAGTTTAAATGCATTATCAGTCTTATGATAATCAATCCAATCCACAGCACAGATGCCCTTAATCTGGACAGAAATCCTATTTGTTTCTCTCCTGCTATAGTACTTTGGAAAACATACAGTAGAGCACCTAACCTGCTTTAATTTGCTTATAGTTTTTTCTCTGTTGCTTTGCCTGTCTTCTTTTTTGGCAAAAATTTAGCATGCAAGGCTTACGTTTACATTAGCAAGAAAATATGTTTTATCCTTAGGATGCTACTTGCTAGAATTAGGCTGGTTGATCAATAAGGACCTTGCATGCCTTACGTTACTGTCAATGCAATAAAGTATTTGTGCTGTTGAGTTACTAGATGAACATGCCTATTGATGATAAACAACTCTCTGGTTGTTGACAGGTACATCATGCAATAGCTAATGTTGATTTAAGTGCCAAAGAATATGCTTATCATGCATGGCTTGGGTACTACAATTCTGTGAAAGCTATTGGCCGAGATAAAACAAGACTTGTTGAACTTGCAAATCAATTCAGCCGCTCAATTGGCTTGGAACAGCAACCAGAACTATTGAGGAAAACTGCGGTAAAAATGGGTCTCAAGGGTATTCCTGGACTTCGGATAAAGAAAAAATAATTTGCTTCCTTGATGACAGATGATGGTCGCTCCACTGTATCATTTTTCTGTAGTCTAATTCAATTGCTTTGAGGCTTTTCTAGTTTTTTCAATGAGCTACAGCCTTTCACTCATTGGCTTGTCCTATTTAGCCATGAATACTGAGCTTTTCACGTGACAGGAGCAAAGCAACAAATTGAATGTAAATATCATAATATCTCAGGTCTGTTGCTGAATGTAAGGTATTGTTCTTGCCAATAGACCAGTGGTTTGGGAGATCCAACTGCAACCTGTAATGTTGGAATCCAAATCCCTTACATTCTGTTTATTGGAATGCAAACAAGTTATATATTTTCTGAGGTTGTCATTGGTAGTTGCATATAATTGGTAAGGATGGAATTATATCTTTGAGCTCTGAGCTTTACCACTTAAAAAGTGGAAGAAATGTTAGTAATAGAAACAAAGTCCTAGGTGATAGAAAATATGGCCTTGCCTTTAGTACCGGAAACAAGTCCATAGTGATAAAAAACATGGCCTTGCCCTTGGTACTTGAAACAAGTCGTTAGCGATAAAAGATATGGCCTTGCCCCCACCCAAGGGAAGTCTAATGAAGGTAAGAAGCCAATAATCCAACTTTTGATGTCTGTTATCGCACAAGTTGTAGGTTGGGCAAAGCCCGACCCAACTACCAATTGGCGACAACTGAGAGAGCACCTACCCACTGTCACCTTAAGCAGGTGTTCCCGTCACTTTTGAGGTGAGGTAGTCACCTCAAGGGAGGAATCCCGGTGACCCTAAGGGTGATTGAGATGGAAAATGATATGTATGGATGGAAGCCCCTAAAGGTCAAGTTTCTAGATGGAAAAGGAAATTTGGAGATGAGTCTAGAGGGTTTCTTAAAGTTGCCAATGATTTGAGTAACCTGCCAAGTGTGAATACCTGCCCGAGACACAAAGAAAAACCAAGTATATGATATAATATGTTAGTTGGACAAGCAAGTTAAGCTTGTTGTCCCTAATTGCAGCAAAAGTCGATGATATATATCGGCATATAGAAGATGATAAAGGCTGCAAAATAGATGCTAAAAGTATAATTATATAAGCAAGAGACAAGCTAGTGAAAGCTAGCTTAACTCAACAATGATAAAGCAAGGCTGAAACAAAAGCTTATTGCAGTGATATTTATCAGCCTTATGGCTGTAGAAAACCAAGCTTTATAACAGAAAAATCAGCCAATGAAAATCACTTCTAACTAGCTCAAAAAGTGCGCTAGGGTTAGTAGTTTGATAGGGCAAAGTTGTAGCCAATTCCTAGGGTTAGTTTAGGAGTTATTTAGGGTTAGAGAGTTAGTTTTCTGCATCTCTAATGGCTGTAGGTTAGTTTTGTAACAACAACAAGTTTTAGTGGATGAAATAGGACGCCTCAATGAGGCAAGGTAGGCTAAAGCTCAATGAACAAAACTCAAGTGAGAAATCTTTAAAACTTGAAACTTTCACGTTTACCAATGCAACGTTTTATTTCTCCAATGCAATGATTAGTGCCTTTGATTATAAGTTAATGGGGTCAAAAGAAAAGAACTAGAGCTACTACCTCCTTGGGGGTATAAACCCTCTTATTCCCCAAGGCAAGTAACCGAGCTAGGGTTTAAAACTAAGGGGTGTATTCCGTTATACTTCCTTAGCAAACCCTTGCAAACAAGAATTCCATGCTTAAAAAATATGAGAGCTAAAGTAGGGGTGTATGCACTTATACTCCCTACCTAGCCTTACCAAATCAACCTTGAGCTTGAATTACAAATGATAGCAATAAATAAAAAACTTACCAATCCAAATAACAACAAGATAGACCATAGCATGCCAAGATAACCACCACAATAGCAAAAGAATGACGTCCAAGAGCTAGCGCATCATCATCATCAACTCCACAACCAAAGAAAAACCATATCATAGCACAAGATCACAGAAAGCTTCAAGGGTAGCGAAAATTATGATTAAAATGAGATCTTATGATCTTTATTTATACAAAATGTCATTCACATAGTTTGTCCACATTAGCAAGGGTAAAACATAAGACAAGGGGTCCACAACCCTTATCTTACCCTTTGCAACAAATTAATATTAAACAATTCACTTAAAATTCACTTTTACACAAAGAAAACCCTAAAGTAAGATGTTGTCCTCCCTTTAGGGGATGTTTTGACACTAGGAGCAAGTCGTTGGAGTTGGAGATGCATAGTTGATCTGAAATTAACCGGATTTTTTTCACCATTTAATTTGCATGTGAAGATTGGAATGATTAAACTCATAAAAAGACTTTTAAAAGACAGTTTTTAAATGCTTAATCAAAATCACATAAGCAAATAAATAAGTATGCAAACCATAAAATTTTAGACAACAGATGATAACAGAGTTCACCCCTCTTGGGCGACGTCTCTGAGCCACTTCCAATGAGAAGGCCGATCTTATTAAGTCTTCAAAAGCTTACATACATGAGTTCTGGAAAAACTTCTGAGTTATGTCAGTGAAACACATAAACAGACCACACCATTGTGTTCCTCTCGAAATTTTGAAAAAAATGAGTATAAACCCGACCCACTTTGCTTGAGACCTCCTCTGGCACACACTTCGAGAAATCTACCTCATGCCCCTGTACGAATCGTATGGTTCTGTACTTTGCTTTTCCACCTCAGGATTTGTGCAAAAGTTTGGTGCTCTCCCATGCCCGTGGCTATGAGAAAAGAAGTGTTTAAATAGTGCGGGCATCAATGGCCACACACTCCTTTTTGGGGCTTTCGAGATACATAAATTTTTAACATAATATATCCCAATCCTTTACCAAGGATTGGGCCGTAGACCATTGGTAAAGCATGGCAATGGGGAAGTGGAGGTCCTGGGGTCAATCCCGCGGGTCTCTCACCTTTCCTTTAAACGTGGAGCGATATATATTATTTAACATAAACGTGGCTTGTTTATTGAACCACCGGTTAATGAGTTGGCATATGCGTTGGGGCCTGTTTATTGGACCACCGATTAATGAGTTGGCATATGCGTTGGGGCCAAGAGTTAAGCCCTCGACCCATCCCTTTTTCAAACTGAACGACCCATCAACTTTAAATAAAAGTTAAGCCCATAGTGGTTAAGAACCAACAAGCAGAGATCTTGGCTAGGTCGATAAGGTGGAGACTTAAGCGAAGAGGAGGTCCAGGGTTCGATCCTCCCCCACTTCATATATTTTGGTAACATAAACCAATGACTTGCCAACCGGGATGCAACTTGTTAGTCGACCATTGATCCGATTCATTTGCCTAGTCACCTTGGAGCCTCCCTGTGGCCTGCTGTAGGGCTGCCACATCACCTGTCTGCTGACTATATGTTGACTATACATGCCACGTGGCACCCTGTGGGGGTGCCATTTGGCCCCCCTTTTTGCCAGTTTTCCATGTTTTGTTGAAACTTTAGAACTCAATAACTTTTCCATCTGGAGGTCGTTTCGCACAAAACGAACGTCACTAGAAATCTCTCGATGAGATCTACACTGCTGTAAGATTTTGTTTGCATTTTGAAGACTTTCATTTTGATTGATATTAGAGATCCTCCTGGATCAAACCTTCCCACTAGGAAGCTTTTGGGCCTCCAAAAGCATGGAATAATTCAAAAAACAGGCGAGGGTACAATTCCCTCACTCTTCCAGTTTCTAACCATCTTTCCTTGCTTGGGTGCTTTCCTTTAAGCCCCACACAAAGATATTCCACATCACCTCCTCGTGAAGATCTGACCTTCTTATCAAGTATGACATCTTCCTGAAGTTCATTGAGGTATTCATGAGCAAACTCTTTAGCATAAGGTACTTGAACTTGTACATCTTGGTCCATAATCATAGAAGGCTCATATAATTTTAAGTTTTCCACATTAACATCGGAATACATTTGCGTATCAGGAGACAAATCTAACCGGGAAACATTGTTACCAACTTTATCCAAAATTGTGAAAGGTCCATGCTTGATTGGTTTCAACTTTCTACCTTCAACTTGGAGTCGGTCTTTGCTGATATGAAGTCAAACTCGATCACCAACTTGAAAGTGATGATCCACCCGATGCTTGTCATGTCTTTCTTTATACTTGGCATGACTTGATTCCAATTGCTCCAACACTGTCTGATGAATCAATTGGATCTGCTGAATAAACTTCAAGGATTTATTTGCATCAACTTGACCATATTCCACTGAATCTTTCCCAAAAACAAAGTCTAGGGGAGACTTTGGCAAATATCCAAAACATGTCTCGAATGGAGACTTCTGCGTTGAAGAGTGTATGGCTTTGTTGTAGGCATGCTGCACATAATGCAACTGCACATCCCAAAGCTTAGGATGCTTGGCACAATACCCTCGAAGAAGATGTGCAACGATCCGATTGACCACTTCAGTTTGTCTGTCGGTTTGTGGATGGAATGTTGTGCTTTTCTTTAACTTTGTGTCCATAAGTTCCCATAGAGATGACCAAAATTTCCCAAGAAAGCGATAATCTTGATCGGATATAATAGAAGTAGGCAACCCAAAATGAACCCATACTTGCTGAAAGAACAATTGAACAGTCAACTCAGCTGTGACCTGCTTCTTACAAGGCATTAAAATGCACATTTTGCTAAACCTATCCTCAACAACATATAAGTAGTCATGCCCCTTTCTAGACATTGGTAACCCTCCAACAAAGTCCATTGACACACTTTCCCATGGATGGGAAGGAACATGAAGTGGAGTATACAAGCCCAACTTTCTATTACTTGGTTTGCTTATTACACATGACACATCCTTTTATATATGTGGACACAATATCATTCATTCGAGGCCAATAACAAAGCTTTTGCAATTCTGCTACAGTTTTCCCTACACCAAATTGTCCTGAAATGAGAGAAGTATGAACTTCTCTTATCACATGCACTTTTTCACTTTGTGGAATACAGATTTTTCCAAGATGATACAACAACTTGTCATGAATATGGTAATCCAATTCTTCATTTTGAGAGCTATGCATTAGTGATTCATATACGTCTTTAAAGTCTTCACCCTTAGTATATTGTTCAACATAACTTGAATGTACCAAAGGACTTTGTTGAATGACAATATAAGCACTTATTGGAGGTCTAGATAACATATTTGCAACTTTGTTCTGAATTCCTTTCTTGTACTTAATAACCAAATGAAATTGTTGTAGAAAACCCATCCACCTGAAATGCCTTGATTGTTGCAGCTTAGTTTGTAATTGAATATATTGTAGTGGTTGATGATCAATATGTATGATTGTTTCTTTACCCATTAGGTAATGTTTCCACTTCTTCACACTTTGTACTAATGCATACAATTCTTTATCATAGATAGGATAGTTAATTATTGCTTTAGAGAAGGTTTCAGAGTGATAGCATATTGTTTTTTTTTATGTTGCATTAAGACTGCCCCCATGGCATAACCACTAGCATCAGTCTCGATCTCAAATGGCTGTTGTAGATCTCACAATGCAAGTACTGGAGCTATGTTGATCTTTTCTTTCAGAGTGTTGAAGGCTTTTTGTTCTTTGCCTTCCCACTGAAAGACTTTGTTCATGCTTGTCAAAACATGTAATGGAGAAGCTATGAAGGAGAAGTTCACAATGAACTTCCTCTAGTATTGGGTTGCTCCCAAAAAAATTCTTACATCGGTTACATTATTTGGCTTAGGCCAATTCACAATGACCTCCACTTTAGAGGGATCAATTCTAAGTTCACTACCCCCTACAATGTAACCTAGATACACTAAAGATGTCTTCCCAAACTCACATTTGGACATCTTTAAGTACAATTTCTCCCTTACAAGTACATCCAAAACTTGTTTTATATGCTTGACATGTTCTTCCCAAGTACGACTAAAAATCAAAATATCATCTAAGTAGACTATGTCGAAATCATCAATAAAGGGCCTGAAAACATCATTCATCACCCTCATAAATGTTGTGGGTGCATTACAAAGCCCAAAGGGCATTACCATCCATTCATACCACCATGCTTAGTTTTGAAAGCAGTCTTCCAAATGTCACTGTCATGAATTCGAATTTTATGATAGCTGCTTCGCAAGTCTAACTTAGTGAAAAAATTGCATTCTTGAGTTGATCCAATAGATCATCAATTCGGGGAAGATGATTCCTGTTCTTAATTGTAATTATGTTTAGTGCCCTGTAATCCACGCACATGTGCCACGTGCCATCTTTTTTTGGCACCAAACAATCGGTGAACTACACGGAGAGGAACTTGGCCAAATGTCCCCTCTCTCAAGCAATTCATGAACCTGCTTCTTTATCTATGCATTCTCAATTACTGAAGACTTGTACATGCCAATGTTAGGAAGAGATGCATCTTGCTGTAAGTGAATTTCATGCTGGATTTCTCTTTTAGGAGCTAACCCTTTAGGTTCTTGAAACATGATATCATAATCAGATACCACTTTAATCAAGTCATTTTGAAGTTTTTGATCACATCCCTTAAAAGATTCGTTTTGACCAACATCCTTTGCTTTAACTATCACAAGAACAAAATTCTTACTAGCATTTACTAGCCTCTTCATTTTATTTGCAGAAGCCAAAGAAATATTAGGTTTCATGGGGTGTGCACGAATAATGTATTCAACACCATCTTTGGTTCGCTGATACCTATTATCTTCCGTGTAAAAGATAGCCTTCCTATCATAAAGATACGGACTACCCAACACAATACCACAGATATCCAACGAGACCACATCCAGATCATCCTCATCAACAAATCTAGAAGTAGTAGCAAATCTAAGTCTACACTATTTTGTAACTTGCAGTTGTGCATTATCACATACCCATCCAAGTGGATATGGCTCAGGGTGTAACTTAGTTTCCAAATGAAGTTTTTTAACTATCTCTTTTGAAATGAGATTTGCTTGTGATTTACTATAAAAAAGAGTATCAATCTTTGTATGTTTAGAAATTACCCTTATATGAAATAGCTCACTTCTCTTTCTTTCATCAACAACAATTTCATGCTTTGAAATAGAAATAGAAGGATTTTTACCTTGAATGCTTGTAGCAACAATCTTAGTTTCATCCCCAGAGTTAGATCCCAAATCATGTTGGATTGTTGCAGTAGTAGTCTTTTTGTCTTCCTTATTCCGAAACTTCTCAGGCTTGAGTTTCGGGTGAAGTTTCCAACATTTGGATGCATCATGACCCTTATGGCAATGTGAGCAAGTAGGTTTTTCTCCTCCTTTCTTTACTGTAGCGGTATGCTTACCTTTCCCTTTACCTTTGAATTTGTTTCCATCTGGTTTTAAAGGTTTCTTGGAAAAGTTTTCATTAGCATTCTTCCCCTTGGACTCCATATGAGTCGCTTGAACGCATACCTCATCAAGATTAGTCGGATTAAACATAAGTATCAGATGACGTAAATAACTATGTAATCCTCCTATAAACTTGAGAAGAGTTTATTGAATGTAGAGAGGTATACCAAGTACCAAAGCTCTTTTCCTGAACTCTTGTGTGTATTCCTACACACTTTGTTCTTTACCTTGCCTCAAATTCTGCCAATCCATCATAGCTTGCTGCATATACCCCAACAAATAGAACTGCTTTTTTAATGCTGAAGTAAACTCATACCAAGAGGATATAATTTTACCTTTTGTGGCAAGATCCTCTTGAGTTCTGCTCTCCCACCATATGAGAGCGGTCCCTCCAAGTTGGAGAGAGGCCAATTGAATCTTTATGCTATCTTTAGTGAACTTTTGAATCCTACAATAAACTTCTATCTAATGGATCCAATTATCCAATTTCTCAACATTAAGTTCTCCATTGTAGACAGGTAAATCAAACTTAATATCAAGCTTTAATTGAGGCATATTAAAATCAACTTTTTCATAAGTTTTCTTTTGCTTTTTAGATGAGGAATGAGAAGAACCATCATGAGAATATGGTGTAGATGGAGGAGATGGTAGAGTTTTAGGAGGGTCCTTACCACCTCCTTCTTTACCTTTAACATGAGATGAGCTACCATGCTCACCCTTTTTTCAATCTTGATAAAGCTCTACCACCATATCTTGCATCCTCATGAAAGCCTTAAGAAAATCTCCTTCAGATGGGATTGAAGAAGCCCCATATTCTCCTTTTGGTGAAGCCATTCTACCTCTTCTTGAACCAATTTCCGGATCAAACTCTTCAAGCTTCCCTTCAACACGCTTAAGCTTTGATCTTGTTAACTTCACAAACTCACAATGCAATGGTTAAACTGCTCTGATACCATACTTGATATGAAATTAACATGATCTTTTTCACCATTTAATTTGCATGTGAAGATTGGAATGCTTAAACTCATAAAAAGACTTTTAAAAGACAGTTTTTAAATGCTTAATCAAAATCACATAAGTAAATAAATAAGTACACAAACCATAAAATTTTAGATAGTAGATGATAATGGAGTTCACCTCTCCTAGGCTACGTCTATGGGCCACTTCCAATGAGAAGGGCGATCTTATTAAGTCTTCAAAAGCTTAGATACATGAGTTTTGGAAAAACTTCTGAGTTCTATCCGTCAAACTTAGAAACAGATTGCACCACTGTGTTCCTCTCGAAATTCTGAAAAAAAATGAGTATAAGCTCGACCCACTTTGCCTGAGACCTCCTATGGCACACACTTCGAGAAATCTACCTCCTGCGCCTGTATGAATCGTATGGTTATGTACTTTGCTTTCCCACCTCGGGATCTGTGCAGAAGTCTAGTGCTCTCCCATGCCCGTGGCTATGAGAAAAGAAGTGTTTAAATAGTACAGGAAACAACGACTATGTGCTCCTTTTTGGGGCTTTCGAGATACATAATTTTTTTAAATAAGATATCCCTGTTATCCCCTATCCTAGGGATAACTAAGGATATTATGTCTTGAGGCCCATAGGTCCTAGACATGGAGTACCGAGAGCCATACAACTTTAGCTTGGCCCTGAAGGGCCCATATTTTCTTCACTGCATCCCATCTATCAACAACAACAACATCCATCCCACTAGCCTGATCCTGAAGTAGTAGTGGGTCTTGCTCCATGAGGTAATGAGTCCGGGTATCATGGTATGTGTCACTTTGATTTTCGAAGCATTTGAATATGTTGCACCGAAATCTCCTTTATTTCATAACGTTTGCTTGGAAATTATGCTCTTTAACTTGTTCATACCTGGGGGGGTGACAGAATGCCCTAGCAAGCTGGTTCCCTTTAGGATGAGTTGCCACTGGGTGGGTCTATGAAAGGTCATCATCCATTCCTTCTATACTTACCATTTTTCATCATTATCCCTCTCATTTCCCCTTACCTTGGTTCAGACATTGGGTTTGCCACACTAGGAAGGGTTGTACCTTGCCTTGTGGGAAGAAAGGGCTAAAGGGCCAGAGGGTAAAAGTAGTTGGCAAGAGTTAAAAGCCAAAATAAAACCTTTGAGATGCTTCACCCAGGGATTCTCGAGAAAGCAATGAATGACTTCTCAGTAAGACAAGGGGACCCATAAGATAAAATAAAACTCAAGGCCTAGTTGGTGGATGGGAGGTCTCATTATAAGCCGACCTATTAGGTCCATGGGAATGTAACGGTATGACACTACCATCTATCTGGTCACCAAACCAGGGTAGTGGCTCTTGGTGGCATAACCAAGAGAAAGGCGGTCTCATCACGAGCCAACCTTCTCATTTTCGTGAAGTGCTTGTGGGTAACACTGTCACCTCTGGTTACCACGCCAGGACAATGTCCCCCAACTTTTCCTTGAAAAGAAAAAAACAATTAGACTAAGAATAAAAGGCATTGAATGGGCTAGGAAACAATGACATCCATGATAAGGTGCAACTCGCCCTCTACAAAGGCACCCACAAGAAATACCTACATTTCTCTATTATCACTGTACCCTCTGCCCAAACACTTCCCCTACTCCATTTCACACACTTACATGACCTAGATTGGTTCTCACCTGGGAAACACCCCAAAATTGAGGAGGATTAGCCCAATAGGACATCCCGAGACCCTCTCCAAACTTGACTTGTTAAACTACATAACGTCTTTGAGCATTTGTCTGGGTAAAGGGGGTTTGATGCACATGTTTGGGTAATTTGATTATTGGATGTGATTGACATTGCTATGATCCCTGTGACTTATGAGCCCATGGAGGGCGTACTTGTTGTTGCTGTAGGACCATGCCCGATGGACAAGTACATATGGGGAGATGATCAGCTCGGACCTCCATGGGGTTGAAAGCCCACAAATAGATGTTGTGACCCCATCTAGGGGCAGGGAGATGTCAGAGACTTGCACCAGGAAAAAGGAAGGACGTTTCACCAGAGACACTTTGGTAGACCTAGACCCAGGGGGGTCTTGCTCTTCCACCTGGATGTTGGCCTTATATAAATGTCATCTCTGATTATCTTGTTTAGCACTTATCTGGTTGGTAGGAGATGGCCAGGTGTATCCAAGGAATACCGAATGGAGGGAGAAAAACCACTTGAATTCCCATGGACTCTAAAATATCTAAATCCCCCGTGACCCAACCTCGAGCCTGACCCATTGGGATAGAGAGGGAAATAGTCTTTGAAGATAAACACACCAAGTATGGGTACCGATCTCACCCCTTCACTGAATTAGCTAAGCCCCAGATGAGATGCAAAAAATAGACTAGTCTGAACACTTTCTCGAGTCGGAAGGGTCGAGCCCCAAACTCTACTAGGATGGTGTGATGAGGAAATATTTTCTTTCATCTAATTATGTGACGGAGGATAAGGGTCTAGACTCTCTCAATCGAGGCCCAATCCAACTCTAATAAGGAAGGCCCCCAAATATTTGAGCCATAGAGAACAATGTGTCAGATAAGGGAGTCCATGAGAAACATCTTGGATGAGATGTCCTGAAAATGGTTGTGGAAACATTGTCTCTCTATAAGGGATAAGGACCCATAGCCCTTAGAAATATGAGGTTGTAGGGCTAGTCGCAAGCTGAAATAGGGTCCCAAAAACTGTACGCCTGGGTATGTGTAGGAAATGGTGATCTCGATATCCTCCCCTTTGAAGAATAAATGAAGGTCCACATACTTCTTTGACCCATTGAAGATCATAACCTTGGTTTTACCCAGGTTGATCGTAAACTGCTGAAGGTCACAGAAGAGAGCTAGGGCACCCAACTGTCTCTGTAATCCCTCTAGAGATGAAGCTAGGACGACCACATCATCAACAAAAAGAAACATGGATATTATAACATGGTGGAGGAGACATATGTCACTGTCCTGGATATGCTCATGGAGAAAGGCCTCTAGCTCATCAATATAAATCCCAAACAATGTGGGGGACAGGGGGCAACCTTGTTTAACTCCGATGATACTCCTGATGAAATATGACATCTTGTGAACTGTGTGTGGAGATGAAAAAGAACCAACTCATAAAGGCACATGATGGTAGTCAGTAGGGTATGGTAGATACCAATATATCTAATCCTCTGGAACAAGGCTTCTCTCAGGCGAAGTCAAAATCCTTCCAAAAATCTACGAAGCAACAATAGGCTTTTGAAGACCGATGTTGTGCCTCCTTAATAATGGCCCGGAGTGTAAATATGTGATCAATGGTCTGATGACCGGGCCATAATCTTATCTATCCCCTAGCTAGAAGGTGTCTATGCTCAATCTCACTAGAGAACTTGATATGTAGAGTCGTAACATAGAGCTTCGAGAATGTATGGCCCACCATGATCATCCTATAATTTTTTGGATTCAAGCTAGGGCCCTATTTGTGTATCAAGGGAATGATGTGGTGTGACCAAACCGAAGGAAAACCTATCCAAACCAGATGGTTGAAGAGATATTCCTAGTGAGAAACTAAACCACGAAGATTGTTCTTAAATAACTCTACCTGAAAACCTTCCTCATATGATGCTTTGTTGTTGTTCATTAGCCAAACAACCTCTTTGATATCCCTGTCTAAGAATAAGAAACATGAGGATGATGGAGAGGTGACCTGAATCTGGGCATATCCAGGAATGTCATAGAGAGTGGATATGTGGGAAAACATGGAGTGGGGATCTAGATCAAGTGGAAGGGGGGAGCGACGGGGGAGGATGGTACGCCATAAAATTTTAGAAGAGTAAGGGAGATGGATAAATCATCTCTTTTTTGAGATACAAAGATGTGTTTCTTACAATGAAGGAGACACCAGTAAGAAGCATTGAGGTTGAGGTAGGAGGGGTGAGCATGGGTGAATGCATGTTGAAGTTGGCAATAGAGAACCTTGCATTCTTCTTCGTACCATCGGTTCAGAGATATCGATGTTAATGCCAACCTACAGGGGTAACGAGAAAATTATAAACAAGGATGATCTAGATTATTTTGAGAATGACATGAAGGAAGAAATATAACCGATGTATAACAATGAATTACACAAAAATATAGAAGAGAACACAGGAATACAATGAAACCCAAATTCTATTACTGAATAAGATAGAAGACATTGCATAACACAAACTGGAAAAATGGGGTAGCTTATCTCTAAAAAGAAAGAGATGTTGGCTACACTTCATTCACAAGAAGCTTTACACCACACTCCATTGCATGCTTAAAGGGTCTCCTTCACCTCAATTATATATGAGAGAGTGAGAGGAGAACAACTACCACGATGCATGTTGGATAAATTGGACTAACTTTTATAATTCCATAGGCATGTAAAACACTAGGACTTCCCGAGTGGTCACCCATCCCAGTACTACTCTTGCCCGAGTGTGATTAACTGCGGAGTTCTAATGGGATTCAGTGCATTAACGCTATGGTGTAGGCATGTACATAAGACCACTAGGAAATCATTAAATGATGTCTGTAATAAAAAAATGAAGATGACTTTACATTCCATTCCCCATCAAAAGGGTGAATATCATGGTTTATCAAAACCATAGGCTCAAAATGGCGATTTAGTGGAAGAGGTGGATAGCCACTGAGATCCATATGGATCATTCCTCCTCCCTTAGGAAGCAATGGTCCCCATTGCGTCAAGTACCCTTGGGAGACGGGGAGACTTCTGCTAAATCTAAAGCTTGGTGCATTGCTTTCCTTGCATAATAAGTTGTCATGCTTAGCTTGTTGAAGGATGTCATGAAATTGTTGTTGGAGGGGTTGGATCCATTCAACTAATCTAGCTGCATGATCTACTTGAGTGTGGGAGGACACTATCAGTGAAGATGAATCATGAAGAGTATGAAGGGTTATGTTATAACCTTTCTTGATTGGGTAGTGTGGAGACACCCTCGTAGGTGCAACAAGAACATCTTGGTACTCGTCTACAATCTTGTCGATATGATTCTACTGGATAGAAAGGTCTTGGGATGAGGCTGCAGTGGTTTCAATTTCCTTCTGTTCACCTTCTGATCGGATTGTGAAGAGGCTAAACTTTGCAGTATGAGAGATTACTTTGTGGCATTGTTTTGGTGGGACAATAGTAAGAAATAACTATGGTATCCGGTATAGTTGACCCCCTAGAGAAACAATGATGCTACGGGGTATAGACTCATAAAAAAAATGATGCATCCACATATATGGTTGGCCTAATAGAACGTCATAGACTTCTAGTGGGGAAGCATAACACAATACCTCATCCTTGAAGGGATTGATACCATAGGACATGCGACATTGTTGGCTGACACGAAGATCTTGACCCTAGCGAAGCCACTCGATATTGTATGGCTGCGGGTGTGGTGTTGTTGGAAAATCCAACTACTTGACAACCTTTGTTGAGATGATGTTCTTTTGGCTTCCACTATTAACAATAAAATGAATTGGGGTCCCCTTCACCCACATCTGTGAATGGAAGAGTCACTGCTCCTCCTCAGGATCCTCTTTTGGTTGGATTGTTGTAGTTGCGACAGTAGCAGTGGGTTCTGCATCAATGATTTGTCTCCTTTTATTATTTTTTGAATCAAGGTCCAAGTCGGGGTTCAACTCTTTGTCTTTGAGCTCGTCCACCAATGAATGTATTGAGCGAAATTCATCAGTGTTGTGCTAAGGGTTGTTGTGGAACTCACACCACTTTTCAATGTCTTTCTTAGACTTCCTGTTACCCTTCTTTGTCTTTATCTGGGAATGGATTTTTTGAGGTTGGCCTTCCTTGCTCTATCCATGCTTCTCCACTTACTCTGCTGCTTGAATTTCTTCTCAATTTTGACTGCATATCGATAATCAAATCCCAGTGAGGATATGTCCAAGAAATCCATCTATGCTTGGATGTAACTATGTAGACCACTGCGGTACTTCAAAACCAGGTGCCACTCAGAATCTTTGATACCCAACTTTGATCACAAGGTATGAAATATGTTGGTGTACTCTGGCACCGCTTGGTCTTTTTTTGACATAGAGTTGTCCCTCTCATGTATTGGTCATCATAGTTTCCGACAGGGTATAAATCCTCCTTTAGGGCATATACAAAGGCTGCCCAAGTGGTTTCTCTCCCAATAGTGTAGATTCATCTGTTGTGTACCTCTCCCAGTAACGTTTCCACCAAGCTCTGACATGGGGAAGGGATTTAAGGAGCACGAAGGTGATATTTTCATTGTCGGATTTTTTTTGGACAGAGTAATAAATTTCTAGCAGATTCAACCATTTTTCTAGAGCATCTGCGTTTATCTAGCCTTCAAATAAGGGGATATCAAAATTGACTTGTACCTTGAAGGGTGTCGCACTTACGAAATGGTTTCTTGTTGAAGATGCATCGACTGTCGCCATCGGTAGTCTTCGAAGGATCTGAGCGAAGTTGTCCATCATCTCATTCCTTTGTCGCACGAGGGATTCCTCGAGCAACGTCTTGAAAGGATCTCCTGCTCTGTCATCTCTCTTTTCTTCCACCATGGGAGGTTTCTTGGGCTAGCGAGAGTGGTTGTCCTCAAGCGAAACTAGCTCAAGATCCAAATCTCTATACCCTAACCTCATCGGGGACCTTCTCTGGGAAATGAAAAGGAGAAGACTGCTCTTATACCACTGATCCATATTATTTTGAGAATGACATGAAGGCAGAAATATAACCGAGATATAACAATGAAATACACAAAAATATAGAAGAGAACACAAAAATACAGTGAAACCCAACTTCGATTACTGGATAAGATAGAAGAACACTGTAGAACACAAACAAGAAAAATGGGGTAGCTTATCTCTAAAAAGAAAGAGATGTTGGCTACGCTTCATTCACAAGAAGATTTACATCATACTCCATTGCATGCTTAAAGGGCCTCCTTAACCTCAATTATATATGAGAGAGTGAGAGGAGAACAATTCCCATGATGCATGTGGGATAAATTGGACCAAGTTTATAAAATGCCATAGGCATGTAAAACACTAGGAATTCCCAGGCAGTCACCCATCCCAATACTACTCTAGCATGAGCACACTTAACTACGGAGTTTTAATGAGATCCGATGCATTAACGCTATGTTGTAGGAATGTACATAAGACCATTAGGAAATCATTAAATGATGTCTGTAATTAACAAATGAAGATGAAATTACATTCCATTCCTCATCAAAAGGGTGAATATCATGGTTTATCAAAACCACATGCTCAAAATGGTGATTCAGTGGAATAGGTGGATGGTCACTGAGATCCATCTGGATCATTCCTCACCCCTTAGGAAGCAATGGTCCCCATTGCCTCAAGTACCCTTTGGAGACGGGGAGACTTCTGCTACATCTAAAGCTTGGTTCGTTGCTTTCCTTGTAGAAGAAGTTGTCATGCTTAGCTTGTTGAAGGATGTCATGAACCTGTTGTTGGAGGGGTTGGATCCATTCAACCAATCTAGCTGCATGATCTACTTGAGTGTGAGAGGACTCTGTTAGTGAAGATGCATCATGAAGAGTATGAAGGGTTTTGTTATAACCTTGCTTGACTGGGCAGTGTGGAGGCACCCCCGTAGGTGCAACAATAACATCTTGGTACTCGTCTACAATCTTGTCGATATGCTTCTGCTGGATAGAAAGGTCTTGGGATGAGTCTGCAGTGGTTGAAATTTCCTTCTGTTCACCTTCTGATCAGATTGTGAAGAGGCTAGAGTTTGCAGTATGGGAGATTACTGTGTGGCATTGTTTTGGTGGGACAATAGTAAGAACTACCTATGGTATTCGTTATAGCTGACCCCCCAGAGCAACAATGACACTACGGGGTCAAGACTCATAAACAACATGACACATCCACATATAAGGTTGGCCTAATAGAACATCATAGACTTCCAATGGGGAAACATCACACAATACCTTATCCTTGAAGGGATTGATGCGATAAGGAAGACGACTTTGTTGGCTGACGCAAAGATCTTGACCTTGGTGAAGCCACCTGATATTGTATGGCTGTGGGTGTGGTGTTGTTGGAAAAACCAATTTCTTGACAACCTTTGCTGAGATGATGTTCTTTTGGCTTCCGCTATCAACAATAAAATGCATTGGGGTCCCCTTCACCCACATCTGTGAATGGAAGAGTCGCTCCCTCTCCTCACAATCCTCTTTTGGTTGGATTGTTGTAGTTGCAACAGTAGAAGTGGGTTCTGCATCAATGATCTATCTCCTTTTATTATTTTATGAATCAGGGTCCAAGTCGGGGTTCAAATCTTTGTCTTTGAGCTCGGCCACCAATGACTGTATTGAGCGACATTCATCAGTGTTGTGCCAAGGGCTGTTGTGGAACTCACACCACTTTTCGACGTATTTCTTAGACTTCCCATTACCCTTCTTTTCTTGCATCTGGGAATGGATTTTTTGAGGTTGGCCTTCCTTACTCTTTCCATGCTTCTCCCACTTACTCTTCTTATTGAATTTGTTCTCAATTTTGATTGCATATCGATAAGCAACTCCCAGTGAGAATATGTCCAAGAAATCCATCTCTGTTTGGATGTACCGGTGTAGACCAATGCGATACTTTAAAACCAGGTGCCACTCAGAGTATTTGATACCCAACTTTGAGTGCAATGTATGAAATATGTTGGTGTACTCCGACATCGTCTGGTCTCTTTTCTGATGCAGAGTTGTCCATCTCATGTATTAGTCATCATAGTTTCCGACATGGTAGAACTCCTCCTTTAGGGCATCTACAAAGGTCGCCCAAGTGGGTTCTCCCCCAAATAATGTAGATTCATTTGTGGTGTACCTCTCCCAGTAGCCTTCCCACCAAGCTCTGACACAGGGAAGGGATTTAAGGAGCATGAAGGTGATATTTTCACTTTAAGAATTTTTTTGGACAGAGTAATAACCTTCTAGTAGATTTAACCATTTTTCTAGAGCATCTGCATCTATCTGGTCTTCAAATAAAGGAATATCAAAGTTGAATTGTACCTTGAAGGGTGTCGCACTTGCAAAATGGTTTCTTGTTGAAGATTCCTTGGTTGTCTCCATCTGTAGTCTTCAAAGGATCTGAGCAAAGTTGTCCATCATCTCATTCCTTTTTTGCACGAGGGCTTCCTCGAGCAACGTCTTGAAAGGATCTCCTGCTCTGTCATCTCTCTTTTCTTCCGCCATGGGAGGTCGCTTGGGCTAGCAAGAGTGGTTGTACTCAAGAGAAAATAGATCGAGATCCAAATATCTATACCCTGACCTCGTCGGGGACCTGCTCTGGGAAATGACAAGGAGAAGACTGCTCTAATACCACTGATCCAGATTATTTTGAGAACGACATGAAGGAAGAATTATAACTGAGATATAACAATGAAATACACACAAATATAGAAGAGAACACATAAATATAGTGAAACCCAACTTCTATTACTGAATAAGATAGAAGAACATTGTAGAACACAAACTGGAAAAATGGGGTAGCTTATCTCTAAAAAGAAAGAGATGTTGGTTACGCTTTATTCACAAGAATATTTATGCATGCTTAAAGGGCCTCCTTCACCTCAATTATATATGAGAGAGTGAGAGGAGAACAAATCCTATGATGCGTGTGGGATAAGTTGGACTACGTTTATAAAATTCCATAGGCATGTGAAACACTAGGACTTCTCGGGCGATCACCCATCCCAGTACTACTCTAGCATGAGCGTGCTTAATTGAGAAGTTCTAATGGGATCCAGTGCATTAACACTATGTTGTAGGCATGTACATAATACCACTGAGAAATAATTAAATGATGTATGTAATTAACAAATGAATATGACATTACATTTCATTCCCCATCAAAAGGGTGAATATTATGGTTTATCAAAACCATAGGCTCAAAATGGTGATTTAGTGGAAGAGGTGGATGGCCACTGAGATCCATTTGGATCAAAGGAGTCTTTCACGAATGGCTACTAGAAGTGGTCACCCATTTAACAAGTACAATAGGGAAAATATGTGTGGGATAGCATGATTGAACAATGTGAAAGAACATGCACCCTCATGATACGAGGAGGATGGAACTTAACCCCAAGAGAAGGATAAAAAACAATTTGTTTTATTCTCTGCTAGAAATGAAGGCTAGAAATCACGTTATTGTGTGAGGTCACAGAGTAGAAGAATCATAGCCAATGCAAGTAAATAAGGAGTTGATAATGGAGAATGGAGGGGTAATGATTGAACATCATAAATAGGGAGGCTTGCAAAAGTGGCTACTAGAAGTGGTCACCCCTGTCATGGGTACAGTAGGGAAAATATGTGTGGGATGGAATGATTAAATAGGGTGAAAGAGAATGCACCCTCATGATATGATAGAGATGGAAATTAACCCCAAGAAAAAAATAAAAACAAATTGTTTTACCCTCTGCCAAAAATGAAGGCTAGAAATCACATTATTGTGTGAGGTCGCAAAGTGGAAAAATCATAGCTAGTGTAAGTAAATAAGGAGTTGATAATGGAAATAAATATATGGATTTAATCTTCTAATACATTAGTTTCTTTTGCGGCTCACTTTCTTCTCCTTGTTGTCTAGTTAGAGACCTCATCTAGTTTTAGCTAGCCTAAGTTACTCGATTTTTCTTCGGCTTGGTCTCAAAACAAGTAAGAACCTCCTTGGAATCCTTAACTTCAATGTTGTAAAGCATGCATCACACTTACCATCCTCCCTACACAAGGAGGACTATTAGCTCTATGCACAAGATGTTTGTTCACTCTCAATTGCTAAGAGGCTGGACTCAAATTGTTTGGAAATCATTGTTAGGAAATCAACATCTTCAAGGCCACGAGACACCTAATTTTCCCTACATAAATTTACAACCCATTTTATACATTATACAAAGAACATTTTCCCTTTTTAACACTTTGGTTCAATATCAAAACCAAAACTTGTGGTAAACCATATTTAGAAATCATTGTTAGGCAATCAACATCTTCAAGGCCATGAGACACCTAATTTTTCCTACATAAATTCACAAACCATTTTATGCATTATACAAAGAACCATTTTCTACTTTATACAAATATTTCAAATTACTAATCACAAAATCATTATTACAATTTGAAATTTATTTGCAAAGTGAAGAGGTATAAAATCTACCTGCAATATCTAATAAAACCACAACCTAGTTTTTCCAACATAAAGTTGGCTTAGTTTTTCCGACATAAAGTTCCCTCATAATAATACCAAAGATAAGGATATTTTTTTCCAACATAAAGTTAGATTAGTTTTTCCAACATAAAGTTCCCTCATAATAATACCAAAGATAAGGATAATTCATAGAATGAGAGAATTGTTATTAGCAACATGCTTTCTTATTACATAAATCATTGTCAAACACAATAAATATTTTTTGTTGTGTGATGGCAAACAAAAGGTCAACGATTTTCAAACACAACGAATATTTTTTGTTGTGTGCTTTCTTATTACATATATGTTTGTCAAACACAATGAATATTTTTTTTTGTGTGCTTTCTTATTACATAAACGATTTTCAAACACAATGAATATTTTTTGTTGTGTACTGGAAAACAAAAGATAAAATGACAAACAACAGTAATTAAGGCAATGCCCTCTCACTTTCATGGTGTTGAAAGAAGAATAATGGCAAAAAAAAGTTACACTAGAGACCAAACTAGAGATCGAAAAATAGGTGTTAATGACAAACCAGGATTTCCATTGCAACTGTCACTCGACCCCTCACAACAATAATTCAGGCAATGCCCTCTCACTCTCATAATGTTGAAAGAATAATAATGATTAAAAAAAGTTACACTAGAGATCAGAAAATAGGTGTTTATGACAAACTAGGATTTCCATTACAACTGTCACTCGACCCCTCACAACAATAATTCAGGCAATGCCCTCTCACTTTCACAGTGCTGAAAGAATAATAATGATAAAAAAAAGTTACACTAGAGACCAAACTAAAGATCATAAAATAGTTATTTTATGACAAACAAGGATTTCCATTGCAACTGCCACTCGACCCCTCACATCATCTTCTTTAATCATTAGGAGATGCATGCCTGTCACCATATCCTTAGAATTGAAAATCCCAATTCATGAACCAATTTGAAATAACATAACAATACATTCACTCAACAATTTCCTGGCAGGCATTATCCAATCACACAACAAATCCTCAAAATCATGTTGGGGGAGGGAACTTACTGAGATTGAATGGTATAACTCCTCATTCTGAATGTCCCCTCTGAATGTTCTGAATTTTACGCACCACAACATCCCTCTGTTGGCCCTTGACCAAGTTTTGAAGATCCTTGGTCACTTTTGACCCTTTTTTGGGACTTCGACAGGCTGTCGAAGGTGGAGCGCAAGTCAAAGCGGAGATCGAGGGATCTCGACCCCTTGTTTAGGGATTTTTGGGTTTAGGGCTTATGTAACGGGTATGGGGATATAGACCCATGGGTTTACCCATGCTTAGGCCTATTTTGTAATGTATAAATAGATGTCTAGGAAATGTAGGAAGACGCCAATGTGCTAAGTGAGAATAGTTGTGGATGCTTTGTGCATGCTATGTGTTAAGACTTGCAGAGCTAACTACAAGTGATTGTAAGAAGCTTCTGTATAGATAGTAAGAAGGCTTTGTGCTTAAACCTGTCTTGGGGAAGGAGGATATGGCGAGGTGTGCACATATCTCTTGTCCTATGCGGAGTGGGTTCTGAGGCTTTGTGCATGTAAGGAGATTGACAGAAGATAATAAAGGAGATGAAGAGTTGGTGGACGTAGCCCCACACTGGAGTGAACAACGTATATCCCGTGTTATGGTTGCTTTGTGAATTATGTTGTATGTTAGTGATGTGATTTATGCTTAGTGTTGATATCTTTATGTATGATGCATCTGATCTATTAGCTTAGTTCTTGGTAAGGTGAATGAATGTTAGATCTGATCTATCTCTCCATGCTAAGTGCTTAAATGTGTTAGATATTGTTGAGTACTGCGCTGCTATGTAATTAGGGTTTGGATATACAATGTGAATAAGGGTTAATTACTAACGAAAGTTCACTGCTAAGTGCTTTGTTAGATTATTGTAATCACAGATTTGTGTCCCAGCTAAGGTTGGAGACACTGGAGTCCTACAACCAACCCTGCCTCTACCTCGGGTGAGACTTCATCTGCTTCGCAGGTGTTTCCAAAAGCGCTGGTAGTTAGGGTTTTGTTGGTGCACTGTTGAAGCATTGAACCTTGGGTCCGCCCCTGTGCCAACAAATGGTTCTGTTGCCGGGACCTGAAACTGTGATTGCTGGGAACTGAGGAAAATAAAGAAAGCTCTGTGTGTAGATATTTTGCTTTAAGTGCGCAATATTCTACTTGACTTGCAAAGCTTTGTGCTAAGAAAGGAATCGAATCTGAAGAAAAAGAGGTAAGATCAGTGAATTTTTTGTCAAAAAGAGGTAAGATTTGGAAGCTTTATGCTCTGAGAAAGGTAAGATAAGTGAAAATTTTTATTTCGAAAGAATGGATCTAGGTATGTTTAATAGATTTGATCATAATATGAAAACTGGGGTACAACTAGAAGAAAGAAGGTTTGATATGAGTAGATCTGATAGAAATAGTGAAAGATATGTTATTCCTATACATAGAAAGAATTATTGGACTAATAAATGGATGCAGGATCCTAGGAAGAATTTTCTGCAGGTTAGCTACCATGATCCTAGTGCACAATATAAGAAAGGTGGGGGTTCATTTAAGAGAAAGAGATGATTAACTCTTTGTTACAGTTGCAGAAGACCGGGACACCTTGCTATGGAATGCCCTGGTAGAAGACCTAGTTGTATTTGTTGTAAAGCTATGGACCATGAAGTTCTGGATTGCCCTAGAATGATTGCTAAGGTTGAAAGAATGAATATGAGACAAGAAAACCCCGAGGAAGACCAAGAAACTAAGACCATGGAAGAACCCCAGAAAGAATCAGAGACTATATTACTACAAATGAAAGAAACCCTGAATGAACACATAAATATCAACTTATCAGAGATCTTCAAAGAGAAAGAGTGCATAGAAACAAGAATAGGAGACTTCAACATATACTGTGTTCTGGATGAGGAAACACAAGTGAGTATCATGACAGAAAGAACCTGGGAAATTTTGGGAAAGCCTGCTATGATTCCTTCATTGGGAGGAATAGGATTATTTAGAGGAAAGATGATAACCCTATGTGGAAGACTTACCCAGACATCTATGAGTGCTCATGGAACTTCGACAGAAGAATAATTTGAGATTGTTAAGTTTGTTGAGAACAACACCCCATTTGCTATACTACTAGGAAAAACATGGATTGAGAAATATCAGACCCAAATAAAAGAGGAGGAAGCTCTAGAACAGAAAAAAAAATAACTAAGAGACTTCATGGCTAAGAGAATAACACACTTACTGGGAGAACAATAAAACCAGTCGAAGCTACTGAGGACTAGAAAAATGGATATTGAAGTTGAAAGAACACAAGAAGATTTGAAACATCTATCTGTATAGGAGAGTAGAGTACCTACCCAATACAAAGAATAAGTATTTCTCTTGAACTTTAGGAAATACCACCAACAACGTGAATTTACTATGCCAAGAGGAGATAAGAATCAGAATGGAAAGAGGAATACCGAGACATAGATCACAGGGAAGAAGGTCAGAAAGTTCAGCAAGAAGAAAGCAAAGTTGGAGAAATTACAAGAAGTTCCAGAGAAGACTTCGTAGAAGGAAGGTCTCCAGAATTTGAACCTCACTGGAATATCAGAGCAGCTCAGATTGACACTTTTCCATGGCGGAGCGATATGACCGTTGGAGGCATTATAACCGTTATATTGATGTTCCCGAATGGTTAGAATAACAATTATGACCATAAATATCACCATCGGATAGTTGAGACCGCGCCATAAAAACATATCTTCATTGATGAAGGCTTCTTGTCTGTTGGAGGGATACGTTACATCGCTATCTACTTATTTTGTTGACTGTTTCACCGATAACACTTTCACGAATTGTATCCAAGAGAACTAATATTACCGTGTTGTGTTTACCGAGACTTCACCACCTATTCCATTGCATAGAGTGTTTGTTAATCAAATTGAGTTTTCCGATCTCGAGCATGCGTGCCGGACGAATTCAGCGCCATAGAAAAGTATGTTGAAGAAGTTCTAATCGAACTTATGGTTGAGAAGGTGATGTCCGTCGGAATTCAAGCTTCATCGACAAGAGGAGTGCAAGCCTCCCCATCGAATGCTTGTGGATTCGGACCATCCCAAGATGCGGCCTAGAAAAGAACCAAGCATCAAGATGACTTGGAAAATGAGAAGTTAATCCCATCCATCCTGCCCAACTACATCGCATCTCTGGCCAGTGTGGTGAATCATGACAGTGTCCCTAGGGACTTCGACTACACCTTGGTTACTACGTACCTCCTGGAGGGGATACGCACAGGCAAACCACACTTGGATAAGACCATGAAATTAAATATCAATGAATTCAACTTGGGAGATCGTAAGAACTTCAGCATGCTCACCCCTCACATGTATTTGAATAGGACGAAGGGGAATAAGTCGAGGATAATCCCCCAACCATGGACTATGGACCTCATGCAGTCCACCATACTGAACGTAATGAAGATACCCCATTTTGGAAGGCACCAGGAGGTTAACGCGTGTGTTAAGATCCTACTGTCAAGCTTCCATGGCAGTTATTTGTGGCTAGATAGACGCATCACCGTCGATCCGACGCTAATCCATCAGATCATTAGATTGAGCATGCAGGGACCAGACCTGCAAGACTTTTACCCAAGAAAGGCTGCAAACCATGCCCTGGCGTAGAAGATTAAAGATACCTACCACGATGTTGAGAAGGGGAAGCGAGGCTACAAGGTAGCCTCCATCTAGAATGGCGCAGTGTGCCTCACTTGCCAATTTATTGTTGGTAAGCTAGTAAGAAAGAACAAACCCATGCAGGTCACGGGGTTTGTTTTTGACCTTGCAGGAAAATGCGTGGAGGGGCTACAAATGAACTGGGCAAAGTAATTAGTTAACTAGTTAGACCAAGATTGTCGCGAAGCTCAGGATCAGGGCTACGAGTTCCATTTTAGTTGGATGCTGATCCTCATCACGTTCATAGCTTGGGAGATGCCAGAAGGTGAGACCTTCCCTGAAATAGAGCCATCTGAACCCTTAGCCATGAAGTTCACCACACTCTGGTATTAGAGTGATATGGGAAAAGAATGGAAGTCAAACACGGTGTTCCACACCTACTACCTGTAGTTAAAGAGGGATATTAAGGTTGTCCCTTGTATGATGCCGAACACCCTGCACAGGTTCAGGCCATTTGTGAAGTTCCACGCAAACAAACATTTTATCTATGTCACTGCGCATGGAGACAAACACAAAGAAGTACTACAGAGTTATTACAAACTCACAGAGGAGGACCTAGAAGAAATAACTAAGGAATGGCTTGTAGAGCTCCTTATACCTATTGATCTCGCAGAACTGTCTGATCCCAGACTAATCAGAAGCCCGGTGGTCACTCGCGAAGGGTAAGATACATCTGGAAATATCAAAAGGAAGAAGACATAAGAGGTACAGATGATGAGCAATGCATCCGAAGAGACTGCTTTAGAATCACCTAGCGGAGGAGGTGATGACAAAGTAGACAAAGAAGAGAACAATGGAAAATAGGATCAATAGAAGCAAGGCAAAGTAACACCACCTTAGAATCCCCCTGATGATGCAGAGCCATCCAAAAAAAGAAAGGTTTCTCCCATGAACCCACATCGTGGAAGAATTCAAAAGCTAGTAATACCAAGTTGCATACTGTTCTCACGCTCGATGACTTTGACTTCATCATTGCAGCTGTATCAGATGCCTCAAAAGATGTTTTGTAGATAAATGAAGCTAAGCAAGAGACCATGTATGAAAGAATTGAAGAAGACCTGCGAGGGGTACAACATGCCCTTCACTCTAGCTGCACAATGTCCATTACGCCCCCGCCATGAGAAGAAACAGAGTTGGGAGATGAGCCTACCCAACTCTGTAGACTAGCCGATGTGATTGAAGATCGCTTTCGTCGCACACAGGAAGAAACAGAACATGCCACAGTGGCCCTGAAGCAAGAACAAGAGGAAGTTATAGAGCAACGCCAAGTTGCGTAGAAGGAAAATGATGACCTACAAACAAAATTCGAAGAGGAGAAAGCACAGATCCGATATGAGAAAGAACAGTTTCTCGCAGAGGATGTTAGAGTAAAATAATCATTCAACAGAGAACTTTGCTCTGTGATGGGCTTACAACAAAAGGAGGAAGACCAAGTGGAGCATCAAGTAGCGAAGCTTGTTGAAGCCATCCAACAACTTCAATAGAGAATAACATATCTAGAGCTACAAACAGTACCAAGTACTCCGCAGGATGTGTAAGACCAAAGAGAAGCCACTGCTTGGAGCGCAGTTGAGAGGATCAACAAATTAGATTTGGAATGTAAACAACTTAGCATTAGAAGTGCACAGACTTACGAGCGACTTAATGAGGACCCTGAACTGAAGACACTGGAGTCACAACTCCAGGAGGCAAAGCAGTAAGCGAAGACAATACAGGCATAGTTGAAGATCCTGTTAGCAATTGAGAGAATGAAAATATCCTAGGAACAACGCATTGCTCAGTAGCAGGTCTATACCATACAAATCAAAGTCAAGGAAGTGACTCAGAGACTCCAACTAGTCCAGGACGAAGCTTGCCAACTGTTTGAGGAAATTGAAGGCCGAGGAGCAGAGCTAAAACAAGTAGTCACTGTAGTAGAACAATGCTTAGAGGGACCTGTGAATGCGACAATTATTCAAGAGTTCACCAAGCAGGAGGCTTGGGCGAAGCAACAGGTCAAAGCAGCTTGAGCCAGGCTCGAGGTATTTGAGGTAGAATTAACCAGATCAGAGTGACTCGGGATGAGTCACAAGTGAGTGTTGGGGGTCTATTGTCCTTTGACCAAGTTTTGAAGATCCTTGGTCACTTTTGACCCCTTTTTGGGACTTCGATAGGATGTCGAAGGTGGAGCGCAAGTCGAAGCGGAGATCAAGGGATCTCGGCCCTTGTTTAGGGTTTATGTAACGGGTATGGGGATATCGTCCCATGAGTTTACCCATGCTTAGGCCTCTTTTGTAATGTATAAATAGATATTTAGGTGATGTAGGAAGATGCGAATGTGCTAAGTGAGAATAGTTGTGTATGCTTTGTGCATGCTATGTGTTAAGACTTGCAGAGCTAAGTGCAAGTGATTGTAAGAAGCTTGTGTATAGACAGTAAGAAGGCTTTGTGCTTAAACCTATCTTGGGGAAGGAGGATCTAGCGAGGTGTGCGCAGATCTCCTGTCCTATGCAGAGTGGGTTCTGAGGCTTTGTGCATGTAAGGATATTGACAGAAGATAATAAAGGAGACGAAGAGTTGGTGGACATAGCCCCACACTAGGAACCACATATATCCTATGTTATGGTTGCTTTGTGCATTATGTTGTATGTTAGTGATGTGATTTATGCTTAGTGCTGATATCTTTATGTATGATGCATCTGATCTATTAGCTTAGTGCTTGGTAAGGTGAATGAATGTTAGATCTGATCTATCTCTCCATGCTAAGTGCTTAAAATGTGTTAGATCTCGTTGAGTAATTCGCTTCTCTATAATTAGGGTTTGGATCTACGATGTGAATAAGGGTTAATTACTGATGAATGTTGTCTGCTAAGTGCTTTGTTATAGTATTGTAATCACAGATCTGTTTCCCAGCTAAGGTTGTAGACACTGGAGTCCTGCAACCACCCCTGCCTCTACCTTGGGTGAGACTTCATCTGCTTCGCAGGTGTTGCTGAAAGGGCTGGTAGTTAGGGTTGTTTTGGTGTGTTGTTGAAGCGTTGAACCACGGGTCTGCCCTTGTTCCAAAACCCTCTATCCCTCTTGTCTTGTTCAACTTCTAGAGTGTTATCTAGAAATAATGCAATACTTAGTGCAACTGTTGGTGATGAATATGGTGTTTACGAAGTCATTAAAATACAACCAAAAGATGACAAATTAAAAGTAGGCACATGACCTCTATTAGATCCTACCTTGAAAATCAAAACAATGCATGCATTCAAATTCCTTTTGAACTTACCCATCCATCATGCATTTGTATGGACAGGTCCCACTTTAAAAGTAACAACAAACTCACTTAAGTATTGTGGAATAGACAGTCCCAGAAATAAGAAAAATCTAACAATGAACATATATCAAATTGAGTTCTTGTTAGTGAATTGGATGATGGAAACATCAACAACAACTGGAAAAAATAGAAACAAACAGGAACACTAAAAAACCCACAAACTTGAACTTCCAAATATATTTATTTTATTTGGATTGATTGAAACCACTTACCAACTAGCACAAAGCACACCATATAACACAACAAATATGGAAAATGGTTTTGATGCAAAAAGAGCTCCCAGTTTCCCTAAATGCTAGTAAATACAAAAATGCATTAATATGAAAGACTATGAACAAGACCATAAACATTTCTCTCAAATAAGTAAATGTATTTCTCTCAAACAAGTAAATACATTTCTCTCAAATCAAGTAAATATATATCTAGCAAGGAAAAAGGAGTCACCAATGAGGGTGGGTGTGGAGGGGTAATATTAAAGAAAATATATTACGTCTTCTCTAATACTACTCCGCACCCCACCCTCAACCTAATATTCACCAACGAGGGTGGGGGTGGCGGTGGAAGTGGGGGTAATATTAGAGAAAACATATTATGGGTAAAATCATGAAGCTGGGTAACACTTTCGTGACAATCAGGTCTCCAAAATTTCTAGCGGCAATTTTTCAGCCGAACAAATGTTACTTTCGGCCGAAATATTTTTCGGCCGGAAATTTTCACGTCAAATTTAACGGTGCCGTCAAAATTCGTGTACAATGTTTTTTGAATGAATTATTTTCCCGCGGTAAGAATATTTCGGCCAAAATACTTTTCGGCCGAAACGTT
>JZKD02S1777265.1:33747-55965 GCA_000966675.3 Picea glauca
AAACACCTTCTTGAGACTAGTCAATAGGACTAGTCAGATACCCTATCTTACACAGGGTGTATCTACAAATTTAAGATGACCCAAAATATGAAATGTTTACCACATATACCTTACTAATTTATGTAAATAGACTTCGAAGTTCAGGGTCTGAAACATTACGGAAAAGGTTTTATAGCAAAAATTCCGCAATGACTCATTTCAGGATGATTCCAGAATCCTATCTTGTACGGGCTGTATCTCAGAAAGTATAAGGCCTCAGGAGATTAATTTTTAACCCAATGTACCTTGATCCGTCTACTAAATATCCTCCAAGCCGTTTCTTCTGAAACGTTGTAGAAAAAAAGTTATAGCGAAAATGCCAAGGTATCTCAGATGTAGCAGCGAAACCCCAAGACCTTGAGCTCTGATACCATATGTTAAGAACCAAATACCAATATAGCATAGAAAAACCTCAGAAAAATTACAAGATGATTCAAAATGAAAATGTCTCCTTGGTATATATAGGAGACTAGGAGGTATAATTACAGCTAATGGGCTAAAGCCGACATAAATAAAATAACATTACTAATATAATATGCCCCAATTAAGGGGCAATGAGCCAATATTAGGGATTAATATGCTCTTCATCAATAGTCATATCAATCACATGAATGTGACTATCTCTCCCCCTTTGAAATCAATGGAAAATGGTAGTTATCTCCTTGGGGATGCTCCCCCTTCCTGAAATCTCCTTGGGGCTTCTCCCCCTGCCTGAACTCTCCTTGGGACTGCTCCCTCTATATGGATTCATGTGAGTTTCCTTTGAATAAAATGGCCCCCTTTGGAGCAAGGGATATCACTCTAATGCAACGCTGAAGACATATCGCTCATGCTCCCTCTATGACCATCGCTCTCCCTGGAAACATGCCTCTATTCTCTCTCTCCAAGCATCTAACTCTCTATCCTGCATCTGATGAATCTCTCCTCCTTGAATCATGGGAAGAAGAATAAATTCCCCTGTGGGTATGTCTCTCCCTATCTTTTATGCAATATGAACAATATGATGTTACTACAATCTACTTCTGCTGCAAATGCTACTTTTCAACCGGAAAATAGATCAACTTCTTAAGAATGATTGTCTCTTCCTATGACGATCCTTGGAACTATCCATGCCTTAGACTCGTTCCATACCATACTTCATGAAGAAAAAATATATGTAAACAATGAATAAAGAATCATGAACAAACCATCAACCATGTGCGTCTTGTGCCATACCATGTGCCAACCATGCACATCAACACCATACAATAAGATCTCAGCACTGAAGCATATATGCCAAGAATATGTGCCAAAAAGTGTGCCAAGCATATATCAGGATCATCAACAAGTGCCTCTATCAATGTACAAAAAACATCGTCAACATGTTAGCCATGTGCCTCAAGAAAGTGTCATATCACATATGATATGCCTCTATCATAAACCAAGTGCCACAAACCATGTGTCAAGATATGTATATCAACCATCAAGCATCAAATAATGTACCAACCAAGCACTACAACAAGTGTCTCAACTATCCCATAGATCATGTATCAAAGTATATGCTAAACAAGTAATACCAGTGATGTACTTTAACCAAGTAATATCACCCACAATCATCTGCCATATACAAGTGCATCAATCATGCACCAAACATGTATTACTACCCGAACCATAGAAAGTGCATCAACCATGCACCAAACTTCAACAAGATGAACCACAATAAAAATGTGTTCCTATGCCATATAAACCATAAACCATGTACAAATCATACTACTAGCAAGTGACTTAACCAATGTACCAAGTATGTATGACTCATCAATGATGTACATCATAATCACCTCATCAACTAAGTGTCCCAATATGTAGCTCAATCACATGCCAAATGCATGCACCAAAAAAACATCCAACAAATACTCCTCTAACAATACATCATAAGATATATCAATGGAGCTCACATATGTACCATAACAAATCTGTCTCAACCACCATTCACTACAACAAATACTAAGAATCCAATAGTATCTCTAAACATGTACCATAAGTGTGCCTCAATAGATCAATGATATCTCTAGCTAGCATCACATCGTCATGATATATCTCATAACCAAAGTTCCATAACTTCACTGTCATAACCAACATTGTTCCTCAACAGAAAATGCCTCAATCCATACTCTAGAGTTAGTATCATGCATCTAGGATAGACATCAAACATATGCTTCAAAACTCAACCATATGTCATCATGATACATACATTAAACATACATGCAACCATATAATCATGAAAACTTGCAACAAACCATGTTAGACCCCGCAAAACAAAGTTATATCATCAAATCATGCTGCACTCATCTGCATATCCTTCTTTTCCAGGATTTTACCACATATACGCGACATGTTACACATATAGCTCATGTATGTATGTGACCTATCTATAGGTCAGCTCACGTATGCACATGAATTCTTCCACACGATCCCGTGTATGCTTATGAATATGTCAAGCTTGCACTTTCCTCGTGGCTGAATTTCTGTTTTGGTTGTTCAGTCTTCTTCACCCACTTCTGAAGGTGTAACAACTTCTCAAAACTTGAGCTTTGAGCTTCCATATTTTCAACATTGTCTTTCTTCCTAGCTTCATGTGTTCTTCTTGTCATGCTATATGAAGCACTCTTCATGGACTATCTTCTTGTGTTCCAACAATCTTGAGATTTGTGGCCAAACCCACTGCAACTGTAGCATATCATGGTGTGACAATGAGCAACAATATGTCCCACTTGATTACATATCCAAAACCTTAGGGTGTTATGAAGCCTTCCATTCTCTTTCCTTGCATAACGTCTGCAATCCAAATATTTTTGACCATATTCACTACATGAGTAGCAGTGACCATGATTTTTTTTTTCATACCTTTTTCTTGGTGTCCACCTTGAAGGTGTCTCTGTTCTGAATTTGCTTTGAGGTGTAAAGATGGCTTCTTGATGTCTTCCTTGCTTTGTTCTTTTGAAAGTTTCCTTGATTTTTGTAGATGGTTGACTTGTAGCATTGCTTCCACCCTTTGAGAGTGAAGGAATTACCTCATACTTCTTAGAAGTGCTAGCTTCAAGATATATAGCTTCCTTGTTGTATCTAAGACCTGATTTATCATTTGGAGATATTTGGCTATCTAGGATCTCATCCAAGATTTTTGAGTTGTTCATGAACTTGATGTGAGTGTTTTACTTCTCTACTTTGTTTCTAATATCAACAACTTCAGCTTCCAACTTATAGCACGACTCTTCCTTTTCATTTACTAGCTTCTTCAATAGTTCCTCTATTATTTTGGCTTCTTCAATTTTGGTCTTAAGATTGACATTAACTTCAAGAATTTTTCTAAGCTCATGATTTACCTTCATCTTTTCTTCTGTTTCATTCTTTAGTCTTTTGATCTCTTCTTCTTTTTCTTCTAATTGAGTCTTTTTACTTTCTTCTTGTTCTTTGAGCATTTKCTTTAGTGCCATGGTATATCTTGGGTACTTTTCTAGGACTTCCTTGGTGTATTTTTCAATATAATCAAAATCAATTGAGTAAAGCATTATTTCACTACTAACATCATCTAACTCAAATAAAACTTTATCTTTAAGCTTCAACATATCTTCCACTTCATCTATAGGATAAATGTCATCTAATTCTACACAAACTACGTCTATATTTTCTTCTTCACTTGTAGAGGAACATTCAACATCATCACACTTAGAATTATTGTAATCAGAGGATTTTGGAGAGTCTTTACCTGCATTGTTCATCATGGATTTGTCTTCAGTGTCTTCCTTTTTTCCTTAGTATGTATTCTCTAGCTTCAACCATAGATCCTTGGCGTAAGTACATTTTCCCATGCTTTCTTTGAAAAATATTGAGAGTCCATTGAAAATGGTCTTGAGAGCTAATGCATCATTCTTCTTTTCTTCCCTTAGAGATGCAAACTTTGAATTATTCTTCAAAGGAACTGATCCACCAATAGTTGATTTCCAAATACCTTCTCCTTTTGCCTTCAAATACCCTTTCATTTCTATTCTCCATGCTGAGTAATTTGTCTCATCAAATATTAGAACTTCATCATCCATTTGTGTGTCCATGGATCTTCTCCAAGCTTGTTAATTCTTATAGTGAAGGCCATAAATCTCTAACCGTTAGGAGTTATGTGACATTCCACATATCACCGAAAATGGCATGATGAGAAATATCCATCTAGAATAGCATCACTTACAAATTTATGGATCTTCATTACAATATTTCACAATCAATTCTTGGGTTCCTTAACCACACATCTAGGATGACTCAACCACTTAACCATTTGGAATTCACAAAGCATCTTCCCATGAGGGATTTCACCATAAGTGGACCACTTTTGAGTTCATCCATTTGGTACTTTCTATCAGCCATGACAAGACATCAATGACCAACCTTTACATCATCCCGTCTATACATCAATCCGTGACAATACATCACTATGAAACCACTTGACATATTTGACATCAATTACATCTATGAAAACATAGGCCATCAATCAATACATAAATGATACTATGAAAATACATTAACTCTTTGACATCAATCCTTTGACATTAATGACAACATAATGCAACACGATGCATATCTATCGGAAATAATGGCCGATTTCAACGAGGTTTTGGTACTTAGGGTTGTTGGTATAGCCGATGACAATTTGTTGGATATATGATGTCAATATGTTCATTGAAAATCCCACCCTAATAAACTAAAGAAATTGATAACCATGTTTCTTCGGAGTGTCGACATAATTGCATCGACTAACGAACATACTGCCATTGGATTTCAATGCACAAGAAGTAGTGAAACTATTGAGAAGTGTAAATTACAACAAGCAAAACATGATAAACCATGGCTAGTACAACTAGCCACTAGAACAAAAATAAAAGTAACAAAGGTCATAACAACATGCCAAATCATTATGAATGGGATGTCTACCCAAGCAACCTTAAATATCCTTCCTCTAGGAGAATATGGCATGCCGATTGACATGGATTGGTTGGCTACTCATAAATCCAAGTTGGAATGTTATAATAAAACATTAGAGGGTGAAGTTGATAAAGGGAAGAAAAGAACCCTAAAGGGAATTCACAAGCCTGTCTCAGTGACACAAATATGATCCCTCCAAATGAAGAAATATTGTAGAAAATGGTGTCCTTTGTATGCAATACAAGTACTGATCTCTGTTGAAGACCATAAACCAAATCTAGAAGACAATCCTATATTGAGATAATGTATAGATGTGTTCCCTGAAGAGGTACCCGGTCTACCTCCAAGAAGAGACATTGATTTCTTGATATAACTAGTACCTAGAGTGGTACTAATGTCAAGAGAACCTTATAGAATGAGTACCCCAGAGCTAGTTGAGATCAAATTACAATTGAAGGAAATGTTAGACAAGGGTTATATTTGGCCTAGTGTGTCTCCTTAGGGAGCACCAACCTTGTTTGTGAAGAAAAAGGATGGCACACTCAAGTTGTGCATAGACTATAGACAACTTAATAAAATGACAACTAAGAATAAGTATCCCTTGCCGAGAATTGATGACTTATTTGACCAGTTAAGGGGTGATACAATCTTCTCCAAGATTTATTTGAGATTTGAATACCATCAAGTTTGAATTAGAGATGAAGATATCCACAAAACAACCTTTAGAAATGTTGGCGCTTGACCAAGTTTTGAGGATTCTTGGTCATGTTTGACCTACTTTTGGGACTTCGACAGGCTGTCGAAGGAGGATCATAAGACGAAGCAAAGATCGCGGGATCTCAACCCCTTTTTAGGGATTTTTTGGTTTTGGGATTATGTAATGGGTATGGGAATGTCATCCCATGGGTTTACCCATGTTTAGGCCCACTTTTGTAATGTATAAATAAGTAGATAGG
This sequence comes from Picea glauca, assembly GCA_000966675.3. Taxonomy (NCBI): domain Eukaryota; kingdom Viridiplantae; phylum Streptophyta; class Pinopsida; order Pinales; family Pinaceae; genus Picea; species Picea glauca. The sequence goes on from JZKD02S1777265.1 coordinate 39,693, forward strand.
CAATGTAAGAAAAGGCCAGTGTGCTAAGTGCAAAAGCTTGATCTACGTGATCAAAGAGTTGTAATTTGTGCTAAGTAAAAGTAACGATTGTAAGAACTTTGTGTGCAGACTGGTTAAGGCTCTGTGCCTAGACCTACTCAGGGAAGGAGGATCTGGCGGAGTGTGCACAGATCTCTTGTCCTATGCGGAGTAGGGTTTTGATGCTTAGTGCCTGTAAGAAGCTTGACTGAAGATAATAAAGAAAATAAGAGTTGGTGGACGTAGCCCCAGGGTGGGGGTGAACCACATATATGTTGTGTTGCTCTGCTTTGTGTGATGTATTGATGTGTTTATGTGTTTACCTACTTAGTTCTTTAATATAGATGAATGTTAGATAGATATGATATTGCTCAGTATCTAATGATGTGAATGAATGCTAGATATAACCTGTGTGAATATGCTTAGTTCTTGAATCTGTTATATCTGGTCTATTTATTTATGTTAAGTGCTACTAGATGATGGATCTGGTTGAATACCGTGATGCTTTGTGATTAGGGTTTTTCTGCGCAGTAAGATAAGTTTAAGTACTGATGAGTAATGACTACTAAGTGCTCTGTTAAAGTGTTATAATCACAGATTTGTGTCCCAGCTAAGGTTGCACACATCTGAGTCCTGCAACCACCCCTGCTTCTACCTCGGGTGAGACTTCATCTGCTTCGCAGGTGTTGTCGAAAGGGCCGGTAGTTAGGGTTTTGTTGGTGCATTGTTGTAGTGTTGAACCCTGGGTCTGCCCCTGTGACAAAAAAATGGTTCTGTTGCCGGGACCTAAAACTGTGATTGTTGGGAACTGAGGAAGGAGAATCTTTGTGCAAAGATCCGACCTGAAACTGTGAAAGCTCCGTGCGTAGGTCTGTTTCCCTAGTGCGCAACATTCTACTTAATCTGTGAAGCTATGTGCCAAGAAGAAGGGTCAGATATGAAGAAAAGAGGTAAGTTCTGAAAGCTTTGTGCCCTAATAATAGTTAAAGTGAGAATTTTTGGTTAAAAGAGGTAAGATCTGCAAGCTCTGTGCTCCGATAAAAGGTAATAATAGTGGAAAGTTTTAGATCTGAAATCTTTGTGCTCTGCTGAAGTAAGATAAGTGGAAATTTTTGTTTCAAAAGTATGGATCTAGGTAGGTTTGATAAGATTTGTTCTAGCTTAAAAACTAGGGCAGTAATAGATAAAACAATATTTGATATAAGTAAATCTGATAAGAATAGTGGAAAATATGTTATACCTATGCATAGAGAGAATGTTTGGACTAACGAATGGATGCAAGACCCTAGGAAGAATTTATTGCAGGTTAACTACTATGATCCTAGCGCACAATACAGGAAAATTCGGGGATNCTTTAGTGCCATGGTATATCTTGGGTACTTTTCTAGGACTTCCTTGGTGTATTTTTCAATATAATCAAAATCAATTGAGTAAAGCATTATTTCACTACTAACATCATCTAACTCAAATAAAACTTTATCTTTAAGCTTCAACATATCTTCCACTTCATCTATAGGATAAATGTCATCTAATTCTACACAAACTACGTCTATATTTTCTTCTTCACTTGTAGAGGAACATTCAACATCATCACACTTAGAATTATTGTAATCAGAGGATTTTGGAGAGTCTTTACCTGCATTGTTCATCATGGATTTGTCTTCAGTGTCTTCCTTTTTTCCTTAGTATGTATTCTCTAGCTTCAACCATAGATCCTTGGCGTAAGTACATTTTCCCATGCTTTCTTTGAAAAATATTGAGAGTCCATTGAAAATGGTCTTGAGAGCTAATGCATCATTCTTCTTTTCTTCCCTTAGAGATGCAAACTTTGAATTATTCTTCAAAGGAACTGATCCACCAATAGTTGATTTCCAAATACCTTCTCCTTTTGCCTTCAAATACCCTTTCATTTCTATTCTCCATGCTGAGTAATTTGTCTCATCAAATATTAGAACTTCATCATCCATTTGTGTGTCCATGGATCTTCTCCAAGCTTGTTAATTCTTATAGTGAAGGCCATAAATCTCTAACCGTTAGGAGTTATGTGACATTCCACATATCACCGAAAATGGCATGATGAGAAATATCCATCTAGAATAGCATCACTTACAAATTTATGGATCTTCATTACAATATTTCACAATCAATTCTTGGGTTCCTTAACCACACATCTAGGATGACTCAACCACTTAACCATTTGGAATTCACAAAGCATCTTCCCATGAGGGATTTCACCATAAGTGGACCACTTTTGAGTTCATCCATTTGGTACTTTCTATCAGCCATGACAAGACATCAATGACCAACCTTTACATCATCCCGTCTATACATCAATCCGTGACAATACATCACTATGAAACCACTTGACATATTTGACATCAATTACATCTATGAAAACATAGGCCATCAATCAATACATAAATGATACTATGAAAATACATTAACTCTTTGACATCAATCCTTTGACATTAATGACAACATAATGCAACACGATGCATATCTATCGGAAATAATGGCCGATTTCAACGAGGTTTTGGTACTTAGGGTTGTTGGTATAGCCGATGACAATTTGTTGGATATATGATGTCAATATGTTCATTGAAAATCCCACCCTAATAAACTAAAGAAATTGATAACCATGTTTCTTCGGAGTGTCGACATAATTGCATCGACTAACGAACATACTGCCATTGGATTTCAATGCACAAGAAGTAGTGAAACTATTGAGAAGTGTAAATTACAACAAGCAAAACATGATAAACCATGGCTAGTACAACTAGCCACTAGAACAAAAATAAAAGTAACAAAGGTCATAACAACATGCCAAATCATTATGAATGGGATGTCTACCCAAGCAACCTTAAATATCCTTCCTCTAGGAGAATATGGCATGCCGATTGACATGGATTGGTTGGCTACTCATAAATCCAAGTTGGAATGTTATAATAAAACATTAGAGGGTGAAGTTGATAAAGGGAAGAAAAGAACCCTAAAGGGAATTCACAAGCCTGTCTCAGTGACACAAATATGATCCCTCCAAATGAAGAAATATTGTAGAAAATGGTGTCCTTTGTATGCAATACAAGTACTGATCTCTGTTGAAGACCATAAACCAAATCTAGAAGACAATCCTATATTGAGATAATGTATAGATGTGTTCCCTGAAGAGGTACCCGGTCTACCTCCAAGAAGAGACATTGATTTCTTGATATAACTAGTACCTAGAGTGGTACTAATGTCAAGAGAACCTTATAGAATGAGTACCCCAGAGCTAGTTGAGATCAAATTACAATTGAAGGAAATGTTAGACAAGGGTTATATTTGGCCTAGTGTGTCTCCTTAGGGAGCACCAACCTTGTTTGTGAAGAAAAAGGATGGCACACTCAAGTTGTGCATAGACTATAGACAACTTAATAAAATGACAACTAAGAATAAGTATCCCTTGCCGAGAATTGATGACTTATTTGACCAGTTAAGGGGTGATACAATCTTCTCCAAGATTTATTTGAGATTTGAATACCATCAAGTTTGAATTAGAGATGAAGATATCCACAAAACAACCTTTAGAAATGTTGGCGCTTGACCAAGTTTTGAGGATTCTTGGTCATGTTTGACCTACTTTTGGGACTTCGACAGGCTGTCGAAGGAGGATCATAAGACGAAGCAAAGATCGCGGGATCTCAACCCCTTTTTAGGGATTTTTTGGTTTTGGGATTATGTAATGGGTATGGGAATGTCATCCCATGGGTTTACCCATGTTTAGGCCCACTTTTGTAATGTATAAATAAGTAGATAGGCAATGTAAGAAAAGGCCAGTGTGCTAAGTGCAAAAGCTTGATCTACGTGATCAAAGAGTTGTAATTTGTGCTAAGTAAAAGTAACGATTGTAAGAACTTTGTGTGCAGACTGGTTAAGGCTCTGTGCCTAGACCTACTCAGGGAAGGAGGATCTGGCGGAGTGTGCACAGATCTCTTGTCCTATGCGGAGTAGGGTTTTGATGCTTAGTGCCTGTAAGAAGCTTGACTGAAGATAATAAAGAAAATAAGAGTTGGTGGACGTAGCCCCAGGGTGGGGGTGAACCACATATATGTTGTGTTGCTCTGCTTTGTGTGATGTATTGATGTGTTTATGTGTTTACCTACTTAGTTCTTTAATATAGATGAATGTTAGATAGATATGATATTGCTCAGTATCTAATGATGTGAATGAATGCTAGATATAACCTGTGTGAATATGCTTAGTTCTTGAATCTGTTATATCTGGTCTATTTATTTATGTTAAGTGCTACTAGATGATGGATCTGGTTGAATACCGTGATGCTTTGTGATTAGGGTTTTTCTGCGCAGTAAGATAAGTTTAAGTACTGATGAGTAATGACTACTAAGTGCTCTGTTAAAGTGTTATAATCACAGATTTGTGTCCCAGCTAAGGTTGCACACATCTGAGTTCTGCAACCACCCCTGCTTCTACCTCAGGTGAGACTTCATCTGCTTCGCAAGTGTTGTCGAAAGGGCCAGTAGTTAGGGTTTTGTTGGTGCATTGTTGTAGTGTTGAACCCTGGGTCTGCCCCTATGACAAAAAAATGGTTCTGTTGCCGAGACCTAAAACTGTGATTGTTGGGAACTGAGGAAGGAGAATCTTTGTGCAAATATCCGACCTGAAACTGTGAAAGCTCCGTGCGTAGGTCTGTTTCCCTAGTGCGCAACATTCTACTTAATTTGTGAAGCTCTGTGCCAAGAAGAAGGGTCAGATATGAAGAAAAGAGGTAAGTTCTGAAAGCTTTGTGCCCTGATAATAGTTAAAGTGAGAATTTTTGGTTAAAAGAGGTAAGATCTGCAAGCTCTGTGCTCTGATAAAAGGTAATAATAGTGGAAAGTTTTAGATCTGAAATATTTGTGCTCTGCTGAAGTAAGATAAGTGGAAATTTTTGTTTCAAAAGTATGGATCTAGGTAGGTTTGATAAGATTTGTTCTAGCTTAAAAACTAGGGCAGTAATAGATAAAATAATATTTGATATAAGTAAATCTGATAAGAATAGTGAAAAATATGTTATACCTATGCATAGAGAGAATGTTTGGACTAACGAATGGATGCAGGACCCTAGGAAGAATTTATTGCAGGTTAACTACTATGATCCTAGCGCACAATACAGGAAAATTCGGGGATCAATTAAAAGAAAGAGATGATTAACCCTTTACTACAGTTGCAGAAAACCAGGACATCTTGCTAAGGAATTCCCTGAAAGAAGACCTAGTTGCCTCTATTGCAATTCTATGGACCATGAAGTATTAGATTTCCCTAGAATGATTGCTAAGGTTGAAAGGATGAATATGAGACAAGAATACCATGAGAAAGGTCAAGCAACTGAAACTAGGACAAAACCCCAGAAACAATAAGAGAAAGTATTGTTACAGATGAAAGAAACCCTGAATGACCATCGACATGTCAGCTTATCAGAGATATTCAAAGAAAAATAATGCATAGAAGAAAGAATAAGAGACTTCGACATTGACTGTGTTCTGGATGAGGAAACACAGGTGAATTTTATGACAAAAATAACTTTGGAAACTTTATGGAAGCCTGTTATGATTCCTTCATTGGGAGGAATAGGACTATTCAGAGGAAATATGATAAACCTGTGTGGAAAGCTCACCCAGATATCTATGAATACCCATGGAACTTCGACAAAGGAATAATTTGAAGTTATTAAATTTATTGAGAACAACGCTCCATTTGCTATGTTACTAGGAAAACCTTGGATTGAAAGAGATCAGGCCAGAAGGAAAGAAGAAGAAGTCTTAGAGTAGAAGAAGCAAGATTTAAAAGATTTCATGACTAGGAGGATCACACACTTGATTGAAGAACAAGAGAACAAATCGAAGCTATTTAAAACCAGAGATTTGGATGCCGAAGTAGGAAGAACACTAGAAGACCCACTGAAGACTGAAGTACCTATTCTAGATATAGATGAAGTATTACCCCTGAGTTCTAAGAAAAATTATCAACGTTGCGAAGTTACTATGCCAAAAGGAGATAAGAATCAGAATGGAAAAAGGAATACCGAGACAAAACTCAATGGGAAAAAGTCTAGAAAGCTAATTAAGAAGAGAGCTAAGATTGAAAAGTTACAGAAGGTTCCAGAGGGAACTTCGTAGAAGGAAAATTTGCAAAATTGGAACTTCGTTGGGATATCAAAACAACGTCACATGACACTTTGCCATGGCGAAGCAATATAGCCATTGGGAATAGTATAACCATTAGACCGACACCTTGAATGGATAGAAAGGAATTTATGGTCAGACAACTCGCCACCAGACCGTTGGGACCGCGCCGTAATGGACAAAACTAAGTTAATGAAGGATTCTCACCCATTTCCAAGTTATCTATTTATCTCATCGCGCCATGCACCGAGAACACTTTTGCTAACTGTGAATCTGAGCCCGCAGAATAATTGATTTCACACAGTGATCATCGCACTATTGCCATCCATCCCGTTGCATTGACTAGTTACTCTTCTAACCCTATATCTTCAACCACGAGCATGTATGTCCGAAGAACTTATCACAATATAAGAGTCTGTGAAGGAGGTACTCATCGACCTCATGACTGAAAGGATAATGTCGATGTTTGTGGGTGTACATGCGTCATCGACGAGAGGAGCTCAAGCCTCCCCGTCGACTGCTCATGGAGCCAGACCATCCCGACCATTAGCGGAAAAGAGAACCAAGAACATAGATGACCTAGCAAATGAAAATATGATCCCAACCATATTACCCGACTATATCCCACCTCTGACCAACGCGGTGATTCGAGATAGTGTACCAAGAGATTTCGAGTACACCATAGTTACTGCGTACCTCCCAAAGGGGATACGCGTAGTTCGAGCACAGCAGGACAAGATCACAATGTTGAAGTTCATCGATTTCAACCTCAGAGATCAAAAGAACCATAATATGCTCACCCCGTACAAATACCTGACCAGGACGAAAGGGAATAACTCAAAGATAATCCCCTAGTCGTGGATGATGAACCTCGCGCAGTCCACCCTATTAAATGTAATGAAAATCCCACACTTTGGAAGGCACCAGGAAGTCAATGCCTGTTTCAAGCTGCTACTTCCATGTTACCATGGTGGATACTTATGGCTAGACCACCGTATTACAGTAGATTTGAGGCTGATCCATAGGATCACAAGGTTGAGTATGCAAGGCCCTGACTCGCAGAAGTTATATCCAGGAAAAGCCACAGATCGCACAGAAGATCAAGGATACCTACAATGATGTCGAGAAGGGGACGCGAGGCTACAAGGTAGCCTCCATCCAGAATGGCGCAGTGTGCCTAGCATGTTAGTTAATAGTTGGAAAGATGGTACGAAAGAACAGACCCATGCATGTAATGGGATTTATCATTGACCTTGTGGGGAAGTGTGTAGAAGGTATACAAATGAACTAGATGAAGTACCTAGTCAATCATATTGAACTATATTGTCGCGAATTGTAGGATCAGGGATATGAATTTCACTTTAGCTGGCTCCTGATCCTCATCATGTTTTTTTCCTAGGAGATGTCGGAAGGTGCGACCTTCCCGGATATTGAGCCATTCAAGCCGCTTGCTGTGAAGTTCACCACACTTTGGTATTCGAGCGATATGAACAAACAGTTGCATTCGAACACTTTTTTTCAAACATATTACCTCCAGCTGAAGAGAGCCATCGAAGATGAACCTCACATGACTTCGAACACCTTACAGAGATTCTGACCCCTGATGAAGTTTAGCGGAGATCGACATTTCATCTACATTACAACGCGAGCCGATGAACATAAGGAGAAGCTACAGTCGTACTATAAACTCATGGAAGAGGACCTTGAGGAGATCACTAAGGATTGGTTAGCTGACCTCCTTATCCTTGATGACCCTGCAGAGATGTCTGATCCTGAACTGGACAAATCGAAGGCCACTCACAAAAAACAGAACACACCCAAAACCAGCAGAAGGAAGAAGACTGAAGAGGTCTAAGATTTAAGCAGCGCTTCAGGAAATACTTCTTGTGTATCACCTGATCGAGGGGTTGATGAAGAAGTATAATATGAACAGAAGCAAGGCGAAGTAACACCGCCCAGAGACGAGGTTGACCCCTTAAAGAAGAGGAAGGTTTCTCCCTTGAAACCTTCTTCCCGAAAGAAATTGAGAGCCACCATGACCAAGATGCAGACTGTACTTACCACCGATGATTTTGACTTCATCATAACATCTCTAAACGATGCTTCACAGGAAATCGTGGAGAAACAAGAAGCCAAGAAGGAGGAAATGTATGATAGAATTGAGGNGTTTTTCTGCGCAGTAAGATAAGTTTAAGTACTGATGAGTAATGACTACTAAGTGCTCTGTTAAAGTGTTATAATCACAGATTTGTGTCCCAGCTAAGGTTGCACACATCTGAGTTCTGCAACCACCCCTGCTTCTACCTCAGGTGAGACTTCATCTGCTTCGCAAGTGTTGTCGAAAGGGCCAGTAGTTAGGGTTTTGTTGGTGCATTGTTGTAGTGTTGAACCCTGGGTCTGCCCCTATGACAAAAAAATGGTTCTGTTGCCGAGACCTAAAACTGTGATTGTTGGGAACTGAGGAAGGAGAATCTTTGTGCAAATATCCGACCTGAAACTGTGAAAGCTCCGTGCGTAGGTCTGTTTCCCTAGTGCGCAACATTCTACTTAATTTGTGAAGCTCTGTGCCAAGAAGAAGGGTCAGATATGAAGAAAAGAGGTAAGTTCTGAAAGCTTTGTGCCCTGATAATAGTTAAAGTGAGAATTTTTGGTTAAAAGAGGTAAGATCTGCAAGCTCTGTGCTCTGATAAAAGGTAATAATAGTGGAAAGTTTTAGATCTGAAATATTTGTGCTCTGCTGAAGTAAGATAAGTGGAAATTTTTGTTTCAAAAGTATGGATCTAGGTAGGTTTGATAAGATTTGTTCTAGCTTAAAAACTAGGGCAGTAATAGATAAAATAATATTTGATATAAGTAAATCTGATAAGAATAGTGAAAAATATGTTATACCTATGCATAGAGAGAATGTTTGGACTAACGAATGGATGCAGGACCCTAGGAAGAATTTATTGCAGGTTAACTACTATGATCCTAGCGCACAATACAGGAAAATTCGGGGATCAATTAAAAGAAAGAGATGATTAACCCTTTACTACAGTTGCAGAAAACCAGGACATCTTGCTAAGGAATTCCCTGAAAGAAGACCTAGTTGCCTCTATTGCAATTCTATGGACCATGAAGTATTAGATTTCCCTAGAATGATTGCTAAGGTTGAAAGGATGAATATGAGACAAGAATACCATGAGAAAGGTCAAGCAACTGAAACTAGGACAAAACCCCAGAAACAATAAGAGAAAGTATTGTTACAGATGAAAGAAACCCTGAATGACCATCGACATGTCAGCTTATCAGAGATATTCAAAGAAAAATAATGCATAGAAGAAAGAATAAGAGACTTCGACATTGACTGTGTTCTGGATGAGGAAACACAGGTGAATTTTATGACAAAAATAACTTTGGAAACTTTATGGAAGCCTGTTATGATTCCTTCATTGGGAGGAATAGGACTATTCAGAGGAAATATGATAAACCTGTGTGGAAAGCTCACCCAGATATCTATGAATACCCATGGAACTTCGACAAAGGAATAATTTGAAGTTATTAAATTTATTGAGAACAACGCTCCATTTGCTATGTTACTAGGAAAACCTTGGATTGAAAGAGATCAGGCCAGAAGGAAAGAAGAAGAAGTCTTAGAGTAGAAGAAGCAAGATTTAAAAGATTTCATGACTAGGAGGATCACACACTTGATTGAAGAACAAGAGAACAAATCGAAGCTATTTAAAACCAGAGATTTGGATGCCGAAGTAGGAAGAACACTAGAAGACCCACTGAAGACTGAAGTACCTATTCTAGATATAGATGAAGTATTACCCCTGAGTTCTAAGAAAAATTATCAACGTTGCGAAGTTACTATGCCAAAAGGAGATAAGAATCAGAATGGAAAAAGGAATACCGAGACAAAACTCAATGGGAAAAAGTCTAGAAAGCTAATTAAGAAGAGAGCTAAGATTGAAAAGTTACAGAAGGTTCCAGAGGGAACTTCGTAGAAGGAAAATTTGCAAAATTGGAACTTCGTTGGGATATCAAAACAACGTCACATGACACTTTGCCATGGCGAAGCAATATAGCCATTGGGAATAGTATAACCATTAGACCGACACCTTGAATGGATAGAAAGGAATTTATGGTCAGACAACTCGCCACCAGACCGTTGGGACCGCGCCGTAATGGACAAAACTAAGTTAATGAAGGATTCTCACCCATTTCCAAGTTATCTATTTATCTCATCGCGCCATGCACCGAGAACACTTTTGCTAACTGTGAATCTGAGCCCGCAGAATAATTGATTTCACACAGTGATCATCGCACTATTGCCATCCATCCCGTTGCATTGACTAGTTACTCTTCTAACCCTATATCTTCAACCACGAGCATGTATGTCCGAAGAACTTATCACAATATAAGAGTCTGTGAAGGAGGTACTCATCGACCTCATGACTGAAAGGATAATGTCGATGTTTGTGGGTGTACATGCGTCATCGACGAGAGGAGCTCAAGCCTCCCCGTCGACTGCTCATGGAGCCAGACCATCCCGACCATTAGCGGAAAAGAGAACCAAGAACATAGATGACCTAGCAAATGAAAATATGATCCCAACCATATTACCCGACTATATCCCACCTCTGACCAACGCGGTGATTCGAGATAGTGTACCAAGAGATTTCGAGTACACCATAGTTACTGCGTACCTCCCAAAGGGGATACGCGTAGTTCGAGCACAGCAGGACAAGATCACAATGTTGAAGTTCATCGATTTCAACCTCAGAGATCAAAAGAACCATAATATGCTCACCCCGTACAAATACCTGACCAGGACGAAAGGGAATAACTCAAAGATAATCCCCTAGTCGTGGATGATGAACCTCGCGCAGTCCACCCTATTAAATGTAATGAAAATCCCACACTTTGGAAGGCACCAGGAAGTCAATGCCTGTTTCAAGCTGCTACTTCCATGTTACCATGGTGGATACTTATGGCTAGACCACCGTATTACAGTAGATTTGAGGCTGATCCATAGGATCACAAGGTTGAGTATGCAAGGCCCTGACTCGCAGAAGTTATATCCAGGAAAAGCCACAGATCGCACAGAAGATCAAGGATACCTACAATGATGTCGAGAAGGGGACGCGAGGCTACAAGGTAGCCTCCATCCAGAATGGCGCAGTGTGCCTAGCATGTTAGTTAATAGTTGGAAAGATGGTACGAAAGAACAGACCCATGCATGTAATGGGATTTATCATTGACCTTGTGGGGAAGTGTGTAGAAGGTATACAAATGAACTAGATGAAGTACCTAGTCAATCATATTGAACTATATTGTCGCGAATTGTAGGATCAGGGATATGAATTTCACTTTAGCTGGCTCCTGATCCTCATCATGTTTTTTTCCTAGGAGATGTCGGAAGGTGCGACCTTCCCGGATATTGAGCCATTCAAGCCGCTTGCTGTGAAGTTCACCACACTTTGGTATTCGAGCGATATGAACAAACAGTTGCATTCGAACACTGTTTTTCAAACATATTACCTCCAGCTGAAGAGAGCCATCGAAGATGAACCTCACATGACTTCGAACACCTTACAGAGATTCTGACCCCTGATGAATTTTAGCGGAGATCGACATTTCATCTACATTACAACGCGAGCCGATGAACATAAGGAGAGGCTACAGTCGTACTATAAACTCATGGAAGAGGACCTTGAGGAGATCACTAAGGATTGGTCAGTTGACCTCCTTATCCTTGCTGACCCTGCAGAGATGTCTGATCCTGAACTGGACAAATTGAAGGCCACTCACAAAAAACAGAACACGCCCAAAACCAGCAGAAGGAAGAAGACTGAAGAGGTCTAAGATTTAAGCAACGCTTCAGGAAATACTTCTTGTGTATCACCTGATCGAGGGGTTGATGAAGAAGTATAATCTGAACAGAAGCAAGGTGAAGTAACACCGCCCAGAGACGAGGTTGACCCCTTAAAGAAGAGGAATGTTTCTCCCTTGAAACCTTCTTCCCGAAAGAAATTGAGAGCCACCGTGACCAAGATGCAAACTGTACTTACCACCGATGATTTTGACTTCATCATAACATCTCTAAACGATGCTTCACAGGAAATCGTGGAGAAACAAGAAGCCAAGAAGGAGGAAATGTATGATAGAATTGAGGTCAAACTCCGAGGGGTACAGGAGGCCCTTCAGTCCAGTCATGCAGTCTCCACTATGCCCCTACCATTGGGAGAACTAGAGTTGGGAGATGAGCCAACCCAACTTTTTCGACTAGCAGATGCAACCGAAGCTCGCCTTCGACGAGCACAAGAAGAAACAGAACAAGCCACCCATGCCTTAAATCAAGTGCAAGGAGTACTCATAGAACAATGCCGAGTTGCATAGCAGGAGAAGGTTGTTCTCCAGGCAAAGTTTGATGAAGAGCAAGCACATATGCAACAAGGAAAAGAATAGTTGCTTGTGGAGAAACTCAAAGTGAAAGAAGCAGTCAACAGAGCACTTCTCTCTGTGATAGACTTAGAGCCACAGATAGAATACTGAGTCACGCATCAAGTACAATAGCTCACGGAAGATATCCAACAACTATAACAAATAATAATGGACTTAGAGCTCTACACAGTGCCCGACACTCCACAGGATGTAAGGGATAAAAGAGAAGCAACTTCTCGAAGCACAGTTGAGAGAATAAAGGACCTTGACAAGGAATGAAAGAAACCGAGTGATCACAGTGCCTAGACCTATGAGAGACTCACTAAGAACCCATAAATGAAGGAACCAGAGTCACAACTCCAGGAAGTGAAGCAACAAGCAAAGACAATACATGCGCAGTTGAAGCCCCTATCAGCTGTGGAAAGAATGAAGCGATCCCAGGATCCACGCACTGCCCAACAACAGGTCCACACTATCCATAGTAGAGTCATGGAAGTGACTCAGAGACTCGTACCTATACAGGATTAGGCTTATCAATTATTCATAGAGATCGAAGGTCGAGGAGAAGAATTGGAGCAGGTCATCACTGCAACTGAACAATGCCTAGAGGGACCCGCCAATGAATTAGTCATCCAAGAGTTCACTGAACAAGAGGCCATGGTACAACAAAAAGTTGAAGCAGCTTGAGCTAAGCTCGAGGATTTTGAAGCAGAGCTACCCAGACCAGAGTGACTCAGGAAGAGTCACAGGTGAGGGCTGGGGGCCTGTTGGCCCTTGACCAAGTTTTGAGGATTCTTGGTCATGTTTGACCTATTTTTGGGACTTCGATAGGCTATCGAAGGAGGAGCTCAAGACGAAGTGGAGATTGCGAGATCTCGGCCCATTGTTAGGGATTTTTGGGTTTTGGGATTATGTAACGGGTATGGGAATGTCGGCTGATGGGTTTACCCATGTTTAGGCCCACTTTTGTAATGTATAAATAAGTAGATAAGCAATGTAAGAAAAGTCCAGTGTGCTAAGTGCAAAATCTTGATCTATGTGATCAAAGAGTTGTAAGTTGTGCTAAGTGCAAGTAACAATTGTAAGAGCTTTGTGTACAAACTGGTTAAGGCTCTGTGCCTATACCTACTCGGGGAAGGAGGATCTGGTGGAGTGGGCGCAGATCTCTTGTCCTATGTGGAGTAGGGTTTTGATGCTTGGTGCCTATAAGAAGCTTGACTGAAGATAATAAAGAGAAGAAGAGTTGGTGGACATAGCCCGAGAGTGGGGGTGAACCACATATATGTTGTATTGTTCTGCTTTGTGCGATGTATTGATGTGTTTACCTGCTTAGTGCTTTAATATAGATGAATGTTAGATAGATATGATATTTCTCAGTATCTAATGATGTGAATGGATGCTAGATCTAACCTGTGTGAATATTCTTAGTGCTTGAATATGCTAGATCTGGTCTGTTTCTTTATGCTAAGTTCTACTGGATGTTGGATCTGGTTGAATATTGTGGTGCTCAGTGATTAGGGTTTTTCTGTGTAGTAAGATAAGGTTAAGTACTGATGAGTAATGACTACTAAGTGATTTGTTAAAGTGTTATAATCACAGATCTGTGTCCCAGCTAAGGTTGCATACATCTGAGTCCCGCAACCAGACTTCATCTGCTTCATAGGTGTTGCCGAAAGGGACGATAGTTAGGGTTTTGTTGGTGTGCTATTGTAGCGTTGAACCCTGGGTCTTCCCCCATGCCAACAATAACAAGGTATGGGCACTATGAATTTGTGGTGGTTCCATTTGGTCTTACCAATGCACCAAACAACTTCATGTGCTTTATGAATAGTGTACTTAGCAAGTTCTTGGACATATTTGGACATATTTGTATTAGTTTTCATTGACGATATCCTAATTTATTCAAAGAGAAGGGAAGGGCATGAAGAACATCTCAAGTTAGTACTTCAAGTATTAAGAGAGCACAAGCTCTATGAAAAGATTAGTAAGTGTGACTTCTTCCAAAAGAAATTCCACTACTTAAGCCATGTTATCTATGAGAAATGTGTGGTAGTTGATCCCTATAAGATTAAATCAATTATGGATTGACCTACACCAAAGGATGTAACTGATATTAGATCCTTTATGGGTCTATAAAGATACTAGAGGAGATTGATAAAAGTGTTTTCCAAGATTGGTTACCCAATCACCTCTCTACAGAGAAAGGGGATTAAATTTATTTGGATAGAAGAATGTGAGGGAAGATTCCAACAACTAAAACCCACATAGATGAAGTATGATGGTTATCAAATGATCAGTGATGGCCTAATAACTTACAAAGGCATGTTGTATATCCCAAATTGTGATGACTTGAATAGCTTCATCATGGATGAACTACACAAAAGACCATATTCTGGTCATCCTGGTTATTAGAAAATGATCACAACCATTAGGAAACTGTTTTATTGGCCAAGAATGAAAAATGACATAATTGAATATTTAGATAAATGTTTAGAATTCCAACAGGTTAAGGTAGAACACCAACAACCAACAAGGCTATTGCATCCCCTGCCTATTCTAGATTGGAAATGGGAAACCATCTCCATGGATTTTATCATAGGACTACCCAGAACAACCAAACAAAATGATTCCATTATGGTAGTTGTGGACAAGTTGAGCAAGGATACCCACTTTATTTTGGTAAAGTAAACTTGCAAGGCAATAGATATTGCCAACATCTTCATGAAATAAATATTTAAGCTGCATTGGGTGCCTATGGAAATTATGTCTGATGGATATGCAAAATTCACCTCATTTTTTTGGAAATCTTTGTTTATTGGATGTGGAACAAAATTTTTGCTTAGTACAACCTATCACCCTCAAACTAGTGGGAAAACAAAGAGGGTAAACCAAGTGTTGGAATATATGTTAAGGATTCATGTGATGCATCAACCCAAGAAATGGGAATAATATCTACCCCTGGTATAATTTTCCTACAACAATGGGTACTGGGAATCCTTGTAAATGAGTCCTTTTGAGGCTCTCTATGGCAGAAAATGAAATATCCCAATCAGCTGGGATAATCCAGTGGACATATTTACACTTGGGATAGATATGTTAATAGAGGTAGAACAACAAGTAACTCAAATAAATAATAAATTGAAAGTGTCTCAGGAAAAGCAGAAGAGCTATGCAGACAACAAAAGAATTCATAAATAATTTAGAGTAGGAGATCATGTGTATCTCCAAATTAAACCCAAAATAAGCTCCTTAAGAATGGGAGCATGTGCCAAGTTGGCACCCAGATTTTGTGGACCTTTTGAAATTCTAGATAGAGTGGGACCTGTATCTTATAAACTATCCTTGCCTCCCACAATGAAGGAACATAATGTATTCCATGTTTCCTTGTTAAGGAAATATATACATGATTATGCTCACATAATTGACTGGTCTGTGATGTAGGTGGAGAAAGAGGGAGATTTCATGCCAGAACCACAATGTATCCTAGACAATAAATCAATCCCTCTCACAAACATAGCCATTGTACAAGTCAAGGTGTAGTGTAAACACTTTGGTCCTGATAAAGCAACATGAGAAATGGAGGATTCCATGAAACATGCACACCCTTTTTTGTTCACTGCTATATATAGAGTTTTTTTGGCAAATAGAACACTGAGGACGATGTT
>JZKD02S1777265.1:81798-100702 GCA_000966675.3 Picea glauca
TCACATATGGCCTTCATATCCATGGTGGAACCAAAGAACTTTAATGAAGCCAATAAAGACGTAAATTGGTTAAAATCAATGAATGAGGAACTGGACCAGATTGAAAAGAATGACACTTGGGAACTTGTTCCTAGGCCAACAAATAAAAATGTAATAGGATCAACATGGGTCTACAGAAATAAGATGAATGAGAAAGGAAATATTGTAAGAAATAAGGCTAGATTGGTCTGCAAAGGATATGCTCAAATAGAAGGACTGGATTTTTATCAAACATTTGCGCCCGTAGAAAGATTAGAAACTATCAGAATGTTCCTTGCTTATGCTTGTCATAAACAATTTAAATTCTATCAAATGGATGTCAAGTTAGCTTTTCTAAATGGAGATCTAAAAGAAGAAGTCTATATGGAACACACAGAGGGTTTCCAGCTGTCAGATAACCCTAACTTTGTTTGCAAGATGAAGAAAGCCTTATATGGGTTGAAACAAGCTCCTCATGTCTAGTATTATAGACTGGATAAGTATCTTCAAGACAAAGGGTTCAAGAGAGGAACAATTGACAACAATCTATATATCAAACCAGAGGGTAATGTTTTTCTCATTGTGTTGGTCTATGTAGATGACATCATCTTCAGAAGCAACAATGCTTCACTGGTCCAATGGTTCGTTTCTTCTATGCAGTCTAAATTTGAAATGTCTATGATAGGGGAACTGCCATTTTTTATTGGTCTACAAATTACTAAGAGGTATGAACGATTATTTATTTCTCATGAGAAATATCTAAGAGAAATGTTGAAAAGGTTTAAAATGGAAGATTCCACACCTATGAGCACACCTATGGTCACTAGATGCAAGTTAAGAAAGGATGATGACTCACATGATGTTGATCAGAGTTCATATAGGTCTATGATAGGAAACCTATTTTACATCACAACATCCCATCCAGACATAATGCATGTTGTTGGAATGGTAGGAAGGTATCAGGTTGCACCTAAACATAATCATTTGTTAGCTGTCAAAAGAATATTCAGATACCTAAAAGGAACAATGGACTATGGCCTATGGTATCCTAGGAATCATAATTTTCAACTATCAGTCTATTCAGATGCTGATTGGGCTAAATGCTTGGATGAAAGGAAAAGAACGAGTGGAGGTGCATTCTTCTTAGGAGATTCCCTTGTATCATGGTTGAACAAGAAGAAATGTTTCATTTCCTTATCAACTACAGAAGTTGAATACATTGCAGCTGCCACTTGTTGTACCCAAGTATTGTGGATGATTCAGACACTTGCAGACTTGGAGGTAAAATATACTACACCGATCCCAATTCATTGTGATAATACCAGTGCAATCAATGTGTCAAAGAACCCTGTATTTCACTCCAAGACCAAGCATATACCCATCAAGTATTACTTCTTGAGGGAAAAAGTGACCAACACTGTTGTTTCTTTGCATTATATTCCATCCAAAGATCAGATTGCTGATATCTTCACTAAACTGCTTGCAAAAGCTCAGTTTGAGTATCTTCATCAAAAGTTGGGTGTCATCCCTACTCCCACCTAAGAAAGTCCATCCTGTTAGGGGGAGTATGTGTTGGTTGAATATCTGATACCTCTGAAAATTACTACAACAGATCAAGGGGAGCATGTTTTCTTTGACATTGATGTCAAAGGGGGAGAAAAGGAGTGGTCTAGATGCTACAGTTGGAGGTCCAAGCAGTCTAGTGCAACCTTTGAGGGTTGCCATCAATGCCAAAGGGGGATATTGTTGGCATGTTTTGTAGGAAAGAGTGTGCTTTTCATTGATGGAAAGAACAAAAGGTGGAGAAGAAGGAAGTGTAAGATCAGGAGGAAGAGAAAACAACAAGCATAGATCACAGCTTAGAAATGAAAGCACAATACATAAGCGAATGGAGATTAAAGCTCAGGAGAGTTAACAAATTAAGATCAAAATCTTAGAAGAGATGGCACGATAAAACTCAGATCAAATCAAGACCGTCGGATCTGCAAGCCAGATCAACGACAAGGATGAATTGCAGGGAGTGAAAGCTGAATTAAAATATTACAATCCCACAATCTGTGGAGATCATTAGATCTCATAGCTTCAAATATATACGATTGCGGTTAATCCAACAAACAATGAGTTTAAGTCAGATTAAATCGTGACCGTAAGATGTGTAATCGCCAAATCTACAGCAGGGATGAATTGCGAAGATTGAAAGGAGAATTAAACATCTCACTTGTTCCAATCCCGCAATTAGTCAGGACCGTCCAATATTATAGCTTCAAAGATCGGCGATTGTGGTTGACTCACCAACAACACACAACTTCAAATTGTGGAGTTCGGGTGTTGACTTAAATCACGCGCAATTTGTGGTTCCACAATCATCATCGACCGTTGATCTGCTTCGAGTTTCCTCACGATCGTTGGATCATTTTTGAGTGGAAGGACATGATAAGTGGGGAAAAACAATTGAGAATTCGATTATGCAAATTTTCGTTAGCCGTCAGATCACTTTTGAGTGGAAGGATAGGATAAGCCATCAAAGCCGCATCGCAGAAATATCGAGCCGTCGATCTAAGTTCATGATCGACGAACAACATTCACTTCGAATCTAAAGACGCAAGGAGGTTACACTCTGGAGAACTTGAGATTTGAAATTCCCAAAATGTGAATTTTCGTCAGTCGTTGGATCATTCCAAGTGGAAGGAAAGGATATGCCAGAAGAGCTACATCGTAGAAATATCGAGTCGTCAATCTAAGATCCCGATCAATGAACATGATTCACTTTGGATATAAAGATATGAGGAGGTTATGCTCTGGAAAGTTTGAGATTGGAAAAATTCGAAGCCCGAAAATCCGAAATGAATTAGGACCATCAGATTTGGAGGACATACGAGGACCGTTGGATCAATGTTGTTGGTCAACAGACCACGTAAGAATACCACATTGACAGATCACGTCAACAGACCACGTCAACAATGATATGTGGTAGATCATGTCAGTAGACCACGTCAACAAATACACATGGCATAATCAGATGATGACAAGTGTCAAGAAGAAATTGGCTCATGCCATGTCAACAATTGACGTAAGCAAGTTACGTGACTCTGGGAGAATTGCTTCGAGAGTTTCACCACCAAGAAATGTCAAAAGTCCCAAAGTCCTGAAGGATGAAGGTCCGAAGTCACTCTCAGCCATATATATAAGATACACTGGGAGTTAGGACAATCGTTAGATCTAGGATAAGAACATGTGCCACATGAGGATCCACGTCAGCAAGACTACGTCAGCAAGGACACGTGGCGCAATCAGATAATCACAAGTGTCAAGTTGATTCGACATTTTAGGTACGTGGAAATAAAAAATCTGAGTGACACGTGGCAACTACTAGGCTCATGATACATCATCAAGTGATGTAAGTAAGTGACATCACTCCAAAGGAAAGAAGGGGTTTGAGATTTGAAATCTTCAAAGTTCAGAGAATCGAAGGAGATCTCGACTGTTGATCTGAAAGGGACATGCGTAAATAGATTGACAACTTCAGATGATTGACGTATGGAGAAAAGAACGGGTTGAGATTTGAAATCTCTGAAGTCCGGAGACCCTTAGGAGATATCGACCGTCGATCTGATGTTCGACTGCATTCTCAACCGTTGATCAAAATATAGTGGAAGGATAATGTAAGCATAATTGACGAAGTCGCGGAGTAAATGGTGGTCATCCATCTCATTGCTTGATTAAGTATCAGCTACAAGATTAAGAAATGAAGGATAGATGCAAGGATCGAATATAACCATTGATCTGGTTCAGAGATATACATGTGAACCGTCCGATCTATTCGGCGATATTCTATTCAGAAGATTTGAAAGGTTTGAAGTCATGAAGACCCGAAGGGAAAAGTGTCGAAGTTACGACAGTTGTCCATTTCAGGATAATGAATCATGGTCGTTGAATTGATAAGCGCTCAAGAGCTCGTTAATCCCAGGCGTATGGTAACTGCCAATGATCACGTGAAGGAAGGGGCTTAGAATCCAAAGAAATCATAATTGACTGGTTGTAACTAACAAAGAAGACGAAGAGTTTCGACTGCCAGAGAAGCTAAGGAATCTCAACATAATGCCCACTGATGATGAACACAGGGGGCTAACCGCCAGAGAAGATGAAGAGTTTCCATGATGATCAGGTAGAGGACTTGATGAGAGAAAAAGATGCAGAACAAAGAAGTGATTGGATTCTGCTTGTTGACTATCCAATCGTGAGGAGGAGATATTGTGAACAACCCGTAGGGTAGAACAGTGACGTAGTGAAGAGCATGCAGAGGCATAGCGCATAGAAGGGAGATGACACACATAGCATAAAACACAGGAGAACAAAAAGCACAAGGTATGCGAGCAGAAAGACACTGATGCAGGCAGAGCAAAGCAATGTAGCATAATAGTGATGAGATTGGTAAGCCATTGATAAATGTTGTATCACTGTGATAAATTTAAGAAAACAAAGATTTATATTTCAGGGTGGTAGGGAGATTCTAGGGAGTAATGTTGTCCTCAGGGTTTCAAGTGGGTGCTTGAACATAGGGAGTTGTAGGTTCCATCTAGTTGCAGCCAAAAAAACCAGAGTGGTAGGGTGGTGCAAGGGAGAACTATTGTTCTTTGTTATACAGGTTGGTTCCTGTGAGACTGGAAGTTGGTGCTTCCATTCATTTGGTGTTGGAACACTCATGGAGTTGGTGCTTCCTTCTAGTGGGTGCTAGAGAATCCAAAGAGTTGGTGCTCTCAGGAAATTTTTTCTTGTAAAATAGAGGTTATAGCCTCAAGAGGAGTTGGNTTTCGTTAGCCGTCAGATCACTTTTGAGTGGAAGGATAGGATAAGCCATCAAAGCCGCATCGCAGAAATATCGAGCCGTCGATCTAAGTTCATGATCGACGAACAACATTCACTTTGGATCTAAAGACGCAAGGAGGTTACACTCTGGAGATCTTGAGATTTGAAATTCCCAAAATGTGAATTTTCGTCAGCCGTTGGATCATTCCAAGTGGAAGGACAAGATATGCCAGAAGAGCTACATCGTAGAAAGATCGAGTCGACGATCTAAGATCCCGATCAACGAACATGATTCACTTTAGATATAAAGATATGAGGAGGTTACGCTCTGGAAAGTTTGAGATTGGAAAAATCCGAAGCCCGAAAATATGAAATGAATTAGGACCATCAGATTTGGAGGACATACGAGGATCATTGGATCAATGTTGTTGGTCAACATACCACGTCAGAATACCACATCGACAGATCACATCAATAGACCACGTCAACAATGATATGTGGTAGAGCATGTCAGTAGACCACATCAACAAATACACATGGCATAATCATATGATGACAAGTGTCAAGAAGAAATTGGCTCATGCCATGTCAACAAGTGACGTAAGCAAGTTACGTGACTCTGGGAGAATTGCTTCGAGAGTTTCACCACCAAGAAATGTCTAAAGTCCCAAAGTCCTGAAGGATGAAGGTCCGAAGTCACTCTCAGCCATAGATATAAGATACACTGGGAGTTAGGACAATCATTAGATCTAGGATAAGAACATGAGCCACATGAGGATCCACGTCAGCAAGACTACGTCAGCAAGGACACGTGGCGCAATCAGATAATGACAAGTGTCAAGTTGATTCGACATTTTAGGTACGTGGAAATCACAAATCTGAGTGACATGTGGCAACTACTAGGCTCATGACACATCATCAAGTGATGTAAGTAAGTGACATCACTCTAGAGGAAAGAAGGGGTTTGAGATTTGAAATCTTTAAAGTTCAGAGAATTGAAGGAGATCTCGACTGTTGATCTGAAAGGGACATGCGTAAATGGATTGACAACTTCAAAAGATTGACGTATGGAGAAAAGAACGGGTTGAGATCTGAAATCTCTGAAGTCCGGAGACCCTTAGGAGATATCGACCGTCGATCTGATGTTCGACTGCATTCTCAATCGTTGATCAAAATACAGTGGAAGGATAGCGTAAGAATAATTGACGAAATCGCGGAGTAAATGGTGGTCATCCATCTCATTGCTTAATTAAGTATCAGCTGGAGGATTAAGAAATGAAGGATAGATGCAAGGATCGAATATAACCATTGATCTGGTTCAGAGATATACATGTGAACCGTCTGATCTGTTTGGCGATATTGTATTCGGAAGATTTGAAAGGTTTGAAGTCACGAAGACCCAAAGGGAAAAGTGTCGAAGTTACGACAATTGTCCATTTCAGGATAATGAATCATGGTCGTTGAATTGATAAGCGCTCAAGCGCTCGTTAATCCTAGGCGTATGGTCACCGCCAATGATCATGTGAAGGAAGGGGCTTAGAATCCAAAGAAGCCATAATTGACTGGTTGTAACTAATAGAGAAGACGAAGAGTTTTGACTACCAGAGAAGCTAAGGAATCTCAACATAATGCCCACTGATGATGAACACAGGGGGATAACCGCCAGAGAAGATGAAGAGTTTCCATGATGATTAGGTAGAGGACTTGATGAGAGAAAAAGATGCAAAACAAAGAAGTGATTGGATTCTGCTTGTTGACTATGCAGTCGTGAGGAGGAGATATTGTGAACAACCCGTAGGGTAGAACAATGACGTAGTGAAGAGCATGCAGAGGCATAGTGCATAGAAGGGAGATGGCACACATAGAATAAAACACAGGAGAAAAAAAAGCACAAGGTATGCGAGCAGAAAGACACTGATGCAAGCAGAGCAAAGCAATGTAGCATAATAGTGATGAGATTGGTAAGCCATTGATAAATGTTGTATCACTGTGATAAATTTAAGAAAACAAAGCTTTATATTTCAGGGTGGTCGGGAGGTTCTAGGGCGTAGGGTTGTCCTCAGGGTTTCAAGTGGGTACTTGAACATAGGGAGTTGTAGCGTCCATCTAGTTGCAGCCAAAAAAACCAAGGTGGTAGGGTGGTGCAAGGGAGAACTATTGTTCTTTGTTATACAGGTTGGCTCCTGTGAGACTGGAAGTTGGTGCTTCCATCCAGTTGGTGATGGAACACTCAGGGAGTTGGTGCTTCCTTCTAGTGGGTGCTAGAGAATCCAAAGAGTTGGTGCTCTCAGGAAGTTGTTTCTTGTAAAATAGAGGTTATAGCCTCAAGAGGAGTTGGAGCTCATAAGAATGATAATGTACAGAAAATAAAGATTACTTATCATATCAAGAAGAATAGTGTTTTCCCTTTATGGGTTTCTTCATGAAATATTTGTCTCTGTATATTTCATGTGTGTGGTTGATGTTGAATATTCTATTGCTTACTTCCCTGCATTATTGTGATCTCTATTGAGTGTTCTATAAAGAGTTTAAAATGGGCATAATTGTTTAAGCACAATAACAACCGATTCACCCGCCCCTCTCAGTTGTCCAACACAATTTTGGCCAATAATATCCCACCCTTAGGATTTTGTAGGTTGTTTCTCTCCTAGCATGGTGTCCTCCGCATATTCCTTTGTGAAATTCTTCAATACCGCTCTCGGTTTCATACTTTGTTAGGAAATTTAATAAGAAACCTAAATGATATTTCCAGTATAGTTTGCCATTAATAATGCAATATTTAATTTCCCGTAACTTTAACGTTCTTGCTTTTGCTAGGGTCATATCATCGGGGCATTGAAGATTGAGAAGGTATGACACTATCTTGTTATACCAAGGGGAGGAAGAGAATTTTTCATCTATTTGAGTTGTTGGTACTTGATCATCAATTTCTTCAATATCTGGTAAAGGATTTTTAGAATCAATGCGATTAATTCCAAGATATTTAAGATTGGATTCAACAAGCAATTTTTCTAAACCATGTCCTTTTATTAATTTGGGGCTTGATCTCCATATCATATTCTTGGATTTTTTCCAACCACTTGCCTCTTCTTCCATCACTATCAGGTTGCATTAAGATTTCTTTGACAATACTGGTGGGAACATATGCTATCACTTTTAAATGTAATACACATGTCCTGAAATATTTAAGTGCTTTAACCATAGCATAAGCATGTTTTTCTAAAATATCTTATTTAAATTCTGTCTCTGAGGATTTTATTAAAAAATGAAATAGGTTGTTCAAATCCATCATTATTTTTCTGTAAAAGCACTGCTGCAATTGTATGTTCGGATGCAAAAGAAAAGACTAAAAATTCCTTTGAATAATCTGGACTTACCAAAACTGGTGCTTCTCCTATGGTTTTTTTAACTCGTTGAAAATATACCTTATCTTCCGTTTTCCATTTCACCTAGTTGTATTTCTTCATCATATCTTTGATTAGTTTAATAATTTCAGCAAAATTTGGAATGAATCTTCTCAAGAAATTGAAATAAAAAAAGATTGAATCTCTTTTTTATTTATGGGTAAACTAATGTTATCAATGGCTTCAATAATTTTTGGATCAATTTTGATCCCATCTTTTGATACAATATGACCTAATAATTTCCCTTCTTGCATAGCAAAATGAGATTTCTTGGGATTTAAAAAAAAACCAAATTTTCTGCATTTATCAAAAGTTTGTCTGAGGTGTTTTAAATGTTCTACATCAGAATTAGAAAAATCTGTCAGATCATCTAAATAAATAACAACAAATTTATCTCTTTCACCAACAAAATCTATGTCCATGGCTCTTTGAAAAGTTGCACCTACATTCATCAAATCAAATGACCTTTTATCATACATAAAAGTTCCCCAATGGAGTAGTAAATGCAATTTTTTCTTTATCGTCCTGATGGACAACTATTTGATTATATCCCAAGAAACCATCAATCATAATTTTTTTATTTGTCCCTACTACTCTTTCAAGAATATGATCCATTTTCAGAAGAGGGTAATTATCTTTTAACGAAGATCGATTTAGATTTATGAAATCCACAAATAATGTTATCTCCCCATTTTTCTTTCTAATTGGAACTAGATTAGCTACCCATTCAGAGTATCTAAGAGGCACAATAATTTTTGCATCAAGAAGTTTCTTAACCTCTCTTTGTATTACAGGAAAAATAATAGGATTAATATGTCTAAGATTTTGTTTGAAAGGTTTGCTACCTGGTTTTAAAGGAATCTTATGCTCTATAATTGAAGTATCATAAGTTTTCATATCTTTGTATGACCATGCGAACACATCTTTGTATTCCTTAAGAAATTATGTATATTTTTGCTTCTATTGAATGGGAATATATTTAGACAACTTTACAAATTGTGGAATTTCTTTAGAACCAATATTACAATCTTCAACTTCTTTTGGTTGTGGATGCAAAGTAGATTTCAAAGGGATAATATTGGAAACCAAAATCTCAAATAAAATACACATAGATATTATGCCCATCAACTATGCTTATTATTTGAATAACTTCAAATCTTACAAGAGCTCCATTATTGGGAAAATGGTCCACAAAGAATTACAAAAAACTTTAGATAGCATCTGCAAACCCTAGTAACTCTTGGTTTGTTGTACGATCTAGAAATTTTACATTTATCGAGATGTATGTGCCTTTCCTTAAGAAAATCCACGTATACGTGCATGTCTCCAATGAAACCCGTGTACACGTGCATAAAGACTATACAAAAAACTTTGTATGGTGCGACCCTATTGATGCGGATCCAATCTGTTGAAATCCACTTGCAACTACCTTTGTTCTCTCTTCTCCCTGACCTGTATTGATCTCTAGATGGAATCCCTTCTCCACCTATCAAGGATCTCCTTGAGAAAAAGTCCCTCTCTGTTCTCTGTGTCAAATCAATCGATCTCCCTTCTTTACCATAGCCATGCTTTTATAATCTTGAGTTATGACCTAACCCTAATCTCCAAAGTGATGAATGGTTGAGATTACTTCTCCCCTCACTTGAGATAAATGGCTAATATTTAATTCACTAATGCTAATTACTTTAACATTTAATTAAATAAAACTCAACTAATTAATACAAACACTTTACTTTAGTAATTACCTTAATTAAAGTAAAGTATCAAGGTAGAAGGATTTGGATGAATTCCACATGTCTAGACACTTAGACCTATGTGGAAGTACCTATCTGATGCTACAAACATCAACAATCGCAAGGCAAGGTTTCTAGAGTTTCCTTGGAGTGGAACGCTAGGGATCTCATCGAGCTTCTTAATAAAGCATGAAGGTTGTTGCTTGGCCGACTTAGGGAGGGAGGTGACTAGAGAGGTGAAGGAAACTATCTCAGAGGGGGAAGGGGGTGGGGTTCTAGATCCCCTGCTAGGGGCTGAGGCCATGCAGACAAGTGAGAGAGGGTTTTAGATGAGGCCACCGTGTGAAAACAACATGAGTTCTTGTAATCATCATTATAAATTTAATTAAGATTCTGAAAAGAACATTAATGGAGAAAAAGAGAAATTGGGGTTCACAATTAAAATATGCACTATGGGAAGATAGGATCAGTACCAAAAGATCAATTAACACCACTTTTTCAATTAATTTATAGTAATGATGTTATATTAGTAGTTGATTTAGAAATCCCATTAATGGAAATTTTACAAGAAATACAAGAGGANTTGTAACTAATAGAGAAGACGAAGAGTTTTGACTACCAGAGAAGCTAAGGAATCTCAACATAATGCCCACTGATGATGAACACAGGGGGATAACCGCCAGAGAAGATGAAGAGTTTCCATGATGATTAGGTAGAGGACTTGATGAGAGAAAAAGATGCAAAACAAAGAAGTGATTGGATTCTGCTTGTTGACTATGCAGTCGTGAGGAGGAGATATTGTGAACAACCCGTAGGGTAGAACAATGACGTAGTGAAGAGCATGCAGAGGCATAGTGCATAGAAGGGAGATGGCACACATAGAATAAAACACAGGAGAAAAAAAAGCACAAGGTATGCGAGCAGAAAGACACTGATGCAAGCAGAGCAAAGCAATGTAGCATAATAGTGATGAGATTGGTAAGCCATTGATAAATGTTGTATCACTGTGATAAATTTAAGAAAACAAAGCTTTATATTTCAGGGTGGTCGGGAGGTTCTAGGGCGTAGGGTTGTCCTCAGGGTTTCAAGTGGGTACTTGAACATAGGGAGTTGTAGCGTCCATCTAGTTGCAGCCAAAAAAACCAAGGTGGTAGGGTGGTGCAAGGGAGAACTATTGTTCTTTGTTATACAGGTTGGCTCCTGTGAGACTGGAAGTTGGTGCTTCCATCCAGTTGGTGATGGAACACTCAGGGAGTTGGTGCTTCCTTCTAGTGGGTGCTAGAGAATCCAAAGAGTTGGTGCTCTCAGGAAGTTGTTTCTTGTAAAATAGAGGTTATAGCCTCAAGAGGAGTTGGAGCTCATAAGAATGATAATGTACAGAAAATAAAGATTACTTATCATATCAAGAAGAATAGTGTTTTCCCTTTATGGGTTTCTTCATGAAATATTTGTCTCTGTATATTTCATGTGTGTGGTTGATGTTGAATATTCTATTGCTTACTTCCCTGCATTATTGTGATCTCTATTGAGTGTTCTATAAAGAGTTTAAAATGGGCATAATTGTTTAAGCACAATAACAACCGATTCACCCGCCCCTCTCAGTTGTCCAACACAATTTTGGCCAATAATATCCCACCCTTAGGATTTTGTAGGTTGTTTCTCTCCTAGCATGGTGTCCTCCGCATATTCCTTTGTGAAATTCTTCAATACCGCTCTCGGTTTCATACTTTGTTAGGAAATTTAATAAGAAACCTAAATGATATTTCCAGTATAGTTTGCCATTAATAATGCAATATTTAATTTCCCGTAACTTTAACGTTCTTGCTTTTGCTAGGGTCATATCATCGGGGCATTGAAGATTGAGAAGGTATGACACTATCTTGTTATACCAAGGGGAGGAAGAGAATTTTTCATCTATTTGAGTTGTTGGTACTTGATCATCAATTTCTTCAATATCTGGTAAAGGATTTTTAGAATCAATGCGATTAATTCCAAGATATTTAAGATTGGATTCAACAAGCAATTTTTCTAAACCATGTCCTTTTATTAATTTGGGGCTTGATCTCCATATCATATTCTTGGATTTTTTCCAACCACTTGCCTCTTCTTCCATCACTATCAGGTTGCATTAAGATTTCTTTGACAATACTGGTGGGAACATATGCTATCACTTTTAAATGTAATACACATGTCCTGAAATATTTAAGTGCTTTAACCATAGCATAAGCATGTTTTTCTAAAATATCTTATTTAAATTCTGTCTCTGAGGATTTTATTAAAAAATGAAATAGGTTGTTCAAATCCATCATTATTTTTCTGTAAAAGCACTGCTGCAATTGTATGTTCGGATGCAAAAGAAAAGACTAAAAATTCCTTTGAATAATCTGGACTTACCAAAACTGGTGCTTCTCCTATGGTTTTTTTAACTCGTTGAAAATATACCTTATCTTCCGTTTTCCATTTCACCTAGTTGTATTTCTTCATCATATCTTTGATTAGTTTAATAATTTCAGCAAAATTTGGAATGAATCTTCTCAAGAAATTGAAATAAAAAAAGATTGAATCTCTTTTTTATTTATGGGTAAACTAATGTTATCAATGGCTTCAATAATTTTTGGATCAATTTTGATCCCATCTTTTGATACAATATGACCTAATAATTTCCCTTCTTGCATAGCAAAATGAGATTTCTTGGGATTTAAAAAAAAACCAAATTTTCTGCATTTATCAAAAGTTTGTCTGAGGTGTTTTAAATGTTCTACATCAGAATTAGAAAAATCTGTCAGATCATCTAAATAAATAACAACAAATTTATCTCTTTCACCAACAAAATCTATGTCCATGGCTCTTTGAAAAGTTGCACCTACATTCATCAAATCAAATGACCTTTTATCATACATAAAAGTTCCCCAATGGAGTAGTAAATGCAATTTTTTCTTTATCGTCCTGATGGACAACTATTTGATTATATCCCAAGAAACCATCAATCATAATTTTTTTATTTGTCCCTACTACTCTTTCAAGAATATGATCCATTTTCAGAAGAGGGTAATTATCTTTTAACGAAGATCGATTTAGATTTATGAAATCCACAAATAATGTTATCTCCCCATTTTTCTTTCTAATTGGAACTAGATTAGCTACCCATTCAGAGTATCTAAGAGGCACAATAATTTTTGCATCAAGAAGTTTCTTAACCTCTCTTTGTATTACAGGAAAAATAATAGGATTAATATGTCTAAGATTTTGTTTGAAAGGTTTGCTACCTGGTTTTAAAGGAATCTTATGCTCTATAATTGAAGTATCATAAGTTTTCATATCTTTGTATGACCATGCGAACACATCTTTGTATTCCTTAAGAAATTATGTATATTTTTGCTTCTATTCAATGGGAAGATATTTAGACAACTTTACAAATTGTGGAATTTCTTTAGAACCAATATTACAATCTTCAACTTCTTTTGGTTGTGGCTGCAAAGTAGATTTCAAAGGGATAATACTGGAAACCAAAATCTCAAACAAAATACACATAGATATTATGCCCATCAACTATGCTTATTATTTGAATAACTTCAAATCTTACAAGAGCTCCCTTATTGGGAAAATGGTCCACAAAGAATTACAAAAAACTTTAGATAACATCTGCAAACTCTAGTAACTCTTGGTTTGTTGTACGATCTAGAAATTTTACATTTATCGAGATGTATGTGCCTTTCCTTAAGAAAATCCATGTATACGTGCATGTCTCCAATGAAACCCGTGTACACGTGCATAAAGACTATACAAAAAACTTTGTATGGTGCGACCCTATTGATGTGGATCCAATCTGTTGAAATCCACTTGCAACTACCTTTGTTCTCTCTTCTCCCTGACCTGTATTGATCTCTAGATGGAATCCCTTCTCCACCTATCAAGGATCTCCTTGAGAAAAATTCCCTCTCTGTTCTCTGTGTCAAATCAATCGATCTCCCTTCTTTACCATAGCTATGCTTTTATAATCTTGAGTTATGACCTAACCCTAATCTCCAAAGTGATGAATGGTTGAGATTACTTCTCCCCTCACTTGAGATAAATGGCTAATATTTAATTCACTAATGCTAATTACTTTAACATTTAATTAAATAAAACTCAACTAATTAATACAAACACTTTACTTTAGTAATTACCTTAATTAAAGTAAAGTATCAAGGTAGAAGGATTTGGATGAATTCCACATGTCTAGACACTTAGACCTATGTGGAAGTACCTATCTGATGCTACAAACATCAACAATCGCAAGGCAAGGTTTCTAGAGTTTCCTTGGAGTGGAACGCTAGGGATCTCATCGAGCTTCTTAATAAAGCATGAAGGTTGTTGCTTGGCCGACTTAGGGAGGGAGGTGACTAGAGAGGTGAAGGAAACTATCTCAGAGGGGGAAGGGGGTGGGGTTCTAGATCCCCTGCTAGGGGCTGAGGCCATGCAGACAAGTGAGAGAGGGTTTTAGATGAGGCCACCGTGTGAAAACAACATGAGTTCTTGTAATCATCATTATAAATTTAATTAAGATTCTGAAAAGAACATTAATGGAGAAAAAGAGAAATTGGGGTTCACAATTAAAATATGCACTATGGGAAGATAGGATCAGTACCAAAAGATCAATTAACACCACTTTTTCAATTAATTTATAGTAATGATGTTATATTAGTAGTTGATTTAGAAATCCCATTAATGGAAATTTTACAAGAAATACAAGAGGAATGTAATGATATGCAACACAAATTAATAAATTAATCCACGTTCAACATAAAAGAGCGCAGGTTGATGACATATTACAAGAATATCAAGAAAAAATGAAGAAACAGTTTGATGAGAGTGTCAAAGAGAGTTTGTTTACAAAAGGATATTTAGTACTTAAATGGGATAAAAGAAAAGAATATGTCAGTAAACATGGGAAATTTGACAATCTTTGGACCATACCTTTCAAAATTGAATCACTTGAAGGAGAGAATACATTTGTATTACAAAGTTTGCAAGGAGAAAATTTAGGAACACTTGTAAATGGTCATTTCCTAAAACATTTCTTTGTTTACTGAGTAATATCTAAATTAAACATTGTAAATAAATCTCTGAGTATTTGTAGATATTTTATTTATATGTTTTCATTTATTTTTCTTTTTTTGTATATGTTAGTATTCAAATTTGAAGTATTAAAAATTTGACATTTGGCCAATAGTAGGGGCACTACCAGAGTCCATGCATTCTTGTAGCGCAATCATTAACATGATCTTGTCAACCTCTTTGTCGTTTTTTCTATCGAATCTCTCAAAACCTCCAAGCTTTTCAAGTCCCCCATATCCTCATATTTTAATTCTTGTGAAGTCTTGCTTACAATAGAGTCATATTTTCTTTATTATTGCCTTCTTTATCCAAAGCCAAATATTTTTTTTTTTGTATTTTAAAACCATTTGTCAACATGATTTTATCTTGATAATTTATCCCATGTTGTTAAAAATAATAAGTTTTGGGTAATACAATTAAAAGTTTAGGCTCATTGCATCCCAGCTCCACCAAGCAACATCAAGGGTCGTGTTCAAGCACATGAAACCAAGAGCCCAAGTGTTATGTGCCATGAAGGGATCCCACAAGGGGCCAAAACATGGCACTATGCACCAACACGATTTGAAAGTAATGGGCAATATAAAATTTTATAGTTATCTATTCATTATGCATGTGGGATATTTCCCATTATGCAGAAAATTAAAACCAGACGCCAAGTAGATCGAGCTCAATTTCAAACATTCTGAAAGTTGTCAACTATGTTTTGTGCATATGACAAGAGATCTTGTAGGTGATGGAAACCATCAAGTGTTAAGTGCGTCCATAAGTGCGTGAAGGAGAAGTGATGAATTCCACGCAATAGAGATATGCCAAATCCAGTCTTAGTGCATGTTTCTTCCTGGAGTTCATGAAAGTGCATTTTTCATCAAAGGGAAAACATAATCTTTGGTAATCACTACACTGGGAAAGAATGGCATGGGTCAGAGGACATATTCTCTCTAGTTGGAAACGTTGCAAGGTATATTACCAAGTGCTATGGTGAGGGTATCTACTTTAAGACGAAACCTGTAGAAAATGTGGCAACTATTTGAAATGGAAACAAGAGTTGATATTCGTGAAACTTGGCTCCATTTGTTTCCTTCGGAGAATTGGAAATGAAGATACCAAATTATGTTCAAAATGCAGGGTTCATCTTTGAAGTATTATCAAGATCCCCAAATCAAGGTTCTGGTTTGATTGCAAAGGAAATAATCGACAAATAGGTCGATGAACAATCCCAAATTTGGTGTCAAAGTATTCACATCAATTTCATGTTTCCAGAGAACAATATTAGCATTCGAGAGGACAAAATTTAGGTCCAGGTGGAAAATTTTTTAGAGGAGAAGGATCAGTTGATGGTAATCATAACTAATCTATCATTTCCAGGAAGTTATATAGAAGCTAACAATTTTTTCCACTTTTCCAGGTAAAACATTGGTGGCACAAGATCATCATTTGATATGGAGATCTCGGTTATTTTGGATAAGACCTACAATCTGAACAAGTCCCAGGTTTTGTGCATTCCCATCATTATTCAGGAGGGTAATTTCGGGCTTGGTTTCCGATCAAAATGTAAATCATCTTTAAAAACCGTTCAAAACCCACCTCCCAAATTCATCCATTTAGCTTAATCCCGAACGATTTTCAACATTTTATAGCGGTTTTAGAGAAATATGCATCCAATCAGGACAAAATTTTCCATAAATTTCCAATGAAATAGCTATTATCAGACAAATCGATAGGTGCAGACACTAACACATCTCCCTAGATCCACTTGGATCTAGAAAAAAACAGGATAGGACATGACTCTTTCCCTAAGTTTTGACCATTGAATTAGCTAGTAGGGAGGAACAAGTAACATACCTTTGTATCGCTTCCTACAGTCTTTGTTGCTCCCACTTCTCTCCGGTGCTCTCGTGAGGTCAAGACCAAGACAACACAAATCAACCAAAGTGAAGATAGAAAAATATATTCAACTGTCAACTTATGTGTATGATCAAGGAATTACACAATAAAGTGAGAATGACTTTATGGGAAAAGGACATGCCACTATATCATATCAATTGAAAGTAGAAGATTACAACCTGATTGCCTTGATGTCGCAAGCTTCCTTTCGGTGGCTCTTGGCTCCAACACACACACTTGTTCAATCCTTGCATGAAGAAGATCAAATCCCTCTTGATAGACTTACTAGAGTCTCTAAGCTCTTGTTCAAGCTAAGTCCTTCACACAATTCTTTCACCAATTCTCCAATGAATCTTGCTTAACCTTTTCCATGGGAATTCCATCAATATATAGGAGAGAATGCGATGGTTACTTGGATAAGAATGATCCCACAATACCAGGGAAACCAGTACAAGGATAACCATTCGAATGCCAACCCATTCTTCTAGAAGATTCCCTTCTAGAACCATCGAGAATCCATCTTTCAAGCTTTAGAACGAGTTTGCACTCTAGCTATGCAGCACAGTGTGAGAAGTTCATACCCTAGCTTAAGGTGGCCTGCGAGAATGGGTCATTCTCGCACCCTAGGATACTAGAAACCTGTGAACTCTCTTCAAAAGTAAATTTTCTGGGAAGAGATGAATGTAACTTTTATCAGGAGAAAGTTCTTATGAGGAGCCTGAGTACACCATCATCAATACACCATCATGATGACCAAAATCATGGGTAACAGAATGCCCCCCAAAGTATGAGGACGGAATCAATGACAACCGAAAGACTTTGTAAGTTGCACGTGTGTGTCGGAAACCAGGAGCACACCTAATAGGAAACCTGTGAACAACCAAGCATCTACAAAATATCATATATATTAATTCTGAGGTAGGAATTCCCATACTCAGATCACAGACGGATGACATTGTAGACATAGGTCATAGCCACCAATCATACACCACGGATCCATGCCGTCAAAATATAGCATAGCCACCAAGAATACACTGTGGATCTATGTGAAAAAATTCAAATTGAAACGACATAGCCATGAGACATACACAGTGGATCTATGTGTCGCAGATTATACATATTCCATTGCAACCTGGACAAAGAGATGATATCCAAGGTCTTCAATCTCGTCGCCCAAAAGTACGAATCTAACCATGTGATTACATGTGTTGAAGTCGAACATGGTAGACACCACTTGATTACCGGTCATTGATGAAACCGTTAACAAGTGCGAGGGAAATCACCATTGATGTCAATGACTCCCAAGGTACTCTAGTAAAATCCATCGAGTGTTAATGAATGAGTTGAAGTCGAACATTCGACAGAATCTTTCGATCAGGGGTCAATGATGTAAACCCATCGTCGAAAGCGAGGAAACCTGCCATTGAGGCATGCAAGTTCCAAGGTATCAAATAATTTCTAAGTCTTGTTTCTGGATAATGAGCTGAAGTCGATGGAACAAAAATCGTCACAGGAGGGCCTTGATGTATCCCCCATCAATGACACGAAACAAGTAACAGATTTTGAAGGTGAAACAGAGTATGATGTAACTTGGACTGGACACAGGGAAGGCTGACACGAAGAGAATGGACAACTGCAGATGGACGACTCAATAGAGGTTTCAGATGAACTTCTCTTGAACATATGAACGACACGACCAATGATTTGGCAGCATTGACTCAAAGACGACGCAGGGTATGACCTTGTAGCAAATTGAATGAGAGACAAATGGATTTCCCAAACCGGCTTCAAATAATGAATAGGGGGTGTCATGTTCAAGAGCAATCCTTACTGCCAATCAATATGAAGATGAGAACATATCCCTTTACCAAATTTTCCCCCACCATTTCTGGCGAGTACCTCTTTATTTTTATGCAAGCTTGAGGAGGATAACATATGCTTGTTGATATAAGCTTATCCTTC
>JZKD02S1777276.1:9521-21746 GCA_000966675.3 Picea glauca
GAAGCATGTGTTGAGATACTTGCGAGGCACATTTGGACATGGTCTGAGATATACTTCCAGTATTGATATGATATGGCAGGAATATATTGACTTTGATTGGGAATGGAGAACAGTGGACAAAAAGAGCATCTTCGGGTGTTGCTTCACTTTGGGATCTTCCATGGTTTCCTGGTATAGCAAGAAACAAACTTATGTGGCTTTGAGCACATCAGAAGTAGAGTACATTACATTAATTATGTCAGTCCATGAAGCAGTGTGGCTTCGCAAGATCCTTGTAGATTTATCCAAACATGTGATGGATTCCACCATTATTCAGTATGGTAACCAAAGTTATGTGAAGATCTCAGATAATCCAGTGTTTAATGACAAATCGAACCACATTGAGATCAAGTACCATTACATCTGAGACATGGTGCAGAGGAAGGAATTATTGGTGTAATACCTTCCTACAGATGAGCAGGTTGTTGATGTTCTTACCAAACCAGGATGAAGTTCAAGTACTTCCTTGATAGAATTGGCGTGGCAGAGAATGCCTCCCTCAGTGAGAGGGAGTTTTGATGTTT
The DNA here is from genome assembly GCA_000966675.3 of Picea glauca. NCBI lineage: Eukaryota > Viridiplantae > Streptophyta > Pinopsida > Pinales > Pinaceae > Picea > Picea glauca. Next base: position 10,085 of record JZKD02S1777276.1, read on the forward strand.
TCATCTTCTTGAGACATTCTCCATATTGTACTCCTCTATGACGGAGTTGAGTTGATCTGTGATGATACTTATCTGATATGGGATAAGTGTGTTTGGGATTATAGCCCAACATCCCTTGTGGAGAGCACATGAGGACATATCAAGGAAGTTGACCCTTGATGTCACACACTATGGGAGTTGACCCTAGTGTTTCTAGAGGGTGTAGCCTCTAGAAGTCCACATGGGAGTGCCATGTGTGAAAAACATTCTCCAGATCGTACTCCTCTATGAATTGAGTTGAGTTGATATGTGAGGACACTTATTCAAGAAGGGATAAGTGGGACACTTATTCGAGAATGGATAAGTGCATTTGGGCTTATATCCTAACATCCCATGTGAAGAGGACATGAGGAAATATCAAGGGAGTCGACCCTTGACGTCACACACTATGGGGAGTTTACCCTAAGTGTTCCTAGAGGGAGTAGCCTATATAAGTCCACATGGGAGTGCCATGTGTGACAAACCTTTTGATACTATGGTGGTTCTGTACCACTGACAGATATTGTGTGTCTCTAAACAATAGTTTTGTACTATTATGGAAAGATACCTCCCTAGCTAAGAGAGAGTGTTGATGTTTTAACATCAGGCGTAACTTCTCCTAGATTGGACTGCAGACCAAGGGAGATAGGATACATTTATCATAAAGGTGAACTTGTGGTAAATGGGCCCAGACGTAGTCCTTCCTTGATCATGAGAAGGAATAATATGGACTCAAGGTGCTTGAAGTGTTTTTCATGTGTTAGTTAGCATCATGATAACATTCACTCATAGGTGTGTACTTGTGGTGAAATATCCTAGTGTGGTATTTGTCCTAGTCATGGTGATTTTACAAGGAATAATAAAGACTCAATATGATATATCATATTACATGCAGACCCAGAGTGATCATGATCTTAGAGAGAGTTAGTTGGCTCAGAGGGAGAGCCGCAGAAGGAGTTTCTCCTCAGTTCAGGTGGGAGAGAGATGTCTCCCAAGATTGACAGACAAGTGTCATGAGTCTAGGGTGAAGTTTGTATACTTCAAAGGCAAGCTTGGCATGATGTATACTGTCTCCCTCATTGAGAGGGAGTGTTTGTGTTTGGACAACATCGGGAAAACATTCTCTTAGAATAATAATTAATAATATAATTATTGATTATTAAATATCATATTTAATAAGTAAATGATAATAATAAATAGTTATTGATTATTCAAGGGATGCATCCTTTCATAGGTGGTCACCGTATGTTCCCTATATATGGAACACTCATAATTGTAATAATATATCGATCATATCTCATATGAATAAAAATAACATATGACTGGAGTGGAGGATGGAATATTGTTGAAGTTGAAAGGGTCATATGCTCATGCACATAATTCTACATACCTCTCTCACCACGATGAAGGTAAATTTTCATCTAGTCCCTTGTGGCATGCTATATTTCTTCACATTAATTATGAAAACCTTAATTTATTGAAAAATAATGGTGTTTCTTGTTTTCCTACTATTCCTAGGAATTCAAAACAATGTGATGCTTGTATCCTTGAAAAACATAGCAAACAACCATTTCAAAATTCTACTTCCAGAGCATGTAGAAAACTTGGACTTATACATTATGATTTGTGTGGCCTCGTGCCTATTCTGTTTACTAATGGAAAAAAATATATCATGACTTTTATTGATGAGTATACCAAGATGCGTTGGGTGTACTTGTTGAAATAAAAATCACAAACTTTTGAAAATTTTAAAAAATTCCATGTATGTATCCTAAATGAAGAACAATCACATATTGGCTCTCTTCATACTAATAATGGAAGAGAATATACATCTAATGGGATTCAACATCAAACCACATTTCCATATAATCCTCAACATAATGGTGTAGTTGAAAGAATGAACATGACTCTCTTAAATATGGTTTGTTCTATGATGTTTTTCAAAAATGTATTCAATTGATGTTTTGGGATGATGCAATATATCTAAAAAAAAGAATTCCATCTCATGCTCTTGGGAACAAGACTCTTTATGAAACATGGTATGGTCACATTCCTTCGGTGAGGCATCTCAGGGTCTTTGGTTCCACCTGTTATGCCTTAATTCCTAAGGAGAAAAGAAATAATCTTGATGCAAGGAGTCAGAAGTGAATCTTATTAGGGTACTAAAATAACACCAAGGCATATCATCTTTATGATGAGGTAAACAAGAAATTTACTCTTTCCAGAGATGTATTTTTTCTTGAATCCTCTAAGAATGACAAAATTGTTGAGCGACAACTTGATCATCTAGATATATTCACTCATGTAAAGACATATCAATTTTTTTTATGATGAGATTCGACATCTTGAAAGGGGTATCCCTATCTTGGATCAATCTATGGAATCTCCTTTTGAAGCACCATCTCCCCCGTGTGAAGAAGTTCTTGCCACTTCATTAGAACATGAAGTTCATTTGGATGATGTGATTGAGAGGATTGAAAGTTTTAACCTTGATGAGAATATATCACAATATCAATTGGTTGAGCAATGTGGACCATCCCAGAAAGGTCCACCAAAGTGGTTCATAAAGACACTTGAAAGTGTTCATCCTAATGAGGTTGGAAAGATAGGAACTAGAAGTTCTACAAGACAACATGGAGGTGATGTAGATAATTCAAATTCAAGGGATGTAGATGATATGGATGTTTCATATGATTGTGATTTGAATTTATCTACTAACATTGAAATAAATTCCTTACCACCACCAGAGTAGATATTTCATTCGTTGTTGGGATTCTTTCTAGGTTGTGATCTATTTTTTTGACATTAAGCTCTTTTGTTTTCGATAAGAATAAGCTTCCATAATTACAAATACTAAATAGACTTTAATAAATTTATATATCCTATGATAATTTAGCTTAAAAAATAATATGCTACACATACTAAATTATTTTAAAAGAAATTTTCATAACCACTAATTATTTCAACCTGACGAAGAAGAAATGTACATATATAATTTCATCTTGAGGAAGACGAAATGTGCATATATAGCCACTAACAATTAACAATTTGAGCTTGAGGAAGGGCTATTGAAATTCCAAAATCAAGTTTGTGTATGGTTAAGAATTATGGAGAACGTCACATTCAATACTAATATTATGATTGTGTAATTTCATTATTTTTTGGTCTAATTTGTATATTCAAACACTAACATTAGGAGACATAGTTGTGAATATACACATTCCTAGAATGAGATGTTTGTGGTATAAAAATAATCCAACTCTACAGCAACAGATGCACCCTTGAAAGTGTCAATGGATCTCCCAAAATTATTCCAAAATTATTCAATGTGTACACAGTATCATCCCATGTTATAATGGTTGAACGTTTACCTTGTCACTGAAAAGTGATGCATGGTTTGGTCATGGGGATGAAAATTCTCTCTATGCATCATCAAGATTCACACAATATTACAAATTTATGGGAGAATCAAATTCATCATTAAATTAAATTAAAATTTTAGAACTTTCTGATTGATCCAGCTCACTCTAGACAAATCATATTAATTTGTAAAAATGATCCAGCATATATAGCTTTGAAAATAAAAATGAAAGTTCTAGCATTGATCCAATTTCATGAAGAGATAATATTGATCTTAGATTCCAAGAATGATAGAAACTGATACCAACAACAAGAAAAACGCAAAGTACAAAACCTTATAAAAGACCAATAGAGAAGGGAAACAATATTAATTTCCAAATTATATAGAGAAACACATCATATAGTTGGATTTTCCACAAGTATTTTGTCTTTAATGACTAATAATTAGATAAATTAATCTCTTCAATTGTCCATTTATTAATTCATTGTAACTCTAACATGTTCCTATCTTTTGTGGCCATATCAAATGTTGTAGTTCAAATAACTATAAAAATCAATCTCTTAGATTCTCCATTTATCAATTCATTGTAACTAGAACATGGTCTTATATTTGTGGCCAATATTCAGTGGAATAGTTTAAAATTTTTAGTAATTAATTGTATCTTTGACACAATAGTATCTTTTGTGGCCAATTTTGTTTTGTGAAATAATTTATTAGTGTTCATAAGCTCATAATCTCTTTTGTGGATGGAGATATTTGATTCATAATTTGTGGATTTCAGTAGATCACTAAATGATCTTTTGTGTGGATGGAGATATTTGATTCATAATTTGTGGATTTCAATAAATATCTAAATGAATAAGGAATGATAACTCAACTGAAGCTTATATGAATTTTTGAATCTTATATAAACAAAATTTAGGAGTGACTAATGTGAAGTAGAGTGAACCAAGATCAAGTGAATCTCTTAGAGTGCCTATATGTTATGTTAGATGGTTTATAACATGTTGAATGTGTCTGACACGTTGGGAATGTATCCTAGAACCATTGTTGGAATGAGAAACATGTAATTTGTTGACGAGATAAAAGAGAGAGGGATAACCTCATTAACACTATCAATATTGCAATGTGGCTTCCATGAGGTGATAGAGCATACTAACAGTTGTCATTGTGGCCATATCTGCGGAAATAACATATAACCCATGACATTTGGCATAAAAATAAATCATGATGCATGTATTTTGTAGATAGATGGTTAACAGATAATTCGTGCATGGATACACAAATGGTTGTGGTCGATCGATGGAAGACTATAACTATTAAGGAATATGGTTGGATTGTTGTTGTTGTAAACAATGCAGTTGAATAGCCTTAACTTGTAAGCATTGAAGATTTGCATCCAGAGAAACTATAGCATGTGTTTAGAATGAATATATTTTCAATGTTCTTTTTGGTCTAGTATGTCTCTTATTATTTCTATTATCTTTCTATTAAATAATTTTTCTATTATTTTTCCTCTATTTTAGATATCATGTTGGTGTTGCAATCTATATATATGTATTACACAGTGATGCACTGAAGCATGTGAAAGAGGGGAGGAACATCATCAACTTAGATTCTATGAGAAATCATCACCTTCACAAACGACATTCAATGCTACATGAACTAACTTCAATAACTCAAGTAGGTTTATTTCAAATCAAATTAGTATAACTTTCTTCCTTCTTTAAATAAAATTGTTACCTTCCCTTGAGCATTAGAATTGATGATTTTTTCTCAGTGAACTGGATCAAAAAACATTTTGGAACAACGAGATAAAGGAAACAATAATCACTTCTAGATTCTCCTCACAGTTGGGATATCTCATCTGAGATTCCATTTCTTTATTAGCGGGAATTCCATTATCTTCCCTCCACATTATGTATGCAACCTTGTTCCCCCATCAATATGTGTATTACATCCTTGATCTCTAATTTGAAATTATAATCTATGAGAAGGTGTTTAAATAAATAACCATTATTTTGAAAGAGGATGCCAAAGCTTCACACTGGACATCTTTAATTCTTCTTTGTATGCTCACTCTAACTCTGAAACATTTTCTTAGAACAAGACAGTATTAAATTTGGATGGTCGAATTGATCCATCATTAGTTTTCGACAATAGTTATGATATTTAAGTGGTTGACTATGCAAAGTGAGATGCATGTTTACATAGAGTTTCATTAGATTGTTTCAGAAAATGTGAAAGGTTAACTCTAATGGATAGTGATATATAGGGGTTAGGTTCAACATTGTAATAGACTAGTAATTGAAGGCACTAAATTGATCATCCAAAGTTTGGGCCTCCACCATTCTACCATGATATCATGTGTGTCCAACTAGTTGAGTTCTCAAATTCTACTTCAACAACATGATATCATGTGTGTCCAACTAGTTGAGTTCTCAAATTATACTTCAACAATAATATTCTTAATATTCTTGATTAATTACCAAACACTATAACCTATATTCATAGTAAATTAGAGTATTGACCTCAAGGATAGATCATTCAAATGGATGCGGCAAGATCATAGGGTAGAAAATGTTGATCGTGTCTTTCCATTCCATTGAATAAATTAAGTCTTCTATAGATGCCGACTAAACACATAATCTCCATGGTATGGCCTTGTAAAATATAACGGTTGTTTAATACCAATATATAGTTGTTTTTATTTATAGAATAGAGTCCAAAAGAGAAAACAATATCATAAGATAATTATAAATATAATAAATTATATAAAAGATGCAGGTGTCATGTTCAAAAACATTATAGGATGAAGGTGGTATGTTCCATTTGAAGGGGACAACGACATCACACTAGCCTCCACTAAGGCCATCGCTAACCCTAAATCCTAGCCTTAAGAAAACATCTAGAGAATGATAATTGCAACAAATAAATATATGTGCACTATAGTTATAGTGGTAATACCAATATGAAACCCTTAAAAAAATTGATCTATTGGATTTTATTGCATCAATTCAAAGAATATTTATAGGTATCATCAATCTATCCTCTGCCAATCGTTGAATTTATTTTCCTTGTCTCGTTTTATGTTGTATTTGCACTACGAGTCCTCTAAATGGCCATTTGATTCACCACTTTGTTGTTGAGTTGGAAACTACTTCATGAATTTCCCCTATCTATTGATGGCTCATTCATTGTGCTATGAGAAACTCATTAATATTACATGTGATCCTACATACCCATCCCTTGATCCTTATTTTTCTTTTGAAATTGCAGGTAATAAAATTGTCAATCCCCTCTTCCACAAGCATAGACCTCAATTTATATCTATCTTTATGGCAGCTCCACCCAGAACCTGAATTCTACCACAAACACTCTACCAAAGACAAGGAGGCCACTACTTCTTAATTCCTCGCATACTTACCTTTTGTCTACAGTAGGCATCCCTATAATGGCCTCATATCCTTCTGAATAAAAGGAAATAAGTAGTCGAGTCCCTTCAAAATAACAAGAGTTAGGCAAGCGATATAGTGATGAAGAAACATCCATCCACAACATGCAAGTGCTTACACATAGAGCATTGGGACAGTATGAAAAATGCATACTAAAATAAAATGTTAAAGAACTAACTCCAAGTGAGAGATAGCATTAGTGCATTTAACATTGACGAACTTGCAATTTTTTGAAACTTATCCTAAGTCAAAACATAACGAACTGGTTTATATATGAAAATTAACTGGAATGGATCCAATTTTGAGCTCTCAATCTTTATTGATCTCTTATAATAATCACATCGCCTCAATGTGAGTCCAAATAAGGATAACAAACAGTTCATTGACCGAGATAAAGTTTTATATATCTACCAACAAGACAAACTTTATATTAAAAATTTAATACAATATTTGATTTATGTGCAAGGACTAAAAAATGACATATCAATTCCTATAGTCTCTATATCCTAAAGGTAGGGCGGGGACTAATAAGCCCTTAAATGGTTTCACTTTCTTAAATATTTCTAAGATGAAAACTTATCACAAGTACTTCAACCACTTGATAGCATAAAGCCCTTTTTTTTCAAATGGGTTTAGCTTGGGTGGTTGGGAGGAATGATTGTTATCCTCCCCACCCAAGTTCAATTCTCACATGTGAGCTCTAAATGAGTATATTGTTATAATGGCTTTGAGCCATGTTTTTGTATTGGTTTCAAGCAATGTAACCTAGAAAGAAAGAAAAAAAACATAAAGAAATATTTTATTTGATAACATAAAGGATCAAGTTAGTAATTTTGTTTATATTGTTATTTGATTTGGATGTTTGTTTTCATAGCTAACTTTAACTTCCATAAGTTTAAAATCCTTCTTTGTGAATAGACAAAACCTGGCATATGTGTAAACAAATAATTTGACTATTTGATTCTATGATCTTTGGGAGGATATGAAAACTTGCATTTCCATTTAAAAAATTCATACGAGTCTCTTAGATATTATGTGATAATGTTTTTTTATCGAGAACTATATATAAGTTCATAAACAATTATTTTAGTATGTTGAAATTGTCATTTAAGATTAATGGTGGCTTGTTGGGTTAGTGAAAGTGGATAGTTAATAAATTCTCTTACTATAATTTAAATTCTACCAAGAAACATTACTCCTAGAAACAAAAGTTGGATTATGAAAATGTACCTTTTTGTTGTAGATCTTGTTTTGAAACAAGGAATTTAGCAACGCATTTTCCAAAAGGGCCAAGGCAATTTAGGAAGCACTAGTGAAAATCAACCTAGTGGGTTGGTGCTAAGGAAGAACATCAACTAATTAATCCACTAGACTTGGACCTACCAATGGATGAGCCAAAATTGGATTTAGAGAAAACTAGGGAATCTCCATCAAAAGAAGAACTTACATCTAAGAAAGGATCAGCACAATAGGGTAAGGTGGAGGAATAATCTACTCTTCCTTTGTAAATGGATCAAGAAGTAGATCCCCCACTTAGCCCTTGCACTAGGGCAAGCTAGGAAGATCAAGCTAAAGAAGATGAGACTCTATAACAATTAGAACCTCTAGATCAATAAAAAACAGGATTGGAGGGAACATCAAGAACCTCATCAAAATCAAAGGAATGTTGGATGATTGTAGTAAAGAAGAAAAAATATCCTTCAAAAGCACAGCCAGTGGTAACAAAAATTTGGGAATGTAATCTACTTTAGACATGAAATATTTATGTCTTTTATTATGTAAGTAATTTTTCAGAATTTACTCATGTAAGAAATATAGGGATGTAGTTCTTATAGACATGAGTATTTTCTATATATTCAAGAAATAAGGAGCTATTAATTTTGCTTGAAATCTAAGATTAGAAAGGTTTTTTATATTATTGTGAACCTCAATTACAATGTTTTATAATATAATATATTCTAGTTACAGTTTAAAAAAAACTACCAAGTGACATGATAGTGCTTTCACATGCACTTGTGGACGTGCACCAACACATGCAAAATCAATTGAGGCCAAGTGCAAGTCATAAGAAACTTTAGCAGAATAGATACCCTCCACTCATAGCTACTTAACCAAATGTAATTAAATTGAGCAATTATAATAATTTTCTCATAATACTAAATCTATGTACATTAACCTCATAAAAATAAGATAAAACTAGTTAAAAAAATATTATATAAAAATATGAAAAGCATTTTACTTGAACAATTTTTCCATTCTCTCAAAATTAAAGTAAAAATTAGAACCATAATATCTGACAAAACCTAAAAAAATCTCCTACAACAATATTCAACAAAGCCTTAAAAAAATCTCTTTTCTTTTCCTTAGTATAAAAAAAAATCATAAAAAAATTTGAAAACATTTTACTTTAACAATTTTTAATTTATAAATTAAGTAAAACACTTATATCTTGTAAACCATGATATTCGAAAAAAAAAATAATAATAATAATCCTCTTTCTTACCCTTAGTATTTTTTTAAATACTCCTATTATGTATTTTATTACATCTATTTTCATTTGAATATTCCCTGAGGGATAATAGCCCTTATAATAATCGTTTATTACATCTATTTTCACTTGAATATCCCCTTATGTATAATAGCTCTTATAATAATTTGTTTTTAAATACTCCTATAGATCTTTTATTACATATATTTTATTTAAATATTCCTCTATGTATAATAGCCCTTATACACCATTTCCTCCCCAAACTAATTTCATCGTTTCAAAGCACACTATTGGATTCCATGTTTTCAAAGTACGCTAAAGTAATTCCCCACCACCACAGATGACTTGGGATTAATTATACTTTAAAAAGCAATTCGCCACGATTAATTTTACTTTACAAAGCAATTCGCCACCAATGAGAATAAAAAGTATCCAATATCACACATGATTTCTTATTCACTAAAATCAATATTAGAGTACTTCTAGTTTTCACAAGTCCTTTCTCCTATTGGGTTGTATATCAAATGCACTAAACACCCCTTGTTAATGGTGTTTAAGTGGAAATTAATAGATCGTATTAGTTGGTAGGTATGAACTATGTTAGTTTAGATTAATGATTGTATAGTAGTCATACATAGTTTATACCAATAGATTTGAGTTTTTATTTTCTTAGGGTATTGTCATATAGTTTTGATTTTATTTTTTTTTAAATGATTTTGATTTTATTTTTATGAAGATCTTTTTAATTGTTTAATTAAAAATAGGATAATTATTGTTTATTAATATCAATTTTGGTTTGTTAATTTTCGTTAGTATATTTGATTAAGGTGTGGTTTTTATTTTTTAGGTGACCTGAATTCAATATCGTTATGGTGTGTTTAGTCGAGAGGAGACACCCAAAAATCCAGTCATGTTGGTCAGGTGCGATCCCCAGGTGATTTTGACGGATTAAATACCCCTGGGTTGTGGTTTCTTATCCAATGGTTGAAATGTTGGCCCCATGAGTTATGGGACTTTCTAACAAACAAAAATAATAATATTTTTTGTTTACTAAATACTCATTAAAATAAATCTATATATCTTGCTCTGCATCCTCTGATGTAAACCCTAGTTTTCTGCATGGGTATTCTTCGTGGATTCGGTATCTGGAGGGAGTGATTTGAATCCTTCCCCTAACATAGCCACCTTTCACCCTTTGGTTTCTTCTATCAGCATTGTTACTAAGTTGTTGCTCACTAGGTTTGTGAAAAAGCTTGATGAAATCCCCAAAGTCTCAGTTCATCCTTCAAATTTGTGCAACTTGGCTCTGCAGCTCTTGAGAATGGTTTGATCAGTTAGTAAGGTGGTATTCGGCCATCCCCATGGGAAATGTCTCTCTGGGTTGACAAAAATTGGAAACCCATGATAAAGGATCAACTCTCTCTTTCATTCCATAGGTGAGGGCTTTTTGCTTTCCTAATTGAAGAAAAAAAAGACATGAAATTAATATTTCGCGGTGGACCTTATTTCATGGGCACTCAAGGGATGTATCTCAATCGATGGACACCTAAATTCAGCCCTGAAAATGGCATTCCTTCGACGGTTCCAATATGGGTTTGATTGTTGTATCTTCCTTTGCATTGTTGGAATGACAACATTATCTACAGCATAGGTAATACTTTGGGAAAGTACATAGACCACACAGAACCTCATGATATAATGCAAGCCTGTGTTTGCATTTGTGTATAAGTGGATATAGAGAAAGGCCTACCAGAAGCAATATAGCTAACCCTAGATAACTAGACATGTTTGTAACTCATGGATTATGAGCAGCTTCCCTTTAATGTAAATCTAGCAATGAGTACAGGAATTTCACAAAAAATTGCCCCAAATCCACTTCTGATCAAACCTTGCCAGAAACTGATGATCAATGGAAGCTTCCCAAAAAAAGGCATCCTACATCCAAAGAAGGAGTTCAACCTTAGCCTGAGAAGAACCATCCATTTTTTACCTAGTTGTCAGCTCCAAGGTCGGGGCACTCCATAACCCCCCCTCCAAGTGCGGAGGAGGGAATAAAATACTCAGCATCTAGTAATAACAGGTGTGAGGCCCTTTCTTATTTTCAAGATGACTATTTCATATATAATTAGGAAGGCCCTAATGCACATATGGATGGAGTGACAAACATTGTCAGTAGAGAGGGAATCCCAAAAAACATTCCCTCCCTCGAATTCAATATTTCAGTTCATGTGGAAGAGACTAAATTCACCCCTTAGAATTCTAGACAAGGATCTAGAATCCCCATCATTTCTAAGGAAGAAGCCAATGTAGATGGCTATAAGGATGAAATTGATAAAGAAA
>JZKD02S1777276.1:21756-35169 GCA_000966675.3 Picea glauca
GGCTCAGGCCGGGTGCGATCCCCGGGTGATTTTGACGGCTTAGATGCCCCTGAGTCACGGTTTCTCAAGCCACAGGTTAATCGCAGGTCCTGCACAAATTAACAAACAAAAAATAAATAAATAAAGTAAGGAAAAAGAGGTAGATGAAAATATGGATCTTAAGGACAAGATTAAAGAGCTATAAGACAAGCTAATTAACAATTTGGCCTTAAATAACATATAACACAAATTGGATATCAAACATGTCAATGAGAGAATGAATAAGCTCATAGAGTTAGACCATGAACTTAACAAAAGAGCCTTGAACCTCATAATTTTTGGTATAAAAAAACAAAAATTTGGGGACACGTTAGCAATAGTCAAGGAGAAATTAAAAAATAAATCACAAATTGAAACAATTGGCCTTATATAAGTAAAAAGGTTGGGAAAAATAATTGAAAATAAAGATAGGGTGATTCCAATTTTGGTAATCTCTAATGCCCATAAATATGATATAGGTCTGGAATATTTATAAATGAAGACCTCATTCCAGAAGATTAAGCTAAATTAAGGAAGGAAGTTCAAAATGTAAAGGAAGCCAGAAAGGAAGGAAAATGGGAAATAATTGGGAATAGAAAAGCTACCATTAGGGATAGAGACCAAAATGATAACAATAAATAGCAATTTGAGATACTTTGGATCCTTTCTTGGAACTGTCGAGACTTTCATTGGAACAAAGGGCCTATATTAAGTTGGATCCCAAGTGAAATTGATATAGTATTTCTAGTCGAAACTTGGGAGCATGAGGAATCTAAGGTCCCTCGCATAGATGGATTTATATTGTAGTCAACATGGAACAAGAAATTCTCTTGTAGAAGGGTTGGAGGCATATCTTGTTACATAAGAACAAACATTTCTCATCACATTCATCTTCATAAAAAAGACCCTCTCAATCAGTTCATTTGGGTAGAGATTTCATATATCAATGCTAAGAATATGTATATGGAAATTTGTTATTTTGCGCCTATTAATTCTACCTTTTATACAAAAAACAATTTAGATAAAAATTGTCCCTATAAAATCTTAGAATAAGATATTTACAATCTAAGAAATGAAGGTAGTATCCTCCTACTATGAGACTTTAATGCTAGAACTGCAACTAATCAAGCTATGATCTTAAGAAATGATTAAAACCCTAATATTGTATGGCTAGATGAGGACCTTGTTTTAGCTAATAGATACACTTGAGAAATTCAAAAGACATGACTGATAATTTATATGGTACTGAGCTAATCAAGCTTTGAAATTCTCAATATCTAATTATTTGTAATGGTATAATGAAGTGGACGAAATCTAACTAGATGAATTGTATTCATGGGTTGGGTAGTAGTGTTGTGGACTATGTGATATTAGATATCCATGTTTGCAACCAAATAGTAAATTTTGACCTTTTAAACGACTATGAGCCTAACTCTGATCATAGACCTTTAACCCTAACTCTGAACTTTTCCATGCACAAAAACCCCCTTGAAGATAACTCTCATAACCAAAGCATCTAATTTTTGAAAAAAATAAAGCTGATATTTTTTTAAGGGATTTAAACACTGAATTAAATATTCTATCATATAAAAACAATATTGAAGACATCCATCATAATTTTAAAACAATCCTCCCCACCTCCATAAAAAAATTCGTTATCGAAGTGTTGTGTAAAAAGAAGGATAGAAAGGTCAACCCTTGGTATGATAACGAGTGTAAACTTGCTAGAAAATCCACTAGGGATGCCTATAATGAGACTTTGAAATATGATAATATTAATAGATGCAAAGCCCAAATTAAAAGAAAAAAAAAAGGAACTACATAAATAGAAACAAAGAGAATCTTTTGCACCTTTCTAAGCTAGATCCAAATAAATTTTGGAGGTAAATTCGGGCTCGTAAAACTAAAGAAAAATCTATGATTCCTCTGAGAGATTGGAATTCCTACTTTAAAAATATTTACGAATCCTGTAATGTCTTGGAAAAAAATCCAAAAGTTTATATAGAAGATGATGTTTTTTCTATAGAAGAAATAAATTTTGGGGTTAAGAGACTTGCAAACAGGAAAGCTAAGGACATCAAGGGCTACCAAGATGAAATTTTATAAATTGGAGGGCCTATTTTGATCCCTCACATACACAAAGTCTTCAATTTAGCAATCAAGCAAGGCTTCCCTAAACCTTGGATTCAAATCCTTATTGTACCTATTTTTAAAAGTAGGGATAAAAGCAATCCCTCTTGCTAGTATAGTAATCATCCTTCTTCTCTATGTCAATGATATTTTTCTTATGGAAAGGAATATATATGACATTAGTAAGAAACTTATAATCCTCAAGGACTTCTACTCTAGTACATGTGTGATTATGAACACTGACAAAATGAAGGTTATGATCATTAAATCCAACAAGATCACCTATGATAATTTTGTATATGACAATAATATATTGGAAGAAGTGCCTTCGTACAAGTATCTTGGAATTTATATTCATCACAAGCTCAATTGGAACTATATCATTAAGAAAAGGATAAATTGAGTGTGGAAAGATTATTATGGGCTTGAAAATAGTTGTAAATTAGCATACCTTTGGCTATGGGATAAGAAAAAGTTCATCTTTGAGACTCTTGTCACTCATGTTATATTATATATATGTGAAGTTTGGGGATTCGGCATCTCTCGAGAATCCTAGAGAAAGATAGAGCAAATCCAAAAGAGTTTTATACCTTATAATCTCAAAATTAAAGGCAATACACCATATCATATCCTCCTCATAGAAGCAAGATTTTCCCCTGTTGAGAGTATATCTATGATTAGGTATTTAATGTACAAGAATAAGATAAACAACATGGATAACAATAGGCTCCCAAAAATAGCTTCAGAATCTATCCAAAATCACCAACGGTTCAAGCGGGGATGGCATAATGATGCCAAGTCTTGGCTAAATCATTGAAGAATAAAAGAAGAAGTTATTATGCAAAATATCGATGATATTAAAAATATTGTACAAGACAAATTTAAGGAGAATCTACGGTATTAGAAGATAAAAGAAAATTAAGATATTAGAAGAAGGTGGTTAACCCTAACCTCGAAGCTCAAAAGTAGCTAGATTAGTTTTTCTTAGCGTAAAGAAGAGAAGCAATATTGTTAAAATAAGAACTAATTCTCATTAGATGCATAGTAAAATTGGGCGTTGGACAATCCCCAAAACACCATGCAAAGAAATAATATGTCACGTTTGTAACACCAAGAGGGTTGAAGATGAAAAGTTCTCTTCTAGAATGCCCTACGTATACCCAAATTAGATCCCAATTTCCAAATATTTGTCAAAATACCAACCTTCCAAGCCTTCTAAGTCATCAAAACTTTAGTGATCTTGGAATGTTTCTCTTTATGTTTTTCAAGCATTGAAATAACATTTTACAGAAATCCAAGTAATCTCTTGCTTTTCTTAAGGTCCGATGGACCAATTTTAGTCTCAATGGACATTAACCACCATCATCATGATTTCTATATATTTATAACATATATTTAATTTATAAATTCATATATTTATATATTTATATATGTGTGTGTATGTGTGTGTGTGTATTGATATTTATGAATTGATATTGGAAATGTTCGTCACAGTGCAACGTTGGGAGATATTTTGTCACATTGTGACAACAGGAAATGTTTATGTGAATGAAAAATTATATATATATAGATACATGGTTCACCAAATTGCTAGTTGATAATGTAAGTTGGTTGACCATGACCATGGTTGACTAATGTTGACCATGGTTGTCTATGACCATGTTTTGACATTGGTTGACTATGTTGAGTTGCCTACAATTTAGCATGGTGATTCTGTAAAACCAGGGTTTGTCACAGTGCGACATTGAGAGATGTTTGTCACAATGCAACGTTGGGAAATGTTCGTGACATTGCGACATTAGGAAATGTTTTTCATAATGTGACATTGGGAAATGTTCATCATAATGTGACGTCAGGAGATAGTCGACACATTGTGATGTTCATGTAAGGTATGGTCATGAGCATCACATAGTGAAGTATGATCATGAGCGTCACATTGCGAGGTTCGTGTAAGGAATTTCTAGGTTTAGTCATATTGGGTTTAGTCATATTGGATTTAGTCATATTAGGGTTAGCCACATTAGTGTTTCAAAATTCAGATCCAATTATTGGGGGTTATGTTTGTCACATTACAAGGTTGGTTTATGTTGGACACATTACAAAAAGATAAGTACTTTGAACTGATGCAATGTATTATAGGAAAGGAAAATTAGAATCATATGTGTTCTAAGGACATTGATAGAAAATCATATTTTACTTTACAGACAATGATTTATACTTGTCCTAAGGAAAAGTATAAATGAAGGGAGATGTCCCTTCATTAAATAATTAATTCCAAATGCCATGGGAAAATACCCCAAATACCATGAGCAAATACCCCAAACCCATGGGTTTGAAACCACCATTTCACTTTTTACTTTTTCACATGCAACCCTTTTTTAATATACTTGAATACCTATGTATATAAATCAATCTTTGAAATTATGTGTGTATTGTAGTACCGTAATATGAAATTAATGATATCATTAATCCTTAGACAACAATGACAATAATTCCAAAAGTAAACTGCCAACATAATGTGGATATGCATTTGTGAATCTGACATATTAGATAATCCTCATAAACCAAGGTGCATATTTTGATTGCTTGATGTGGAATAACAACCAGACACAATTGTGTTGCAGTTGCAATTCAAGTAAAGCGGGTTTGTTGGAAAACCTAAAAATATATTGTAGAGTGGTTGATATTGTATTGTTGGTCACTTTGGTATCCCTCATTTGGGTGTACATAGTTGGATGCAGTGCCTTTCGTAAATCCCATACATAGGACCTATTTAATCATTACGAACAAGGTTATACCTGAAATTTTTCCTCCTCGTCATCATATTGTATTTCATGTTTTCACCATTCACTTACATAACACATCATTGTGTTTTCATGCATCATTTTCTGCTAATGTTTTGTAATTTAGTTTGGAGTTTTCCTTTGTTAGGCATGTGTGGAAAAAAATGGTTACAATTTTATTGATTTTTTGCAATGGTTAGATATCAGTTATGACAATTGTTTTTCTCTTTGTGGAAAGATAGGAGTAGTCTATAGTATAATACACTACCTTTTTGAAAACCTCATATATGAGTTATTGCAATTAGAGTATTATCTATCATATAGATATCATTTTATGTATCATTGTGCATCATTTTCTACCTTTGGAATACTTGAATTCTTGGGTAGCTTCAGAGTTATGTTGGAAAATGAATTTTCTCATATCCATTGTTGGCATGGTCCTGCTTGGCAAATAAAATTACCCAAAATGGTCTAGAAAGATCAAACACACTCTAATTTTTAATGACTTGTGGGATGGAATTTGTGAAGGAGAATTTGACATTAAACCCACCATACCTACAGCAGATAAAGAGATTTCCATATGGAATAACAAAGAAAATAAATAATATGTTGTGATTGTTGCAATGTTAAGTGAAGAGATGAGACACCATATTATTTCCATTAAAGACCCATATGGTGCTTTAAAGAAATTGAAGGATTTGTATGACTCAAACTCAGAACTGGAACTCATACAATTGTTGGTGAAGCTCTTCAACCTAGAGTTGAAGAATGATTATCCCATGGTTTTATTTTCTATTATCAAATCCATCATGTAGGATATTGAGGCCATTGGAGTGAATATAAGAATTCTTCTCACATCCTTCATTAATTCCCTCTACTCTACATATTTTCACTACCTTGAATCCATGCGAGCTAGTGGTCAAATGAAGTCCATCACATTTGACACTTTGGTGGAGAAAGTTGTAGAATGTGAGAAATCATTTGGAAATAAATTATTTCATCCCACTGGAGAGACCATGGTACTTGATCATAAAGGGGAGAATTGGTGATAAATATGATCTTAACTGTGACCATTTTGGAAAGAATGGTTCACATGAAGCAAAGACATGCGGAATCAAGAAGATCAAATACAAGCAGAATCAGAAATAAGACAAAGGTAAAACATCATATCTTGAAAAAGGTAAAGCACATGAATCTTCTCATTATATTGTTTCCCATTGCAATAATGGAGTAACTAAATATTTTTTTGAGACTTCATTTTCTTCAGGGAGAGATGCATGGCTACTTGAAATAGATGCAACATACCACATGACCTTTTGGAGAGACTTCTTTGAATATTTCAATGAAAATGTAGATGGTATAGTCTATTTTGTAGATAAATCAAGTCTCAAACCTTCAAGAATTGGCACCATCGAACTTAAATTGCCTGGACTCCTGAATTTTTCCCTGCATGATGTACTCTATATTCTTGAGCTACAATGGAACTTGTTGTCTCTTATTCACATTCAACAGCAAGGCCACTCTATTCATATATAAGGTGGAAAATTTGAACTAAGGAAAGCTTCTGAAAACATGGCCATTATGATGTTGATGTTTGGACAACATCGGGAAAACATTCTCTCAGAATAATAATTAATAATACAATTATTGATTATTAAATATCATATATAATAAGTAAATGATAATAACAAATAGTTATCAATTATTCAAGGGACGCATCCTTTCATGGATGGTCACCATATGTTCCTTATATATGGAACACTCATCATTGTAATAATATATCGATCATATCTCATATGAAGAAAAACAATAGGGTATCGTAGCAGGACTAGGATTAACTCCTTCACAGGAGGGCCCGGGAAAATGAGAGAAGAGTGCGTGAGTAAGACATTTTATGTGGGATCAAATCTCCATACCAGGCATGTTCTAACCGTGTGGCATAAAACTGAGTGGAGTTGTCTATTCAACGTGAAGTATGGAGCATTGTAGACTAGTGTTAACTATGTGGAGTGTCTACCAAAGAGATCACGTGGAGAGGAGAGGATGGTAATAGCGTAGGAGTCGTGCAAGTGCATACCCATGAGGAGACAACCTTGCATGTACAAACCTGTGTAGAATGAGATCTGCGTCGATAAATTTATTTCTGCAGTAAACCAAACTTTCAAGTGAAGGTGAAAAACATTAGAAGGTTTGGAGTAGCGATATGCTATTAGCGCACTGATCAGAGAAGTCATACACAAGAAAATGATTCTTCCAGGATACAGAAACTAAGAAGAGGCATGGTTGCAAGACACCATGGAAGCATGACAATCTTTTATGTGTGAATAGATATGTCAGCAAATGCAGAACACTCTCCCAACCATTTATCAAGTAATTGTGCTTGGTTCTGGTTAAAGATGGTAGTAGCTTGGTTTGAAGACAAGTTGATTCAAGCTGACGACGCAAGCAAACATTTGTAGAGGAGATGGTTCCTCAGTTCTAGTCATTCGATATAAATGACTTCCATTAGCATGAGAAATTTGGCATTCAATTTATGTATAAACCATGGAGACACCAATAATCCATGGAGATTCCAAGTCATCTGATATTTGTTTGGCACATATAAGTACAATGTATAATGTTGTTGGCATATATAGAAGATCCACATGAATATCTACTACACAGGTGACGATGTTAAGATGTCAGATCGCAGATGATCACTAGAATTTCCACCCTCATTGAGAGGGAGGTGTGGTTTTTTCTCTCCTCTAGCCGACTAATCCCTCTGGACAAGGGTTTCCCTAATTAGTCATGTGAAGTGATTGAGGGAGTAATTCTCAGTTGGGTACAAGTCTTTTCTAAGCCATGTGAGGTGTCTAGGTGTGAATAAAACTTGCATCTTAGCCTTGCCTATGCCATGTGAGGTGGCTATGTGTGAATGAGGCTACGGTCATAGTCTTTCCTACGTCATGCGAGGTGGCTAGGTGTGAATAAGACTACTGAGAGAGGAGAAACATCACAACATGGTCATGGATACTATGGAAGTGGTTGTGTACCACTAGACAACATGCTAGTAGCTATGTGCTACTAGTGGATTGCTACGTAATTGTAAGACTATGGCAATTGTTGTGTACCACTAGACAATAGTTTTGTACTACTATGACATGGAAACAGTTGTGTACTATTGGACGACATTGTAGTAGTTGTGTGCCACTAGTTGATTGCAGCATAATCATAAAGAATGTGGTGGATGATTTGAGATACCAATGGCATGGTAGTAGCAGTATGCTACTAGTTGATTGTAGAGTAATCAATGGATTACTAGATGAAGGAACCAAGACATTGGTTTCATGAGGAAACCTCGATATGTCTTGGGGGACATTGGTTCCATGAGGGAACCTCGATGTGTCCTAGAGATGTTTGAGGTAGGGATCAAGAGGGAGTACTCCGCTCCTCACAACCCTCAATAGAATGGGGTCGTAGAGATGAAGAACAGATCTATTGTTGAGACAATCAAGGCGATGATTCATGATCAACATTTACCTATGTTTTTGTCGGAAGAGGCAACCATGACTGTAGTGTATGTTCATAATAGAAGTCCTTGAGGAACATGACTCTCAAGGAGGCCTTCACCGTAGTGAATCCTGAGGTTGGACACTTCAGGATATTTGGGTGTTCAGTATACATTCATGTACCCAAGGAGAAAAGGACTAAGCTAGACCCTTCAGGAAAAAAGGGTACATTTGTGGGGTACAATGAGTCTTCGAAGGAATATCGGATCTACATCCATGGTTAGAGACATATTAAGGTGACCATATATGTTACCTTTGAGGGGGAGGTATCCTTTAAGAGATATAAAGGGTCTCACATGGAGATTGATCAAATTGATACAATTGATCTCGTTGATCCTATAGCTCTAGTTGATGTTCCTAGAGATATTGCAGTAGGTTGGAAGAGACCTATATGGGCTCGTCAGACTATGCGGGAGGCAGAAGGATATGCATCTCCTCATGGTACCTTCTGAGTGAGAAAGATACCTTAGATATATTCATGCCATGCCATAGATATGAGCCACATCATTCATTTTGAGTCTTCCTGTTATAAGGAGGAAACTAGTCATCCAGTATGGAGAGATGTCATGATGGAGGAGTATCAATCCATCATGAAAAATGATGTGTGGGATATTGTTCTGAGACCTGAGGGGAAGTCTATAGTGACTTCCAAATGGATATACAAGATCAAACACATAGTTTATGGGAGCATCGAGAGGCACAAAATGATATTTGTTGCTAGAGGATTCTCTCAGATGGAGGGAATAGATTATGAGGAGACATTTGCTCATGTTTCTTGATACACTTCTATCCAAATGATTATTTCCCCTACAACATCCATGGGTTGGAGAGTACATCAGATGGATGTAAAGACAAACTTTCTCAATGGAGATATTGAGGAAGAAGTATACATCGAGAAGCCAGATGGTTTCGTGATACATGAGAAGGAGTCTCATGTGTGTAGGTTGAAGAAGGCCTTGTATGGACTCAAGCAACCACCTCGATCTTGGTATGTGAGGATTGATGGAAACCTGATGATTTTTGGGATTCAACAAAAGTGTTGTCGATCTCATCCTATACTACAAGACTTTTAATCGTGATTCCTTGATTTTCGTCCTCTGCGTTGATGATTTATTCCTCACTGAAGAAGAGAGCCTTATTGTTGAATGCAAGTATGCATTGGCCTCTAAGTTTGAGATGAAGGAACTTGGTATGATGCACTACTTCTTGGGACTAGAGGTGTGGAAGAGAACTGATGAGATCTTCCTGAGTCAAGGGAAGTACACAGTTGAGATATTGAAGAATTTTGGGATACTGAACTTGAAGCCCATGGCTACACCAATGGTGATGAATCTGAAGAAACTAAGTGTGTCTTCTTCCAATTATGAAGAAATTGATTCAACTCTATATAGACAATTGATTTGCTAGTTGATGTATCTAGTTAACACCAGGCCAAATATTTGCTATGCAATGAGTGCACTTAGCCAGTTTATAAGTCAGTTGATATAGACACACTAGATTGTTGTGAAGCATGTGTTGAGATACTTGCGAGGCACAGTTGGACATGGTCTGAGATATACTTCCAGTATTGATATGATATGGCAGGAATATATTGACTTTGATTGGGAAGGGAGAACAGTGGAAAAAAAGAGCACCTTCGGGTGTTGCTTCACTTTGGGATCTTCCATGGTTTCCTGGTGTAGCAGGAAACAAACTTATGTGGCTTTGAGCACAGCAGAAGTAGAGTACATTGCATTAATTATGTCAGTCCATGAAGCAGTGTGGCTTTGCAAACTCTTTGCAGATTTATCCAAACATGTGTTGGATTCCACCGTTATTCATTATGGTAACCAAAGTTATGTGAAGATATAGATAATCCAGTGTTTAATGACAAATCAAACCACATTGAGATCAAGTACCATTACATCTGAGACATGGTGCAGAGGAAGGAATTATTGGTGCAATACCTTCCTACAGATGAGCAGGTTGTTGATGTTCTTACCAAACCAGGATGAAGTTCAAGTACTTTCGTGATAGAATTGGTGTGGCAGAGAATGCTTCCCTCGGTGAGAGGGAGTGTTGATGTTTGCAGCTTCCTGAGACATTCTCCAAATCGTACTCCTCTACGATTGAGTTTAGTTGATCTGTGATGATACTTATATGATAATGGATAAGTGTGTTTGGGATTATAGCCCAACATCCCTTGTGGAGAGCACATGAGGACATGTCAAGGGAGTTGACCCTTGACGTCACACACTATGGGAGTTGACCCTAGTGTTTCTAGAGGGTGTGGCCTCTAGAAGTCCACATGGGAGTGCCATGTGTGACAAACATTCTCCAGATCGTACTCCTCTGTGAATTGAGTTGAGTTTATATGTGAGGAAACTTATTCAAGAAGGGATAAGTGGGACACTTATTCGAGAATGGATAAGTGCATTTGGGCTTATATCCTAACGTCCCGTGTGGAAAGCACATGAGAAAATATCAAGGGATTCGACCCTTGACATCACACACTATGGGGAGTTTACCCTAAGTGTTCCTAGAGGGAGTAGCCTACAGAAGTCCACATGGGAGTGCCATGTGTGACAAACCTTTTGATACTATGGTGTTTCTATACCACTGGAAGATATTGTGTGTCTTTGGACAATAGTTTTGTACTATTATGGAAAGATACCTCCCTAGCTAAGAGGGAGTGTTGATGTTTTAGCATCAGGCTTAACTTCTCTTAGATTGGGCTGCAGACCAAGGGAGATAGGATACATTTAACATAAAGGTGAACTTGTGGTAAATGGGCCCAGACGTAGTCCTTCCTTGATCATGACAAGGAATAATATGGACTCAAGGTGCTTGTTCCATGTGTCAGTTAGCATCATGATAACATTCACTCATAGGTGTGTACTTGTGGTGAAATATCCTGGTGTGGTCTTTGTCCTAGTCATGGTGATTTGACAAGGAATAATAAAGACTCAATATGATATATCATATTACATGCGAACCCAAAGTGATCCTGATCTTAGAGAGAGTTAATTGGCTCAGAGGGAGAGCTGCATAAGGATTTTCTCCTCGGTTCAGGTGGGAGAGAGATGTCTCCCAAGACTGACAGACAATTGTCATGAGTCTAGGGTGAAGTTTGTATACTTCAAAGACAAGCTTGGCATGATGTAGAATGTCTCCCTTGTTGAGAGGGAGTGTTTGTGTTTGGACAACATCAGGAAAAAATTCTCTTAGAATAATAATTAATAATATAATTATTGATTATTAAATATCATATTTAATAAGTAAATGATACTAATAAATAGTTATTGATTATTCAAGGGATGCATCCTTTCATGGATGGTCACCATATGTTCCCTATATATGGAACACTCATAATTGTAATAATATATCGATCATATCTCATATGAATAAAAATAAAATATGACTGGAGTGGAGGATGGAATATTGTTGAAGTTGAAAGGGTCATATGCTCATGCACATAATTCTACATACCTCTCTCACTGCGATGAAGGTAAATTTTCATCTAGTCCCTTGTGGCATGCTATATTTCATCACATTAATTATGAAAACCTTAATTTATTGAAAAATAATGGTGTTTTTTGTTTTCCTACTATTCCTAGGAATTCAAAACAATGTGATGCTTGTATCCTTGGAAAACATAGCAAACAACCATTTCAAAATTCTACTTCCAGAGCATGTAGAAAACTTGGACTTATACATTATGATTTTTGTGGCCTCATTCCTATTCCGTTTACTAATGGAAAAAAATATATCATGACTTTTATTGATGAGTATACTAAGATGGGTTGGGTGTACTTGTTGAAACAAAAATCACAAGCTTTTGAAAATTTTAAAAAAATCCATGTATGTATCCTAAATGAAGAACAATCACATATTGGCTCTCTTCATACTAATAATGGAAGAGAATATACATCTAATGAATTTTAAAACTATCTTTGCAAGCATGGGATTCAACATCAAACCACAATTCCATATAATCCTCAACATAATGGTGTAGCTGAAAGAATGAACATGACTCTCTTAAATATGGTTTGTTCTATGATGTTTTTCAAAAATGTATTCAATTAATGTTTTGGGATGATGAAATATATCTAAAAAAAGGAATTCCATCGCATTCTCTTGGGAACAAGACTCCTTATGAAACATGGTATGGTCACATTCCTTCGGTGAGGCATCTCAGGGTCTTTGGTTCCACCTGTTATGCCTTCATTCCTAAGGAGAAAAGAAATAATCTTGATGCAAGGAGTCAGAAGTGAATCTTATTAGGGTACTAAAATAACACCAAGGCATATCATCTTTATGATGAGGTAAACAAGAAATTTGTTCTTTCCAGAGATGTAATTTTTCTTGAATCCTCTAAGAATGACAAAATTGTTGAGCGACAACTTGATCGTCTAGATATATTCACTCATGTAAAGACATATAAATTTTTTTTATGATGAGATTCGACATCTCGAAAGGGGTATCCCTATCTTGGATCAATCTCTGGAATCTCCTTTTGAAGCACCATCTCCCCCGCGTGAAGAAGTTCTTGCCACTTCATTAGAACATGAAGTTCATTTGGATGATGTGATTGAGAGGATTGAAAGTTTTAACCTTGGTGAGAATATATCACAATATCAATTGCCTGAGCAATGTGGACCATCCCAGAAAGGTCCACCAAAGTGGTTCATAAAGACACTTGAAAGTGTTCATCCTAATGAGGTTGGAAAGATAGGAACTAGAAGTTCTACAAGACAACATGGAGGTGATGTAGATAATTTAAATTCAAGTGATGTAGATGATATGGATGTTTCATATGATTGTGATTTGAATTTATCTACTAACATTGAAATAAATTCCTTACCACCACCAGACTAGATATTTCATTTGTTGTTGGGATTCTTTCTAGGTTGTGATCTATTTTTTTGACATTAAGCTCTTTTGTTTTCGAT
>JZKD02S1777276.1:48382-81481 GCA_000966675.3 Picea glauca
AGGCTTCCATTATTAGTTCAGAAGAAAATGAATCCTTATCCCAAGTTATCATAGAGGAGGAGGTATTGGGGGTGGTAAATCACTTGGACCTAGACAAGGCCCCTGGACCTGATGGATTTACTGCAAATTTTTATAAACATTGTTGACACACAAAAAAAATGACTTTCTTAGGGTGTTTTGGTATGTCCATCGATCTATGCATATTGGAAGTGGAACCAATTCGGTGTTTCTAGATATGATGTTTAAAGATGTAATTATGCCCTCCTTTTCAATGTTCAGGTCGATCTCACTCTGCAACGTTTCATATAAAATCATGTCCAAATTAATCGCCAATAGGCTCAAACTACTTCTTCCTAAACTCACCTCTCCCAATCATGGGGGCTTCATGGAGAAGAGAAAAATTGTGGATAATATCATCCTCTTCCAAGAATCCATTTATTCTAGCAAAATTCGAGGAGAAAATGGGATGATAATAAAGATCAATGTGGAAAACTCCTTCAATTGATTCAGGTATAACTTTATTTTTGAGGTCCTCCGCAAATTTAGATTTAGGGTTCTGTTCATTAATTGGGTTTCAACCTACATCAACAACCTATAGATTTCCCCTCTCATCAATGGATGACCCACACCTTTCTTCAAAGAATCCATAGGTTTGAGACAAGGGTGTCCTTTGTCCTTGGTCTTGTATATTATGTTGGTCGAATATTTGAGCAAGATACTCGAACATAAAATAAGGATAGGGAACATTTCAGGTATCTGAATTGTTAGAGAAAAGAAATGAAACCACTCTCAATTTGATGACAACACTCTACAAATTGAGGGATCCTTCACCATCATATCTACTTGATTTAAATAAATAATGTATATTTTCACTAGAGTCTTTGGGCGTTTAATTAATTGTGCTAAAATCTAGTTATATTCCTAGAATATCAACACCATATCAATCTCCATGGTCGCCAAAATTATACACTTCCCCTTTGAAGAGAAATGGCACTCTTTCAAGTGCCTTGGTATTCCCTTTTGTCCCCATTCCCCTTCCTCACAATCTTGGCATCACATCCTATCTAACATTAAGGCTAAAATCCTACAGTGGGGAGTGCAGTGTCTTAACTTGACTACTCGCCTTGTCTTGATTAAATCCATTTTGTCTACCCTTCCCACTTTTCAATTCTCCTCTATGTTGGCTCTGACAAGTGTCAAACTTGCTTTAGCCTAGGATCTTAGATGGTTTTTATGGAAAGGGGGTAAGTCCAACCATAAAAGGTTTCACTTAGTAAACTAGAATATTGTCCATGTCCCCAAGGCCCATGGGGGTTTACGTGTTATCACCCAAAAGTTGTTCACCTAGACCAAATTGCTAGGCTTACCGAAACACACCATGTATAGTATGGGTATCCCATTTTTACACCCAATTTTCTATCATTTCCACTAAAATAACTTAGGAAAACACTTTTTATAAAGTTATTTCTAGTTAATAAAAGTTATAAATCAGTTTTATGACTTTTTCCTCTTGAAATTATCCAAAAAAGAAAAATAATAAAGTAATGGTTAAACTTGATTTGGTCAAATATTCATATTTTATTATTTTGACCGTATCAAAGATAACCACTATTTTGTTTATAAATTCAAGAGTTTTTTTCCATTTTCATGCTTAGACACATTGAGAGTACACATTACACACATGTTATCATCCATACATTTTTCACCCTCTTACTCTCATTTTTCTCTCATATCCCTAATTGTAGCATTTTTCCTAGTGTGATCACTATAGCATCCATTTACGAATAGAGGAGGAAAAGAGAAGCAGCCACAACCACACACTTTGGGAAGAAAAGAACCCTCCCAAGGGGAGGCCACCAGAGGATCCAAGTCCTCAATACCCATCTCCATAGGTGTATATGTATATGTCTTGTTGATTGGGTAATGAGATTTGATTTATTCTTTTCATATATTGATGTCCATGTCTATTTTATGTTGCATGACTCTTATTCTTACTAAATAGCATAGATATTAGATAGTAGATTTGTTTCATAGAAAACTAGGTTTTTTAGTTTTCTAACCCCATTTGGATGTATCTTTTTTACAACCACAAATTTTGAAAATTTTCTCACCTTTGCTACAAATTTGTACCAACAGAATGGCGACTCCATCTAGCACCCTCTGCACCACAATCCCTCCAGATACTTTGTGCAGAGAATGAATCCTTAGTATCTGGATCACTACCATAGTCACTTCTTGGGTCTCTAACAGCTCAATATCCCCCAATGTATGGAGGAATCTCAAATCCTTGCCCCAGGTACATCGTGTCGATATAGGAACTCATCTACTCACCTCCTAAAGGAAGTAGCACGGTGTCTCTAACACCACCCCCAACTGGGGAAATCCTATCAAAACGTATATGGCCTGCAAATTCATTTTGAGCCACCATCCCTAGATCATAAATGCCTCCTCCTATGGGTTCCAATAACTCACTATGCATGATAGGATTCCCTCTCCTTTCCACACCAAAGGGTTTTCAAAGAAATTTTGTAACCCATATTGTGCTAGTTCCCTCTGCACAACTTGATCCCCCTAGACTAGGGTTTAGATTTCTTCATATTCCCTATCCCTCCACACCACTCTAAACTTTTCCATACTTGCACAAAACCACATTTTGTCGGGTCATTTTATCATTAAAATCATCATTCAGACCATTTCCACCCTTATCCCTCAGATAGGGGCCTACCTGGAAAATTTGGGAGCCAATTATCAATTTTGACCAATGCAGAAAATACCCCCTATTTCTGTGTTGAAAAGCACAGATACTGAGGGGAATTAGTGTGTTGTTCGATGCACTTGTTGCCCCCAAATAGTGCATTGGACCCCCAAATTTGTCCAATGTCTCCCATAGAAAAAATTGGCCGCTAATCTAAGAAATCACTCCACATAAACGAAAAAGCACAATTATGCCACCAACCTAACTCTCATAACACCAGTTTCTAATGGTCATATTCCTCGCAACGATCTCAAAAATATTTAGGGCCTCCTCATGTTCTCCATGTTCAATTTTCACCACAAGTAACAATAGCTTGAAAAATTGGAGGGAAACCATTCTTATAGAAAAATCTCATTTTTCTTTTTGATGTTATGGGCTCAGATGCACTCTAATTGACGCATTGTTCATGTTGTTGGATTCATATTTCCAAGTTATTCAAAAGGATACTTTTATTTTATTTTTTATATTTGACACTTCATTTGGAAGACATTCTTCCAAGAAGGGTTAAATTTCAGTTTTTTACACCAAATTCTTATTCAACAGTTTACATCACTTGAACACCACCTTGTTTTCGTAGGTGTTGACTATTGAATAAGGATTTCCCATGATAACCACTTTTATTCATGGATATGATTCTCCACTAGGCCTTGATTTCCTTGGAATTTAGCATAGGTTTTTCCCATTTTTCTTGTTGCATTTTCCTGTCATTCCTAGAAATTTCCTATAGGACCACATCACTTGGGTAGATGGATCAACCCATCCATCTTATACATTTTCCATATACCTGATGATAGAGCCTTCCTCACATGGGCACCTTAGCATAGTGACCCATGTTTCATCTTGGGTTCCATGTTTTTCTATTCCTCTATGGATTCGGAGTCCAATTAACTCCATATCATAGTTGAGCAGCATGCATTTATTCTCATCAAGTTGACACCCACACCCTCTGGAATCCCCTAGTTATGGTTGGTATTTGTTGGATTTTCACTTATGATAAGTCCTTTGCTTCATCCATACAATGAAAATCCTTCATTTTTATGCCTCCATTCACCCACCCCCAAGGATATTTCCATGCATGTCCCTACCATTGATTACCTCCATATGTGGTTTTCACTTTTCATTACCATTACCTGATTTTTTCTGGCACATTTATCTCCTCGTTACACCTCCATGTCCTTAGTTGGTTCCCCGCATAGGGATTCCAATTGGACATTGTGTATTTTGACACAACTAGTTTAATTTGTTTTATCCTCCATTCATATATTTCAAATCTTACATGCCCCTCCTTACCAACCCCATTGGAATCATCAAGAGGATCTTACCATTTTTTGATTGGTTTCCCCCATAGGGACTCCAATTGGATATGGGATCTTTCAACATACTGGTTTGATCTATTTTATCCTCCATTTGGATATTACAAGTCTTACTTTATTCTCCTGACCAGCCCCATTAGCATTATCATGAGGGGTTCTTCATTTTCCAATTGGTCTTCTCCATAAGGCTTCCAATTGGATATTGTGTATCTTAGTACACTAGTTTGATTTTTTATACCTTCCACTAGGATATTACAAAGATCACATTTTTCTCTTGACCAACCCCATTGTTTGTCTCATAATGGTTTCTTCATTGTCGGATTGGTCTCCCCCACAGGGATTTTGATCGGATATTGTGTCTCTCTACACACTAGTTTGATTTGTTTTATCCTCCATTAAGAAATTACAAATATTACCTTCTCCTCTTGCTATCCCCTTTGGCGTTATTAGGAATTCATTGTACTTCTCATGTACTTAATTCATTATTTGGTAGCATCATTATGTTTCCCATGTTCATAGCATCTAAGATGAGTCACTTTTGTGTCCCATGGAGTATGTCTAGTTCCACAGTGTAACATGTTACAATTTGGCAACACATCCATGAGTCGTACCATCCTTTTTAACCTAGATTTGACCTATAGTTGTCCTCATGTTGCCCCATTCATATTCACCAGGGCTTCTCAAGTTTCTTCCATCCCCCTCACAAAACACGGGGGACCTTAGTTCTTATGTACCCAGTTCAGCAGCACCTATATATGAGACTGATTATGTTATTATATTGTACTCTAGCCCACTTTTTCCATCATATTGTACTTGATACCTCATGGTGTATCACAATTTCATCACTTTCATGTCGGGCGCATTATTAGTATTTGCATCACGAGTTATATTGATGAGTATGGGTATGCCTACCTCATCCCTATTGAGATCATGTACTTCCACACCTTTTGACCGTCTTGTTGATAGGTGATCTTTCTCGGCCTCTCCTACAATCATTTTTGCTTCCCATTGCATGTATCTTCCTCCTTGGTTGTCTCGTTCTTTGGTAAAATAAAACTATAATGTATTTTGGTCATAGGATGTGCTCCTAACCCCATACATTAGGGGGCATTTGTTATCACTCAGAAGTTTCTCACCTAGACCAAATTGCTAGGCTTACCAAAATATACCATGTATAGTATGGGTATCCCATTTTTACACCCACTTTTCCATCATTTACACAAAAATAACTTAGGAAACCACTTTTCCTAAAGTTATTTTCTCTTATTAAAAGTTATAAATCACTTTTATGAATTTTTCCTCTTGAAATTGTCAAAAAAACAAAATAATAAAGTAATGGTTAAAATTGATTTGGTCAAATAATCATATTTTATTATTTTGATCGTATCAAAGATAACCATTATTTTGATTATAAATTCAAGAGGTTTTCTCCAAATAATAAAGTAATGGTTAAAATTGATTTGGTCAAATAATCATATTTTATTATTTTGACCATATCAAAGATAACCATTATTTTGATTATAAATTCAAGAGGTTTTCTCCATTTTCATGGCTAGACACATTGAGAGTACACATTACACATAGGTTATCATCCATCCATTTTTCACGCTCTTACTCTCATTTTGTTCTATTTTTCTCTCATTGTAGCATTTTCCCTAGTGCCATCACTACAACAGCCATATGCAACCTGAGGAGGAAAAGAGGAGAAAAAACAACCACACACTTTGGGAAGAAAATAACCCTCCCAAGGGGAGACCACTAGAAGATCCAGGTCTTTAAGAGCCATCTCTATAGGTGTATATGTATATGTCTTGTTCATTGGGTAATGAGATTTGATTTATTCTTTGCACCTATTTTTTTCCATGTCTATTTTCTCTTGCATGTCTTTTATTCTTACTAAATAATATATATGGTCTACCTAAAGTAAATATCTTATGCTATACTTTAGCTTATGGAAATATTTCGACGAGGAAAATTTTGAGCGAAAGAGGGATGCAAGGGCCTTCTAGGTGTTTTCTTTGTTGTTCTTGTAACGAATGTTCTATTCATATTTTTTTGGAGTGTGTTTTCTCTAGGTCTATCTGGTAATTTGGACTTCAAGGAATCAGTCATAGAGTTAGATGGTCGTCCTCCTGGGAACATCTATTTTTTCATTGGCGGTCGCATTATTTGGGTTCCTTTCTTAACAAACCTATCTTTAAAAGGGTCTGGACAACATTACCTAAGTTTGTCTATTGGAATGTCTAGTTAACTCACAATCAAGATTTTTTCAAGGAGGAAAAATCTCTCCCTAGAATTGTTGCAACTAAATTCATATATGCTAGCATTATTGTCTAAACAATTCAACCCTTGTCTACTCTAACTCTCATCCCCTCAAGATCTTGACCATTGGGAGGAATCATGATTTCAATAGTTCTCTATGTAACTCTCTGCCATGGTTTAGGTTTGTTCCATAGAAAAATGGCAACTTCATTTCACACCAACTCAATTCCATCTCTGGGAGAAATCTAAATCTTCCCATATTCTATTCTTTGATAGTCCATCCAAGATAAACCTCAGGGTGGCATGAGTAGGTGGGGTTATTTTCGGCCCCAAAGGAATCACTAAGATTAATTTTTATTGGAGCCTTGGTCGGGAAACTAATAAACAAGCGGGATCATATGCCCTGTTACAAGGGGTCTCTTTAGCCAGCGCCCAAAATGTTCAAAATATCATCATTCTAGGAAACTCAAAAAATGCCATCCATCATCTTCAATTGGGTTCATTCCCACGATATTCAAGTTTGGGCTCCATTTGCTAATGCATTTGATTAGCTCTTCAAGTCATACCATAGGTGGAATTCTTTCATATCTTCCGATTGAATAATTCATTAGCTGATTTTCAGGATAATCAAGCAATTAATGGAAAAATGGGAGACATTTTGATTAATGACCAGTGTTCTTCCCTCAAATTTTATATATTATATTGGCACTCCACATGGAATACCCATAAACTCACAAAATCATGTAGTCGACACGCTCCCCGACGTTTCGACTCAACTTTCCATGTCTGGCCCATTAGTTTATACTGCTCCCATGCTCTCCTTCAGCTTGAGGTGGGATTATTCAACCCACGATGGATTTGGTTGTCTGGCACATTAATTATGGTATTGAGTGGGTTCAAGGTTGGATGTGATGGGTCATCATGGATCCATCAATTCATGCACAACCTTCAGTATATGGTTTGGTTTCATGTTCAATCGACCTGGTGATGTCACTCCTCTCCTTTGGTTATTGCAATTTAGTAGTCACTTTCAATGGGCCCCCTTGTTGGTCCAAGGTTTCCCTATAGTTTATGTTCTCACGGCACAACACAAACCTGACAAATCTAGGGAAGTTTGTTCCCATATTGAGAGTGATGTTGAGGATCTACAGAACTCCTTCCATATCCTTCAGATTCAATTGGGCAGTTTGTCAACTCAAGTTTTATCTATTCTAGAAATTTTAGTTCAACATAGGTAAGCAATCCAACAGGCCCAAGACAAGTGTAGAGAGATCAGGAGTCAAATTGAAGCTCTATAGGCCCAACCCCTTTAGGTTACGAAGACTCCCTCTCAATCAGCTTAGTCCAGCATGGCTTCTTCACCTTTGGTAGACTTCAATTTACCATACATGAACTCTCCAGCTCTAGTGGCAGCCTAGAAAGATATCCATAATTTAAACTAGATACAGTGCTTCTCCTCTTTTATTCTCATATTTTTTATCTGAATTTACTTTGTAAAGTTATTTTATGTGAAGTTTCTCTCTAAACATCTAAAACACTCACTTTTAGTATACTTTAGTTGTTTATCAAAACCTTATGTTGGCCTGAATTTTACCAAAATGTTTCCTCTCTTTTTGTAATTATGTTGTGTACATTTGTTGCAAATTTTACTAATACTATATCTTCCATTTCTTATATAAAAAATATTAATTTTAATTTATTAAATTTATTAAATTATATTAATTATTTTATGTTTATTTTTATAATTAAATAAAATTTATTATAAAAAAAAATTAAAATTAGATATAATGATTTTGTATGATGGGTATTACTAGAAAATTATTTTTCATTTACTTTATTAGTTTAAAAAAGTTTATAGGTTTTTTCATGAGGAAGCGTTTTAAGGGTATTTGACCATTTTCCATGTATTTTCATCATAGGATGCATTTCATTATGAATTAACTTTTAGACTTCAACACCATTTATTTAATGTTGGTTAAACTTTATAAAAATAAATTGTGTGAGAGTTTATAAATTGTTAGATGTTTTGAGTTAATATTTCACTCATCATTATTTAAAAATAAATAATAAAATGATTATAAAAAAAATTGAAAGAAATTAGAATAATAATAATTAAAAGAAATAATAAAAATTTGATAAATGAAAATTAATAATAATTTGATAAATGAAAAATAATTATGAAAATTATTAATACAAATTACATACATTGACTATTAAAGGAAGATAAGATTAAATTGGAATTGGAATTAGAATAATAATTACAAAGAGAAAAGCCATAAAAAGAATAAATGTCTAAAAAATAAAACATTAAAAAATGAAGGAAAATCATTTCTTTATAATAAATGATCCATAAGGATGAATTAAGGAATTAAATGAAAATAGTAGTCATCTGCTTGAAAAGAGAATAAAAGAAAGGTGAAAAGGATTTCAAAAGAGAAATTGGGTGGGGTTAAAAGAAAAGAACGTGAAAAAAAGATAAAACCTTACAATATTTGAAGAATTTAAAGTTAAAAAAACTTTAAAATTAATTTCGAAGAAAAGAAAAATAAAAGTTTTAGAAACATTTAGAATCAAGGGAAAAATGACTAAAAAGAATAAAGGAAAAAAAATTAACAGTAACTGAAGAGGATATTATATTAAAATGATGTGTCAAAGGCAATGCAGCAAGAAAAAATTATTACAAGATTTTGACTCTTTTAGAACAGAGTTCGAGTCTATATGTTGTCTATCATATAATACAAAATGAAACTTATATGTTCGGGCAATATAACTGCCATATATCCTAACATATTTCTCTAACAGAAAAATACAATTAAAGAAATTCAATGTGTTATTTCAATGTTTGGTTCATCGGATATTTTGTTGCTATTTGGCTGTTGTCCTTTGTTTCCATTGATACAACCTCTTTCCCTTCTTGATCTTTGCCTGGTTGTCTTGCCTAATTGTTCCTGGAGTTATGATTATTTGATCCTGAATTGGAGGCTTGTGGGGTAGCTCTAGCTCTGAAATAATCGCATTCCTATTCAAGAATATTTAATCTTTGCAACAATGTGGTCATTGTCATTGCCAGCTCATGTGTTATTTATCTTTCATTCTCTCTTTCCTAGAATTGTCTGACTTCCTGGTCTAGCTTCTTTGTCTTCTGCATAAGCATGATCATGATTGTCTTCAAGGCAATAGATTTTTTTTTTTTTCTTGGATTAGGCTTTCAGTCCTGCTTAGGAGAAGACAAACAATGTTTTCCATTTTGTTGATTATGCCTATATATTAACCTTATTCGGCTCGTATACCTTTAAGTATCTCTTCATACCACTTCATGTTACCTTTTATCTCATTCCAATTTAGATCCATATCTTTGTATGTTCCCCAATTAACAATATTATTGCCACAAATCTTGAAGTGCAAGATGCAGTGAGAAAAGATAACAAAGTTAAAATCCACAAGTAGAGCAGGGATAGTCAGGGGAGGACTAGTCATTGGGACAATATATAGGGCTTGAAAATTATAAGTCTCGGGATAGAGATAGAAATGGAACGATGAGGGATCGAAGACTAAGGACGAAAATATTTTGGGGAAAAAACAAAGAACTCATAGGGAACTTGAAAAATCTAAAGACTGGAAATTTCGAGCTTCATAAACTTCACCCTGTAATCCAAACCTTGAAATGAAATTCGAGAGGAATTCAAAATCGGTAATGAGGAAGAAAGATAAACTAGGAGGTGAGGAGGGGGGGACCGCTATTCTAGAAACAATGTAAAGGTTGATTCGAGAAGGATAATACTCCCAAAGAATGTGGAAAATTTTAATAAGAGACCACTAAATGTAGAGTTTAGAGAGATCCTCGTTTAAAATAGAAGCTAAGAAAATAACAAGCTTGTTAAGAACGCAATGGTACCTGGAAACTAAGGAGTGAATGTCGAAATGATAGATCAGGGTGGGGAGAGTTTCTTCTTCTACATCTGAACGGGGGTCATTTTTAATCTGTCAATGTAATACCCCAAGGACATGCCCCAGTTATATTATGTATTGTAATCATGTTTATAGGCTGGTGAGCCAAGTGTATATAAGTTGGTGGGATTATGTGTTATTTAAGTCGGAGAGACTAGGTGTTAAAGGCCAGGAGCCTAATTTTTGTATATGTAATTATGCAAATCATTAATAAAATATAAACATTGTTGTGTTCCAACTGACCACAAAGAAAGAGTGATGGGGGACTAATCTTCCACAAGGTTGGGTAAGGGAGGAGGCTAAGTGTGTGGGCCTAGGGGCTAAGCTAGGGGGCTTACCTCTAAAGGGAATAATAATTTATTATCATTTTCTAAAGGCTAAGGTGGACAATTGACCAAGTGTTGTCCTAAGTTCCTTAAAAAGGAACGTATGCTAAGTGGAACTCATGCGGCTCCAAGAAGACAAGTGTCGACCTGAGCGCATGTAGTTAAAGCTGATGAGTCAACTCGTGTTGGGGATCATTCTTCCATTCATCCATCCTCCGTCCAAATCATTTTTCCACTGCGTCTGCATCTGCATACCCGCACACAGTGAAGGAAACCCGCGCGGGAAGGTTGTTTGTCCTATCCATTATGCCATCCTCCACCTGAACCCGAGACCTCCATCATCGACCTCTGTGTTTTGTTCTCTGGTCATGCATCCTGAACCCAGGGAGAACTACGAACTGATCCGCGTCTTCTGTGAAGCCCGAGCATCCTGTAATTGTCTATGTCGTGTGTGTCATAATTGTTGGTTGTTGTGGCCATGTAGTTCCTTGGCTAAGTGTGGATTGTTGTTGTCGGTTGTTCCTTATTGATCCTTGTTATTGTCCTCCTTGTGCAAGAACGGAGTTGAAGAAGCAGGTTGTCAAGCCTATGTGCAACACTCTCCCCAAGTGAGGGAGGTGGTTGTGGTTGAAGAGGCAGGTTGTCAGGTCTGTGGGAAACTCTCTCCAGGTGAGAGAGTGTGTTGTGGAAGTGAGTTCTCCTGGAAGGAGTTCCGTAGCTGCTACAGATCTCTAAGAATTTTGGTTCGGCCTGTTGCTGAAGCCCAAGGCAAGGGAGGTGAAGCAGTTGATGGACTATGTGATAGTGAAGGTGTATACTCCAAGGGTGGGAAAGGCACGTGAGGAATGAGAGTCTGTGAGCAGTGGGAATAAGTGGCTCTTGGGAGAGAATCCTTCCTCATAAATTATGTGTCTTCTTTTTGACCTTGCCTAGCCTAGGATTCCCTTGCCCGGTGGAGATTAGTCCCAGCTCGGGGGTGACCTACTGCTGAGAGTGATGAGAAGTGTGGTCTAAGGCTAGGAGGTTCATGGAAGGTTTGCACGTAGTTGGTAGTGTTACTCCAGTTGAAAAGATAAGTATCAGTTTGTGCTTAATTTATACGTTATGCATGTTTATGCTACTGATGATTGAATGTGATCATGTGTTCTGTTGCATGTGAATTTATTGTTAATCTTGTTTGAATCTGAATGGTAACAGTAACTCCATCTTATGTGTTTAATTTCAATTAAAATGCATGTTATATATAAGTGTATATTCCACAATGGTAGCATTACCCGGTCTCTTTGTTGGTCGGGGATGATACAGTTTGGTCTCAAAGCTAAGTACAGCGTATGAGTAGTGGTATTTCCCTGGCGGTGGAGTTGTTGGCCAGGGAATGTTACAATATGGTATTAGAGCATGGTTTCAATACTGAGCTTGGATGGGCTATGTTAGTGGTAGTTGAAGAAAATTTTTTGGAAAATATTTGTTGTCGGAATGGACAAAATTTAAGTTCAGAGCCAAGGTTTCAAACATTGATCCTAAATGGGCTGGATAAGTGGTCATTGGACCCAAGGTTTCAAGAGGAAATTGTGTCTGGAGGACCAATTTCGAACCTCGGAACCTTCCTGAGTGCTAAGAAGTTACCTTGGTCGTGTTACGAAGCTCACGAGGAGTAGCGGTGTCGTAAAACCATGACAGAAGTGGTATTGGGCTGCAAAGTAATGTGGACCTTAGGATCTATTTGGGAGAAGGAGAATCCTTCACGACCGTCAGATATGGTAATGTTGCAAGGCAGTTAGCCGTGAATTCCTTTGGAAATCCGCAGAGTAACAGAGTTTGTTCTGTGTCGTAGGATCTGTTCGGAAGGAATGAAAATCCCTTACGACCGTCAAATCTGGGGAAGGTAAAGAAGAGTTAACCTGGAAGCCCTTCAAACTTCACAACTTCAATGAAGTTTGATGCACAAACTTTCGAAGCCCGAAGCTTCGAAGTCCTGGAGGAATCTACACCGTAGATATGGGAAAAATCTTACCATTAGATCAAACCAAGAGCCGAAGTAGTGGGTCATGATGACGCCACTTGGATGGACGTGGACACATGGGATGTGTGCCACGTGTCAGTGGGTTCTAAACCCGTGGAAGTTTGAAATGCCATATGGAACGTGACGTGTGACACCCATATGATTGGTCCACGAGTCAGTCACTAGTATTCTACCACGTGGCACTCTATATGAGCATGGTTAGTGGGACCCGAGGTTACGTAATGAAGTTAAAGGTCGGAGGACCCATAGTGGCGATGATCACGATATATCAAGATCAACAGCCAAAAGACATTGCAGGGACCCAAGTTGCATAGAAGTTAATTATCCAAGGTAGTCCCGCAATCCAAACCGTGGTTTCACCGAGGGCTTACATGTCAGCGTCAGAAGAATTGTGGGATGAAAGGCAGGTTTCTCCAAACCATCGTTGCATTCCCCCGCAATTGGAAAACATTAAGTGATGTGACATAATGACATCACCAAAGGTGATTGGGAATGTTCGGATATTAGCATTTCGGAGGTGCGGATGCGAGATCCTCCGAAGCTCCAAAGTCCCGAATACCCGAAGTTCTGGAACTCAGATGCCTGATGTTCCATAGTAAGTGTCATTCGTTGGATGTTGAGTATACATGGACGGTTGATCCGCCCTACTTCGAGAGTCCAACAATCTGAAATCTGAGAGATTGTTGTGTGGTGCTTTGGAATATTCTGAAGGCCCGAAGGCCCAAGTAAGAACCTAGCAATCTAGTGCTTGGTCACGGCCTGTCATCGCATGGGTTGGGGACTGAGAGGAAGGGGCTAGTGCCTGAAACTTATTGCAGAGCAGAGAAAAATCTCGGAAATAAAATGAAATCTGAATGTTTTTCTTAAATCAGATTCACTTATGAATACTGTGAGAATTGTTGAGGACTGATGACCTAACAAACTTCGGTTGAATGTACATTCTGTTTGCAGAGTTTAACGAGTGTCAGAACCGAACCGAATTGCCACTGAGTGCAGAGAAATAGAGGAGGCACAGAATGCTTCCAGTTCATAGAATGAAGTAAAAGGAATGGATGACCATTTGGGAGTTGAAGTATCGAACTCCAATGGGCATGGATAAGAGATAGATAAGGAATGACATAGGATGAAAATCATTAAACGATTGCAGAAAGATTCCCAGGCTCAGCGAGAAGATAACAAAAATCTCATGAAAGTCAAGGATCGACAGGGAGAATTCAACTTAAAATTGATGGAGAGTCTGGAGAGAATCGAAAAGAATTTGGATAAGGAGAGTGACTCAAGCAAAATAGGGAGTCACAGAATCCCTAAGAAGGAATGAAGATCAAGGAGTGTTAGTAGACACCATCATCACTCCCAAGGTCACTCCAAGAGGAGAGCACACAGTAGTTGAATCCCATCTCCTACTAGAAATCACAGGAGATCTAGAGTGGATGAGCTGAAGGGAGAAATGAACAAGATTAAGCCTCCTACATTTTATGGAGATCACAAGAAGGAGGAAGACGTCGAGACATGGTTGCTTGGCATGAGGAAATATTTCCAACTGTAGAATTATTCCTCTCATGATGAAGGAAGAATTTCAATGTATCAACTGAAAGGAAAAGAATCCATGTGGTGGGATCAACTGGTGCAGGTGCAGCACATTAAAGAGAAATATATTACCTGGAAATAATTCAAGAGGTATTCGAAAATAAATACTTGACTAAAAGATATTATGACCAAAAGATGAAAGAGTTCTTTGAACTCAAGCTAGGCAGCATGACCATTGAAGAATATGAGCAAATGTTTTTGGAATTGTTGAAGTATGTTTCATTCATCAAAGATGAGACTGTCAAGATTCAAAGGTATCTGAGTGGAATGCCACCTTCCATCGGTGACAAGATCCAGTAAGATGACCCTAAGACTATGGAAGAAAATATAAGGACATTAAAATGCTTATGTGAGAAGCAAAGAGAAAAGCCTACTTTCCGGAAGGCTTGGGAAAACAAGAAGAATTTCAATATGGATCAGGGGAAGAAGGGAGCTAAGCCACCCTTTTTCAGAAACAGTCCTCAAGGACAGCCATCTTTTAGAGAGCCCAGGAAGGTTGAAGTGGGTGGGAAAATGCCAAGACATCCACCTATGGAATGTTGGGGTTGTAAAGGAAACCATAGGTACAGAGATTGCACAATGGTGTCATTTGGGTTGTCGAATGCGCTCGTTGTCTTTATGTGCCTAATGAATGGTGTATTCAGGGAATATCTAGACAAGTTTGTCATAGTATTTTTGGATGACATTCTGTTGTATTCCAAGTTGGAGGAAGAGAATGAACAACATCTGCGAATGGTATTGCAAGTGATAAGGGAGAACCAGTTGTATGCCAAGTTGAGCAAGTGCTCATTTTATCAAAAGCAGATCCATTACTTGGGGCATATCATTTCAAAGGATGGGATAGTCGTGGATCATGAGAAGATAAAATCCATCAGAGAATGTTCAGTGCCAAAGAATGTGACTGAATTCAGATCCTTTATGGGTCTAGTTGGCTATTATAGAAGGTTCATTGCAGGGTTCTCAAGGATAGCTCACCCTATCACTTCCTTGCAAAGGAAGGAGAGGAAGTTCCAGTGTACTGAAGAATGTGAAAGAAGCTTCCAGCGATTGAAGCAACTGTTAACCAGTGCTTCAATCCTAAGGATTGCAGATCCAAATGAATATTTTGCAGTGTGCACAGATGCATGCAAAAAAGGACTGGGAGGATTCCTCAGCCAAAATAGATTTGTAATATGTTATGAGTCCAGGAAATTGAAAGAGAATGAAAAGAACTGTGCAACTCATGATTTGGAGTTGGCAGCGATCGTTCATGCTCTAAAGAAATGGAGGCATTACCTCATGGGAAATAAGTTTGAACTGAGAACAGACCACAACGGTCTGAAGTATTTGTTTGATCGACCAACCTTGAATGTTAGGCAGAATAGGTGGTTGGAGTTTCTTTGTTAATATGAATTTGATATCAAGCATATCAAAGGAAAAGAGAACAAAGTGGTTGATGTTCTCAGCAGGAGAGTGCATGAATTGCATGCTACGGGCATTAGCATGTACCAAACTGATATTAAAAGCAGAATTTCGGAAGATGAAAATACAGATTTGTAGTACAGGGATTTGGTAGCAAAGCTACAGCAAGGTAAGATGCCATATAAAGTGGAGAATTATAAATTGGAAACTGATGGAACACTTTTGTACAAAAACAGAATTTATGCAAAGTTTGTTAAGATTTGATAGAAGGGATTGACTCCTCTAGAAAGTTTGTTTTCATCGAGTGATGTAGGAAACAAAGAAAAACATAAAGAAGAGGAGTCGAAAAGGAAAGTGGGTGAAACCATTTCCTTGAACATTGAGACACCCGAGTGTCCAAAGAATGTTAAGATTTGTGCCCAATGTTCCGATGAAGAAAAATTGAAGTTCACTGAGTTGCTTTGTGAATTTCAAGATGTTTTTGCTTGGTCTTATGACAATCTTCGTGGTTTTGATACAAGTCTTATACAACATGCCATTCCTATCAAGGAGGGCATAAAACCAGTTAGGCAAAAACAAAGACCCATTAACCTTGCATTGGAAGCAACTATTTGAAAGGAGTTCGAAAAACTCTTGAAGGCTGGGATAATTTTCCTTGTTAAGTATTCTGAGTGGGTTTCTAATTTGGTTCCCGTTCAAAAATCAATTGGTCAGATTAGATTATGCATTGATTTTCGTGCATTAAATAGAGCCAATATAAAATACCATTTTCCTCTCCCTAATATGGAAATGATTTTGCAGCAAGTTGCAGGGTCACAGATGATGT
Organism: Picea glauca; assembly: GCA_000966675.3. NCBI lineage: Eukaryota > Viridiplantae > Streptophyta > Pinopsida > Pinales > Pinaceae > Picea > Picea glauca. The sequence goes on from JZKD02S1777276.1 coordinate 64,824, forward strand.
CCTTACTTGACGGTTTTTCTGGTTACAATCAGATCAAGGTAAAAAGGACATATAAATATAAAAATACTTTTATTACACGTTAGGGCACTTTTGCTTATGAACGTATGCCTTTTGGCTTATCTAATTCAGGTTCCACTTTCCAAAGAGCTATGTAAATAGTTTTTGACGATTTGATTAGAAAAATTATTCATATTTGTCTTGATGACTTAATTGTGTATTCTAAAAACCGATCAGATCATTTCGATCATCTTAGAAATATTCTCATGCGATGCAGGAAATTCGGCATTTCTTTAAATCCTTCTAAGTCTATTTTTGGCATTACCAAGGGAAAGCTCCCTGGGCACATTGTCTCTGATTTAGGAATAAGCATAGATCCCGAAAGGATTGTTGCTATCCTAAATCTTCTTGCTCCTACTTCCAAAAAGGAGGTTCAAGCCTTTATGTGTGTTATCAACTTTGTCCATAGGTTTTTTCCTGATTTTGTTGTAATGGTCAAGCCAATTCACAATCTTATTAAGAAAGATCACTCATTTTCTTGGACGAATGACGTCGAAAATTATTTTGTAGGGATCAAGAAGGCAATCAGTTCCGCACTGGTTTTGGTGAAGCCGGATTTTGAGAAGGAATTTATGATATATACTAATGCCACAGAGGAAGAATTTTATGCTATCCTCATGCAATGTGATGACCAAGTTAATGAAAAACCAGTGGCTTACATGAGTCAAAGATTTTCAGATGATGATTTTAAATATTCTTTTATTGAAAAGCATGCTTTCACTCTTGTTAAAGTTGTTGAAAAAATTCTCCACTTCATCTTAGGTAAGCACACACTGGTAAAAGTCCCTTTACTTGTTGTCAAGTATTTACTCTTACAGACTTATCTTTCAGGGAATCTTGCACACTGTCTTTCCAAGATCCAGGAGCGTGATCTAACCATCATGACTTCTAAAACTGTCAAGGGACATGACTTATCCCTTCACTTATCTCAGCTTGTTGAAACAAGTGAAGAAATTGATGAACATGATAGCTCTCTATCAGCATTGTTTTACATTAACAATCAAATCCTTCTGGTGGTTGAACATCCTTGGTATAACGATCTGGTTTATTACTTGCAAAATCAAAGATGTCCAGATAACTTAGATACCCATCAAAGAATAAGGCTCCATATTGAATCTTCTAGATACGTCATTATAGGAGATTTCTTGTTTAGGAGATCTGTCGATGGTACGTTACTTCATTCTGTGAACAATGAGGAAGCACAGAAATTATTACAAGAGACTCATGGATCCTCAAATTCTGTTATTCATGTAGGAGGTCACTTTCCTGCTAAAACCATTTCTTTTAAGATTATCAGGAAAGGGCACTATTGGTCTTCAATCTTTCGTGATTCTTATATTTTTTTAAGATCTTGTGACAAGTGTCAGAAGTTTGCTGGGAAAGAACGTCTTTCTGTTATGCATTTACAACCTGTCCTCTCTAAATTTCCTTTTTCAAAATGGGGTTTGGACTTTATTGGCCCTATTAATCCTCCATCTTAAGCAAGGATAGTTTTTATTTTGACAGCCACAGACTATTTTACGAAATGGATTGAAGTCGTCCCACTTAAGCATTCGCAGGATGAGCAAGTGATTTATTTCCTTGAGACTAATATTTTTTCCAAATTTGGTCTTCCTTTGGAAATTATTACAGACAATGGTCTCGCTTTTATTTCTGCTAAGCTCACCCAGTTTTTAGCTAAATTGGGGGTTAAACATTTTACCTCCTCAGCTTATTATCCCCAAGGAAATGGGCAGGTCTAGTCTACGAACAAGAATCTGGTAAGAATTATCAAGAGGCTCATTGAAGATAAGCCTCATCAATGGCACACTCTCCTCACTTACGCCCTTTAGTCAGATCGCACTACCACCAAGGTGAGCACTGGTTGCACTCCTTTCCAACTTGTTTATGGTCAAGAATCCATTCTACCTACCGAGCTGGAACTTTCCTCTCTAAGGTTAATGCTACAGGTTGAAGAATTAAATTCTTCTGATGTCTCTCAAAGAATGAGTGCACTTTTGGCTTTATAGGAGCAAAGGACATTTGCCTTGGATAATATAAAGAGAAGACAACAAACTGTTAAAAGATATTTCAATAAAAGTGTCAAGTTTGTCAAATTTAAGGTTAATGAGAAGGTATTGCTGTGGGATTCAACTCGTGTTGATAGAGGAAGGCATTCAAAGTTCCAAAAGTTATGGTTGGGTCCTTTTAATATTGCTTTTGTCTTGGGCACAAATTCCTATATCCTAAAGGACTTGCAAGAGCAATTGTTTTCCTATAGTACCAACGGTTCACACTTAAAACACTATGTGGAACCAACTTGAAAGTTTAGATGTTGTATGGAATGTTTTATGTATTATAGTTTGTTTTATTTCTTTTGGTTTTACATTTCTGTTATTTCATTTATGTTATTTCATTTCAGCCGTTTCATTTCTGCTATTTTGTTTCTCGCTATTTTGTTTCTTTTATTTGACTTCATTTCTTGTCAAAATAAAATTTTGGATCACTTTTGCCACAACGACGCTATTTTGCAAAGTATTGTTACTCAATAACAATCTGCTTGCATAGCTATCATGATGTTTCTCTTGAAAGCATCATTGAAATTGTTATATGCTTCAACTGATGTTATATAAGATAGTTGGTTTTATCCCTTTTATGCTTTCCTTTTCTTCCATCCGCTCCAAGATTCAAAAGAGCACACCAGAAAATTTTTCTCCTTGAAATCAAGAATGCTTTCATATGATTAATCGGATGATTATGCATATAGGGATAAACCCCCTCATACTTAACACTTTCCATGATTTATTCCCAAAATCTCAGTCATTTTTCCCTTAAAACCGCTCACTTCCCCCTGTTGCATAATCATTCTGATGTTTATTTTCTTGATTTGATGTTTACATGGTATGAGAAACCAGAAATTATGAGTTCTTAATTTGTTGGAAACAAATTTCCCTACAGATTCGCCAGTTTTTTGAGGATTAAAATCGCAACGATGATTTTTTCCCGCAAAGGATTGCTAAGCTCTATTACGTATTTATGATAATAATATTTAACTAGTAGGTGGGACCCCCTTGTAGACTAGAGGCGGAAAGATAGACGTGGTACGCTTATATGTTGTTTTTGTTATGATATGGGAAGAACATATGGTAATGTTAGCATATGGTTATTATTTTGATATGTTTCGGGTGGTGCACTATGAAATGGATATGGCATTGAATCTTTACAATGGATAAAGAATTGAATTTATGCAATGGTTATTGTATTGGACTTAATGGTTGATGTTATGTTAATGGATGGCTAGTATGTAGAATTGAATAGTTCCAAGTGAGGAAGCGACATGCATTTATTGCACGTCACTCCAAACCACCCTTGAGCCCATCACCCTAGCCATAGTTGCATTTTTCTCTGTTGGTTGTGGAAGCTCCGCGATTTCAGGTTTTGGAAGGGGAAAACTCAAACCAACTCTTCATTGAAGCAATTTTTCACAGGTATGGCTCTTTGTTTTCCATCCATGATGGTCTCTCTGTATTATGAATCAAATGGTGGATCGGGATTGCATGGGTTCTATGTTTTTCTTGAGTTTTCGACTGAGTATCAATAGTGTGTTATGGGTTCTTTGTGATTACTGTGGAATGTTGGCATTTTGAAGGAAAGTAATGTGTGTTATTACTTTGTAAAGTCTGTGCATTGGTTATTGATAAAAATGAATTCTGTCATCTTGGGTTTTTATGATGAATCTATGTGCCAAATGATAACAATGATGCAACGATCTCTAAGGTTTATTGTTATGGGGTTTTACCAACAGTCTCAGTATCAGTTGTTGTCATCCCTTTTTCGTCTTGATCGTTGTTATGATTCGTTTCCCAGGTTGCAATGAAAATATCAATAGTAGTATGGTTCTTGCTCTGTTTGGCTGAGCCCCAAGTTATTGTTTGTTATGGATTTTCCTACTGTCACTATCGTCGAAAGAATTCCACATTCCAATCTTTGTTTTTCCCAAAATCTTAAATGGAGGCAAGTGTATGTATCGAATGGCCACAAGTTGTGCTCTGGCATTCTTTTCACAAGAGTCTATAACAATCGCTCCTCTCATCTCTATTATAGTGGCCGACTGTTATGTTTGTGAGCCTCACTATCAATTGTATTTTGAAGGTTATAGACCTCCTAGGTGTTTGGAAGATACACAGTCTCTCTGTGTCTTCGAGGACTCTTCATTGTTTAAACCAACCCTTGTTTCCTCTCTGCAATAAATTTTTAAGAGGAATCTGTGTATGCATGGGTTGTTGAGCTTGAATTACATTGTACTACTCGGGCATTCTCTTTATGGATCTGTCAAGATCTTGGGGTTATAAGTTAAAAGACTGTGGTATTTTCAAAAGAGCTCGGCTCTCTGTTCTTCCAATATTATACTTGTTGACTTGTGGTTTCTTCTCGGTGGTAATGTCTTTTAGGAGGTAAAAGATGACGAGCTCTCTGTGTTTTTGAAGATTAAACACACTTTGTTACATCTCTGCAATAAAATTCTAAAGAACCCAACTTGGTTCTATTGAGCCCGACTTGCATCTATTTTTCCTCAGGCACCTTTTGGGTTCTGTAAAGATTTTGGTTTACCAGTTTAATGATTGTGGTAATTATAAAAGGGCACGGGCTCTCTAACTTTAGGACCTTTCTTGATTGTGTCTTTGTATTTCCTTTCTGTGATTAAATTGTATGGGTTACTTACATTCCGAGATCTTTTTTTTTGGTTGATTGTGGTCTTTCCACTCATCATTGTGTTAAATCCTAGCACGATCATGATTCTGTCAAGTTTAAATGAGACACTTGTGTGTGGATATGGTTATGTTCTCTTCATGCATCATATGGCTTTGTCTTATACCGAGCATTTCTTTTGGAAGGAATTCTATATATATATGATGAATGCAGATCTCAAGTTCAGAGCTGTACATGTTTTTGGTTAATTATTGTTGTCAAATTAATATTGGTATCGTTGATTATATGGTTGAAGACATGTGTGTATGATAGGTTCATCAAACATGCTCTTGATTCTATCCAGATTTTAAAATGACGTGTGCATGATTAAATTTATTTTATGAATAGTATATGTATTGTTCCCTCTCATTTTAACACTTTTTCGCTCACTATAAGCCCCTCACGATCCCAAATTTATTTTTACACGCCCTGTTCACTAAAATAAAATTAAAAAATGGTACGACAGTGATAAAAAAATGACACAGATATAGATGGCAGTTGATATATTTTGGCATTGTTTGCAAAGTCAGTTATTTAATGAATTTTTGAGCAGTAATCATGTTCTTACTCCCTGTCATGATATCACTTTTCCGCTTATTACAATCCCCGCAGATGTCCTATGAACCCTATTTCACCCGCTTCTCATTTGGAAATTATTAAATAAATTTTATGGATTGGATTGCATGGATCTTATGTTAATTTATGAACCAAACTTTGTTTCATATAAAGAGAATTTCATGTATGGTCTGTTAAGAGCTATTTTCTAATAATTTTTCCATACAGGATGAGTTTCTTCAGCAGAGGTAGTCATGGCTAAAACAATAGGGGAAGAGGTAAATGGAACAGAGCGACTAGAAGGCCCAGATTCTCAATTCATTTTGATGTCGATCCTCAAGAGTTGAACCAGCTTTTTCAAGCTAGGTATTTCAATTGGATTGGGCAAGGGATAGTTTAGCCTAGACCAGAGAGGCCTCCCTTCCAGCCCCAAAATGTTCCTAGTATCCATGTGCCTCCCCATGTATCTTTGCAACCTAAAGTTCCCGAGAATGATGGATGGAAGGAGATTTTTCACCCAGCAGTCTCCCACCATCGTGGTTGGCCAAAATTGTCATTACCTCCTCCTCCACCACATGTAAACCCAAATGCTCAAATTGCCCCAGCAAACTCACATGTACAGTCCTCCCATGCAAGAAAATGACTCAAAACCGAGACTCGCCATGTGCATGACAAAGGTAGAGTTGGTATTGCTCCCTCCTCTCCTTCAAGTGACTCATCCAAGTCAGTTTCCTCCCATATGCACTTGAGGGATGACTAATCCCATGTCATTAGTGAGATCAAGCCTCAAGGTTCCACCCAACCTAAGGCTATTTATGGGAAGTCCAAAGAGGACAGCAGTGACAAAGGAAGAATTTCCTCTCAAAGTGGAAATATGGATTTTGATTATGTGGTTATAATTGATTTATTAAGGACAGTGGACTGCAAAAAGTTTTGGAGAGCAAACTATTTTTTGGGATATTGTGGATATTTACATATTTTGGATATAATTTGAAATATTTCTAATATTTAAATTTCAAATTTTGGAAATAAATATGGGAGCCACAAGGAGGCATGTGTTTAATTGGTTGTCTAGTTATGTTTATTTTGTTAAGAAATAAAAGGGATTCACAAGGGGTCCCACCTACTTAGTTATTATTTAATAAAAGACCCTTAATTATTATTATTATTATTACTTCCCCTAAACTAAAATTAGTTAAGCTTTAGTTAACTTAACTAAATGAGGTAGGTGAACTACTTCAACTAATTTGGAATGCATAAAAGCCAAATGAGAAGGAAGAACAAGGAGAGAATAGAAGAAGAAAGAATACTTAGGTTTTCTCTTGAGTTTTATTGAGATAGTTTAGTTTTCATTCATTCTTCAATTTATTAAAGGCCTAATTCTATTTTTGACAGCAGGGTCCTATTGTAGATAGTAAGGTTCAAAGATGAACCATATCATTCAGATGCTTGTTTTCATAGGTGTTGATCTATTTTTTATAGTCTATAGACTTTTCTGTTTATGAATTTATTTTCATGACTGATAAAGGATATTGTGTAGTGTCAAGTGGCCAGCAGTTTGTGGCAAGCTGATCCATATTTTAAAGTTCAGTTTTTACTTCTTTTCAGAGTCCTATTGTATGGTTTTCATCAGGAATATCTAAGTTTGACCTTGTTCCATGCCCCCCACATGGATTTTTGTAAGAGAAGGATACTTTTGATTTCTTGGAATGAAATAAAGTGATTGCTATTCTGTCTCATCTGTGTTAATCTGTGACTTGGTTATTTTTTTTCTTTTGATCTCCACATTTTCTTTCTACAATCTGTATATGTTCAGAAAATTATATAAAAATGTTATATTTTGCAACAATCTTTTTATTTAAAAAATCATCATAATCCCTTGTAATTAATACTAGTGGATTGGGAAATACATTTTGAGGCTATAAACTTAGGGTAATATTCTCGACTATCTTGCCTTAGCCAAGCAAGATCTGAAAATGCTTGAGTAAGATAAATTCATATTTTATCCTCAACAGTAATGTATGAGGCCAAGAAATCCCCACAAACTTTTGAGGGTCTTGGAACGATGCCAATTTTTCATCACCTCACTTTTATTAAGATTAACATGTGCACCCTCCCCACTGACAATGTGTCCCAAATATTCTATTTTTGAGACACCAAAAGCATATTTAGAACATTTGATAAACAATTGGTGATTATGGAGAAGTTGTAAGGCCTAATCCACATGTGTTACCCAAGTTTTTTGGTAGATAAAGATGTCATCAATAAGAACGAGAGAAAATCATGTAGAAGGGGTTGCAAGATTTTGTTCATGAGGCTCTAAAATGTGGAAGGTGCATTGCAAATACCAAAGGCATCAACAAAAACTTGTAATGACATTCGTGAGTGTGGAAAGTATTTTTTGACATATTTTCTCCCTTCATGCGAATTTGATGATAATCAAAGTGAAGATTGAGTTTGGTGAAGAACTTAGAGCCATGTATCTCATCTAAGAGATTATCAATGACTAGAATGAGAAAATTATCTTTGACAATCAAATTGTGAAGAGATTGAAAGTCAGGACGTGTGCCCCAAGTGCTTACAAGTTTTAAGAATTGTGATGACCAGAGAGGGGTAGGGGTTGGTACTAGGATGGATGAAACCCTACTACCAACAATTCATGGATGATCTTTTCAATTTCATTCTTTTAGGAAAGAGTATGGTGATATAGGCACACATTGGGTGGTAGGATACTAGGATGCAATGGGATGCTATAATCATGTTGACCACTAGAGGTTGGTAGTCCTTGGGGAAGTTTAAATACCTATTGGTGTTTGTCCAAAGTTAACTGCAAATCCAAACGAATGCAATGAGAATCATCCTCAAAGGCTTGAATAGCATGGAATTGTGTAATAAATCTTGAAGGACCCTTTTTTAGGTGCTTTACCATATGATGGGAGAGACTATTTCTTAAGAACCTGGTTTGATATCTTTGAGAGTGTGGGAATTCTCATCCTTTTGGAAACTCATATATAACCCCAAGCCTCCTTGCTCAAAATATGGGAGACCTAGCTCAAATCTGGTGGGATTATTACTCATCTGAGTATTATTATGGTGACAAAATATCTTAATTCTCAATATTGCAAATTATGTAGGAATTTTTCTTATTATTCTATAGAAGCTAGGATTTGTAGGGTCCTAAGGATAAATGAGTGTCCAATGGTATACCTCTCTAATATATCCAAGAGGTTTCCAACAACAATACTCATTCAAATATTTCACGGTACTAAGAAGGATAGATCATACCCTTTGTTGTACTACCCAATTCCTTCGTACAAAAGAGTAATATTCATGAGTGGTATTATTGGTGTATTATAGCAATAGGACAATCGATAGGTTTTTGTAATGTTGGTTCCAGGTGCACCTAGGGGGTTTCCAACATTCTTGAGGTTATGTGGAAGACAAATCCATATAAAAGCAATGTCTGATGTGGTACTATTTGAAGGGGTACCAACAAAGTTTTCAAGGGTGGCAAACTAGGTTATCTCACTTGTATTTTTTGCATGTATTCTTCCTCAACCACAAGTTTACATGTTGAACAGAAGATCTCTTTTTTATTTAAAGATGCCACAACATGTGTTTATCCTTCAAAAAAATCTAAAATTTGAGTGTATGTTTGCACAAGAAAGTGCTATGATACCACTTGCAATGTGTCTTGATAGGTAACACAGAATATTCAAAGAAATATAGACAAAAATATAATTGTAGAAAACTAATAAACATAACCAAAATATGGATATAACAATAATAAGAAAAACTTCATTAATATTTACAACCCAGAGCAATATTCATTTGCCTCTTCAATGGGGAAACCTCCAACTTATCAAAGCTCCAAATACAATAATAATCACTTGGCAACCAATTGCATAGCTTCTACTACTATATATAATTTCTAACTAAACAAAACCCTAACCACCTAGTGGACCTTCATTAATGAGGCCTCAACCATTAACTAATGGACCTTCTTTAATGAAGCCAACTTATATTTATTGAGTTCACACTCTACTACCTCATGGGCCTTATTTAATTGACATGACCCCAATACATCAAATAACAACCTATTCTCTAAACCACGAAAAGTAGGGTCGAACTTCAACCACCTCCAATCAATTGATTTTATTCCTTTCCACTTACTACTAATTCAATTTTTTAATTATTTAAATGAAGTGATCATATTTTAATAGAAAATTTATTCTCTTAATCAAATCAAGATTACCCTAATCCACTCAAACTTCAAAATCTAAAAGGGTTCAATTAGAGTGTTTTATTGTGATCCACTATGATTATATATGAGATATAAAACTCATCTTTCTCTCCCCACTTACATATATATTCACCCACTTGCCCCAAACTTGATCACAATTGCACATATATTCAACCACACTCATCATATTAAAGTCCAAAATTAGTTGCAATGAAGAGAAAATGAATCAATAAATATAATCCTATCTCCATGATTAGGCATCGACTAATTAAGTGACGTCCAAGTAGCCGACTGAGACTTAAGATCACATTCCCCTATCTTCGAAAAGAAAAAAACAAATAATTTCGTCAGACGGTACTCCAATTCAAATCGCAATTCTGGCGAAGATGAGAGAAGACCATCAACTAAATATTTCCACTGTCAATTGGTGGTTTTTTATCGACGTTGAATGACATCAAAGACGTGTGAGATGCGTTTATCGGATCAAATTTTGAATTAAATAATATTACTTGTTCATCAGCGGCCTAATATTCAATCGGGAATCTTGCGTGCCACGTACAATCCTACTCATCAATCACATTTGACACAGTGAACAGTCTGGAACTTCAAGATTATTCATTTGCTCTAGCTTATACAATTATTATAACTTCTCCTAGAATGAGTCATCATCATTTTTCCATTGTTTAGAGCATACTCCTAGAATGAGTCATCATCAAGATTTGGATACCATCCCTATGTTTCCATTGTTCAGAGCATCCAAGATGAGTCACTTTTGTGTCCCATGGAGTCTGTTCAGTTCAATAGTGTAACATGTTACTATTTTCCGACACCTCCACGAGTCGTACTATCCTGTGTTGCCTAGATTTGACCTACAGTTTTCCTCATGGTCCCACTAATATGTCCTTGAAAATACTTATGCCTAGTAATTGACCATTCCCCATGGAATGTTTTCAATCGATGACAAGTTAGACATGCATTTATGATCTATACAATGGAAGTCTTGAGTCCACATCTCATTTCCTTCTCTTTCATTCCTAGTATCATCATTTGTCAATTAGTGATCTAGTTGATTGTATCAGTTACCCAGACATGTGTGAGATGCACCAGACCTCGGGAGGGGGTTTCCATTTAGGTATTCCCCCTACATGTTCTGGTATAAGTAGTTCCTTCTAGATATATGACTCCACCTATTGTACTTTGGATAGTATGCTTAAGGACACCTTTTGCTTCTTGGACACAAGTGGAATTCCCTATCGACATCAGCACCTTCATTTTAGGGGTTAGTCATATCTACCCTGGTACCTATCCACCTCCTAGATGGGTTACCTTGGACCAAGCCAAGAGAGTCATAATTCTCAGAATTGGTAGGATATCACATACTTGACTCCATCTAATCATCGCACTATTGATATTTGTACATACATCCATGATCGATCATCAAATGCAGTTCCTCAAATTTAATTGTCTTCATTCCACCATTCTCAGATCCATCAGTTTGAGCTTCCATTCAATTAGCTCATTTCAGAACTTTGGAGCCCCATTCCTATTCACCGGGGATTCTCAAGTTGCTTCCATCCCCCTCACAAAACATGGGGGACCTCAATTCTTATGTACCCAATTGAGTAGCACCTATATATGAGACTGATTATGTTATTATATTGTATTCTGACCCACTTTTTCCAACATCATATTGTACTTGAGACCTCATGGTGTCTCGCCATTTCATCGCTTTCATGTCGAGCACATTATAATTATTTGTATCATGAGTTACCTTGACAAGTATGGGTATGCCTACCTCGTCCCTATTGATATATTGTACCTCCACACCTTTTGACCATCCTATTGATAGGTGATGTTTCTCGACCTCTCTTACTGTCAGTTTGGCTTCCCATTTCATCTATCTTCCTCCTTGGTTGTTGCATCCATTGGTAAAAGAAAACTATAATGTATTTCGGTGATGCGATGTGCTCCTAACCTCATACATTATGGGGCATTTATTATCACCCAAAAGCTTCTCACATAGACCAAATTGCTAGGCTTACCAAAATATACCATGTATAGTATGGGTATCTCATGTTTACACTCACTTTTCTGTCATTTCCACTAAAATAACTTAGGAAACCACTTTTCCTAAAGTTATTTTCTCTTATTAAAAGTTATAAATCACTTTTATGAATTTTTCCACTTGATATTATCCAAAAAAAAATAAACAATAAATTAATGGTTAAAATTGATTTGGTCAAATAATCATATTTTATTATTTTTACCCTATCAAAGATAACCACTATTTTGATTATAAATTCAAGAGATTTTCTCCATTTTCATGGCTATACACATTGAGAGTACACATTACACATAGGTTATCATCCATCTATTTTTCACCCTCTTACTCTCATTTTATTCTATTTTCTCTCATTGTAGCATTTCCCCTAGTTCCATCACTACAACAACCATCTACAACTAGAGGAGGAAAAGAGTAGCAAAAACAACCACACACTTTGGGAAGAAAAGAACTCTCCCAATGGGGGACCACTAGAATATCCAGGTCTTTAAGATCCATCTCCACATGTGTATATGTATATGTCTTGTTCATTGGGTAGTGAGATTTGATTTATTCTTTTCACCTATTGTTTTTCATGTCTATTTTCTCTTGCATGTATTTTATTCTTACTGAATAGAATATATATTAGAGTCGATTTGTTTCATATAAAACTAGGGTTTTTAGTTTTCTAACCCTGTTTGTCTATAGTTTTGTTACAACCACAAAATTTGCATATTTTCTCACCTTTGTTGCAAATTTGCACCAACATTAGGAGTTAAGTTTCCAGGCTTAATGAATGTAGCTCTTGGGGCCAAGCTATTGTGGCACCTCATCATAGGAAGAAATGATTGTTGGAAAAGGGTATTTCTTAAAAAATAATTAACTGGGAACCAGCCTCATAGTCTCGATCAGGGCCCTCATGTCCAAAGTGGATCCCAAATTCGGAAACTTCTCAAGGCTTCCCTCCCTCTCCTCCAAAGCTAGTTGACATGGATCCCTAAAAATGGTAAGAAAATAAACATATGGTATGATAGTATCATGGGGAACTCCCTGATTCATTAGGAGTGGGACCTCCTTCCGCTTAAGCTCTATATGGATTGGCAGTGTAATTCCTCGCTCTTTGATATATCCTCCTAGTCAAGGTCTTCGGGTAGCTAGCAAGGTTAGGAATTTGGGGTAGCTCCAATGCATTTACAAGGTCTCATCCACTCTCTATCTCTTTGTCTCCATGGATGTGCTCCTAGAAAATTATCATAATCATGTACTAGAAGTTGGGGAGCATAAGATTATACAATTCAAAAACGATATGAACAACAGTTCTTCCAATTGGTGATCCCCCCAAATCAAGTGGCTAGAACAACATTTGGCATCCAGATGGTCTACCTAAAGTAAATATCTTATGCTATACTTTATCACATGGAAATATTCCTATGGGGGATATTTTGAGAGAAAGAGGGATGCAAGGACCTTCCAGGTGTTTTCTTTTTTGTTCCTCTAATGAATGTTCTATTCATGTTTTTTTGGAGTGTGCTTTTTGTAGGTCTAGCTGGTAATCTACACTATAAAGGATTAGTCATAGAGTCATATGGTCATCCTCCTGGGAACATCTCTTTGGTATTTGGAAGTCGCATTATTTGGGGTCCTTTCTTAACAAGCATATCTTTAAAAGGGTCTGGAAAACATTACCCAAGTTCGTATGTTGGAAGATCTAGTTATCTCACAATCAAGCTTTATTCAAGAAGGAAATATCTCTCCCTCAAATTGTTGCCGCTAAATTCGTAGCATTATTTTCTAAACACTTCAACTCTTGTCGATTCTAACTATCATCCCCTCGAGATCTTGACTATTGGGAGGAATCATGGTTTTAATAGTTCTCCTTGTAGCTTTGTACCATAGTTTAGGTTTGATCCAGAGAAAACTTGGAGTTTCAGTTCACACCATTTTGAATTCCATCTCTCGGAGCAATCTCATTCTTCCCATATTGTATGCTTTGACTATGATTCCAAGATAAACCTCGAGGTGGCAGGAGTAGGTGGGGTTATTTTCGGCCCCAGAGGAATCACTAAGCTTAATTTTTATTGGAGTCTTGGTCGGGCAACCAATAACCAAGCAGAAGCATATGCCCTGTTACAAGGTGTTTTTTAAGCTAGAGCCCAAAATGTTCAAAATCTAATCATTCTAGGAGACTCAAAAAATACCATCCATCATCTTCAATTGGGTTCATTCCCACAAGATGCAAGGTTGGGATCCATTTTCCAATTCATTTGATTGGCTCTTCAAGTCATACCATAGGTGGAATTCTTTCATATCTTCTTATTGAATAATCCATTAGCCAATTTTTAGGCTAATCAAGCAATTAATGAAAAATGGGGGACATTTTGATTAATGGCCAATGTTCCACCCTCAAATTTTATTTATTATTTTGTCAATCCACATGGAATACCCATAACCTCACAAAATCATGCAGTCGACATGCTCCCTGTCGCTTTGACTCAAATTTCCATGTCCATCCCATTAGTTTATATTGCTCCCATACTTTCCTCCAGCCTTAGGTGGGATTATTCAACCCACGATGGATTTGGTTGTCTGGCACAGTAATTATGGTATTGATTGGGTTCGAGGCTGGATGTGATGGGTCATTATGGCTCCAGCAATTCATGCACAACCTTCTATATATGGGTTGGTTTCATGTTCAATCGACCTGGTGACATCACTCCTTCTCTCCTTTGGTTATTGCAGTTTAGTAGTCACTTTCAATGGGCCCCCCTTGTTGGTCCAAGTTTTCCCTATAGTTTATGTTCTCATGGCACAACTCAAATGTGTCAAATCTAGGGTAGTTTGTTCCCATATTGAGAGTGATGTCGGGGATCTATAGAACTCCTTCCATGTCCTTCATATTCGATTGGGAAGTTTGTCAACTCAAGTGTTATCTATTCTAGAAATTTTAGTTCAACATAGACAAGCAATCCAACATGCCTAGGACAAGTGCAGAGAGATCAAGAGTCAAATTGAAGCTCTATAGGCCCATCGCTTCAAGTTACAAAGACTCCCTCTCAATCAGCTTAGTCCAACATGGATTCTTCACCTTTGGTAGACTTCAGTTTACCATACCTTAACTCTCCAACTCCAGTGGCAGCCTCGGAAGATATAGATAAGTTAAATTGGATATAGTGCTTCTCCTCTTTTATTCTCAGAGTTTTTATCTGAATTTACTCTGTAAGGCTATTCTATATGAAGTTTCTCTCTGAACATCTAAAACACACACTTTTAGTATGGTTTAGTTGTTTATTAGAACCCCTTGTTAGCCTAAATTTTACTAGAAGGTTTCCTCTCTTTTTATAATTATGTTGTGTACATTTGTCGCAGATTTTACTAATACAATATCTTTCATTTCTTGTAAAAAAAATATTAATTTTGATTTATTAAATTTATTAAATTATATTAACTATTTTATGTTTATTTTTGTAATTAAATAAAAGTTATTATAATTTTTTTGAAAATTAAATGTAATGATTTTGTATGATGGGTAGAAGAAAAGTGTTTTTCATTTACTTTATTAGTTTAAAAAAGTTTATAGATGTTTTCATGAGAAAGTATTTTAAGAGTATTTGACCCTTTTCCATGCATTTTTCATCATAGGATGCATTTCATTATGAATTTATCAAATCAAATTTGATAAAAATCAAGAGCATTTAAATCATTTTACATTTTCAATATCATTATATATTTAGTTTTTTTAAAGGAAAATTTCATGGGAAAATTTAAAAGATGTTTTTACTACATTTGTGAGTAGAATTTCTAGTGAACTTGTTAATGTAAACTAGTATGCATCACTTAAGTGGATATGAACTAAGCATCTGTTGACATGAAACCTATTAAAATAACTCTTAAACTTCAACACCATTTATTTAATGTTACTTAAATTTTATATAAATAAAATAAATTGTGTAAGAGTTTATAAAATCAATATTACTTAAATTTTATATAAATAAAATAAATTGTGTAAGAGTTTATAAAACCTTTAATGTTTTGAGTGAATATTTCACTCATCATTATTTGAAAATAAATAATAAAATGATTATAAAAAGGATTAAAAAGAAATTAAATTAATAATATCTAAAATAAATAATAATAATTTAATAAATAAAAATTAATGATAATTTGATAAATGAAAATTAATTATAATAATTAATAAAAAAATCATATGCATTGACCAATTAAGTTAAGATTAAATTGGAATTGGAACTAGAATAATAATGACAGAGAAAATCCATCATTAAAAAAAAAATAGATTTCTAAAAAATAACACATTTCTTTATAATAAATGATCCATAAGAATGAATTAAGGAATTAAATGAAAAAAATAGTCATATGCTTGAAAAGAGAATAAAAGAAAGTGAAAAGATTTCAAAAGAGTAATTGGGTGGTGTTAAAAAGAAAAGAATGTGAAGTAAGGAATTAAATGAAAAAAATAGTCATATGCTTGAAAAGAGAATAAAAGAAAGTGAAAAGATTTCAAAAGAGTAATTGGGTGGTGTTAAAAAGAAAAGAATGTGAAGAAGGATAAAATCCGACAATAAGGAAATTAGAAGAATTTAAAGTTAAAAAAAGCTTTTAAATGAATTAAGGAATTAAATGAAAAAAAAAAAGTAAACATATGATTAAAAAGAGAAAAAAATAAAAAAAAAATAAATAAAAAAGAGTAATTGGGAAGTGAAAACAAAAAAGAATGTGAAAAAGGATAAAACTTGAGGATAAGGAAATTGGAAGAATTTAAAGTTAAAAAAACTTTTAAATTAATTTGGAAGAAATGAAAATTAAAATCTTTAGAAATTTTTAAAATCAAGGAAAAATTTATTAAAAAGAATAAAGGAAATTGTTTTTAATGGTAACTGAACAGGATATTATATTAATAATAATAATAATAATAATAATAATCTATTTTTAAGGTCACGGCCAAGCCAGCACACCAAATTGGTGTATGAGACCCCCTTGTTTGTGGGACAAGGGACCTCCCTCCGCCCAGCGATTTGA
>JZKD02S1777287.1:41708-60045 GCA_000966675.3 Picea glauca
TAAAGGTGTCCTATAATGGGTTTTGTCATAGTCTAGAGTGTTGGGATATTTAATCTATATAAGGAGAATGTATTACCTAAAGCACTACTGAGACTTAATGATAAAGAGGGGACTTGTAAGAGAACAAAACATCCATGTTTAACTTTAACAACCCATTATATTTATAAGCACATTACTATACACAAATCCTAGAACATTACATATATATATAATACATATTAAATGCATGGTATCTACTAAAACATTAAGCAATATCATCATACACCATTCACTCCATTGGAAAATAGAACACGAGACAACAAGAGGTTCTTCATTACTTTCATATTCACCATTTGCATTGCATTACATTACCCACGATGGGGAAGTGGATAAAACTTAGTTACATGCAAAACTACTCTCTTAGATAGAGCACACAACATATAATTATATTACGCCACTACTTTATTTTCTCAGTCAAAACTTAGGCCATATACACCACTAGTTTGACTTTCCAACCGCGACACCACATGAATGGTTTATAAAATATTAATGGACCAAAATTATAGACATTTAATGAGAGATGAAAGGGAAAAAGAAAAAGAAAAAGAAAATACAATGCAAGCATTATGAAATTAAATGAAAGAAGAGAAGAAAAAAAATAAAATGAGAAAATGATGAAAAGGGAGAAAGAACAATGGAGAGTGGGAAATGAAAGGAAAAGAATGCTTCACCTTCCCCTTACCCCTAGAAATTCTTATATCCTTCAACAATTTGACTCACAAATGGTCTTTTTGGTTGAGAGGAGAGGATGCAAAAAGGAGTCTAGGTATGGAAATTGTTGAATGGTCCATAGAGCCATAATCGTGCATTAGAACCCTATAATTGTCAAAAATAAATATTGAGCAACCATTTGAAGTTAGTTTTCCTATTTGATTTTATAGGGTAAAATTTGTATTGTCCATTGTGCTTAAATTGTTGTGTGAATGTACTTTTATGTGCTCTAGTTTTGTTACTCGCTTCCAGATAAGGTGTTGATTCCCATTAAATTAAATATCGATGTATCATTTTTATTCATTGTTTGAATTATTAGTTACAAGAAATGGTTGGTGAATGTTGCACATGGTAAGATTCAACCATCAAATGGATGCCCATTATAGATAAATTCATTTTCAAAACATTTTTACATTCCCAATGATTTCTTCTTCAAATTATCACTGGGTTGTACACCCACACATATTACATTGATATAAGTTGTGAATTATAATCAATTCTTGTCCTTTATTTAATCAATTACAACAACTAGACAACCTAGAATCTCTATCCCATTGCTTAAAAGAGAATGATGGTTGAGATAAAACTATTGTTACCATAGCACTTTCCCCTAACTTGACATTTTATTTACATTTCTATGTATTTAGTAATTACATCAATCTCTTACTAGATCATTGGGAATTTTATATGAATTTCATATGGTGTAATTAAATCATAGTCTTAGCTCCTTCATTTTCACCCACACACCATCGATAACTCTAATGTAGGAATTGGCCTCTCATCCTTCTATTTGATAGGCGTTACATGGTAATATATCTTAGGAGCATATTGAAAGAATTGGAGTGGTTCATCATCTAGATTTCCTTGTGGTCAACAGAGCCTATGACGGCCACTATTCCCTATAGCCATTCCCTATAGCCATATGTAGCAATTACAAATGTATTTCCGTATAGCCATATGTAGCAATTACAAATGTATTAACATAATTCCATATGAATGAAAAATGGATGGCAATAAATATATTTCAATGGTGGTAGATTTTAATGTTCCCTCCCATGGAAATAATTTGAAATGTTTCTTTCGCTTGTAAGCTAAAGATAGATTTACTATTTAATTGATGGTTGGAATTTGCATTTATAGATGGGTGTCAATGTTGAGCTAACAATGTCTTTGTTTTGTATTAATGTTGGAGCATAATGCTTCTCTAGCATTTCTTTTTTTCCTTAATGTTGGAGAAATTTAGAGTTTATGAGACTACTTTGATGTACATAGGTAATTAATTGCATGAGAATATAGGTTGCTCATTTTTTCATTAACAATATTTAATTTGTTGCTCGATATGTGAAGATACACTTGTTTATCTTTGGAGTATTAATGGTAATTGTATCCTCAACTCAAAGCATATAAATGTTTTAATATACATGCCTTGTTTTGCAATTAAGAGACAAAGCATTGCTTTAGAAAACAATGTTGATGTGTGGTGATTTGTCTAATTCAATAAACAAAGCGACCATTTTTTTTGATTGATTAGAAAATAAACAAAACCACTCAACTCAAGTATATACTAGAGTTTTGGAAGCAATTGTGTGTGCCTTATTTTCAAAAGAGAAACAAGAATGATTTGAATGGTATGTCATTCAATTGGCACTTGAAAATTGAGCATTGCAAATAGAAAATAACATAAGTTATTGGAATTAGAACAAGCATAGAGATATAGATTATATAAGTAGGTGTTATGTGGGTGCATTGTTGTGATAGGTGATGCAAGAGCATCGTCAACAACAAGCGAGTGCGAGTAGCGCTAACGCATTTTTGGCACATGTTCAAAGGTGTTTAAATTGTTTTGAAGTAGGATGCGCCAAAACTTAAAACAAGTAGTTAAGAAAGGGCATACTTGCAGATTGTAATTAGACCTTGAGTGATCCGCTCTTGTCTGTAGTAGGTAGAGGAATTTACGTATAATAAATGTAAGTAGGTAGTCTTGAATTCCAGATTAGACAGTTTTAGGAGTGGAGGGAAAACTAACTATAGACACCCTCATCTTTTATCATTGTAACATTAACAATGAACAATTGTCAATTTTGAGCATAGAGCACAGAGAGGAGAAGGAGCAGGGAACTGTATTTGAAACACCTATGTACAAAAGTCCTGAATTAATACATGAATCTTTGATTCAGACTTATGGTGTTCTGATATTCTCTGTGTATGCATGTTGAATGTTATGTTTGGTGTTGTTTTACTCTTTCTGCCATGTGTTAGCGCTCTGTAAATTTCCTAGAGGTTGAAAGAGAAGAAATCTACAAAGGTAACCTTATCCAACCACTTTTAAAGCTGGGATCTATCCGTTCCAGCTTCAGAGACGGATCTCTCTATATGATTTAGCTTTGTTTTTAATTTCGGGTATTATGCTAGGTAAAGAAACTGTAGGTTTTGTTGTCAAAGAGTTTTTAAATTGGTTGAGATGGTCTACACATCCATTGGGCTATGGGGTCTATGTTTAATCAGATATTAGATACAACCAGAAATGCCAAAGAAGACCTTCACGGGGCGAGATAATACACTCACTGGATCTTTAGTAATTTAAATGATGAACAAAAGAAAAGATGAGGAAAATAACTTCAACTAACAAGCAGTTAAGAATTTCTTAATTGAAGATATTAGAAGATAAACATTAAAATCTTTAGAATCGGAAATAGGGTATCAAAGATAAATCCTACAACATTACGCTATTCATAAAGATTAGTTTCAGAAAACAAAGTGGTTACAGAGAAAGAAAAACATTCAACTTAGAAAATCAACATCACCAGTGAACATATGTAAGAATCCTGTAAAAGTGCCTCTTCTTTATTAATGGCAGATCTCTTCAAAAATAGTACAGTTTGATAGAAATAGGGTGTGTGAATCAACAACCCTCAATACTTTGAAAGATGAAGTATTTATAATTCAAAATACAATCGTTCCTGGCATAACTGATCAGGACGTGCTCATTCTATTTTTAGTCTAACTAATTTAACTAATCAAAACTGCTTGATGACTCAGTACAACTACATGCGGAACTTCTGGGGTAGGCCGTTGGTGAGGTGCCTCCGCAACCTCTTCTGACTGGACCGGTGACTGGATTGTGACAGCTCATCTGCTAATCTAATAGATCACAAAGTTATTCCCATATGAGATGACTTGGCACTGTGACTTTAAGTAATCTCCGATACACTTCATCCATGTCTGTATACTTAGAAAATGTAGGCTTAATGATGAATATGTGTTTAATCTCATGTTGGATACTAATATCCAACTGTAGGGCATCCATGAATGCTTTTCCTGTGATGCTCCCTTATATCCCTGCAAACTTGGAATTGTCCTTAGACACTTCAGTCAACCTCTTCCTGTAATCAGGGAGTGTCATTAGTTTGTCATTAATGACCTTTAGACCAGGTAGGCCTTTCTTTTAGAGAACATATATCTTATTGAAGAACTTCTGTACTCCTTGATCCATGACTTGAACCTTTTCCTCAAGATGAAGCATTAGAATTTTTCTTGGTTAAGACCCTTTTTACTTCAAGTATAGTCTCCATTCTGTCCTCAATTTTTAGTTCTTCAAGTTCCTCTCTGGTCTTGGAATTCAGGAACCTGATGATCTCATTTGCTTGTGTCGGCATGTCTCCCAGCTCCACTCTGATTTTCTCAACGGTTTGATTGCTTCTCTGGAGAAACTCATTTTGTTCAAACATGATTTGAATCATTGGCCAGATTTCATTGATGGACTTGGTGATATCTATCCATAAAATCTCCTTGACCTCAACCAAAGTCTTCCCTGTGATTGTCTTCTTTTGGAGCTGTTGTAACTCCTTCCTAATATGCTCATTTACCTGCTTTTCTTTGGATAGGCTTGTTTGGAAAGAAGTCTGGAGCTCTTGGAGATTCTCCACTTCTTTCTTAAGCCTGTTGATTTCTGTCTCTTGCAGGTTCATCTTCTCCATGGACTTGGAAAGGTCTATTGTTCCTTCGGGTAGTGACACTGATGTAGCAGACATAATGGTTGTGACTGTTGTTGTGCTCAATCCTGCAATTGGGATAACACTCAATGGAATGCTATCCCAAACTTCTTCCAAAACTAGGCATACGTACTTCTAGTGAGGGTCTGGTTCTTCTTCTTGATTAATTCATATTTTTCGAAAATGCCCAACTTGGGTCCATTTTTTCTTGGCTGAGTATCCAGGGGAGAATCTGTGGATTTTTTCGGTATTGCTGTTGTAATTGGTTTATGCTGGCTCAAACCGAAAGGCAGAATGACTGGATTGACCCCTGTGGTAGATACTGTGGTAGGTGGGACTTCGCGTTCTACTGTTGTGTCAGGCGTTGAAACTGTCTTTGGCCTCTTGGTATGCATCTGGAGCTCCTCTGATGAAACCTCTGTTATAGGAGGAGACGACTCCTATCGAGGCCTCTTCTCCTTGGGGACCTGAGGTGTGGTAGTGGGTGGCACACTTGTCGAGGGCACGTGAGGTTCCACTTCAACTTGTTGTTCCACGTCCATCAGAGTGTTGGGCACCCATACTGTCTGATTTGCAAATTTCTCGATCTCTGACTTAGACTCATGAGCATACGGGACATTCTTATTTTTCACCCTCATTTTCAAAATGATCCCGCATGGATCATAGTGCCAGGTGAAACTCGTAAAGAATTTCATCTCCTTCAACATTCTATCTGCTTCTTCCCCTGCACCTCGACTATTGCAGATGAAAGAACCAATTTGCCCCTTCATTCTCAATTGTTGCTTCTTCTTCAGGGAAACAAAATGAATGTCATCTGAATTCATTATCTGTCTAATATATTCTAATGCAAAAATCCTTACCGACACATTTTGAGGTAGTTTGTAAGGTACCAATTTGCACCCAAAAACTCTGATTTCGGTGTGGTTCTGATATAAGTACCAATCTCCTATATTCGCGTTGTCCGAGAGATGAAGAATTCTCTGGAATTCATCATTTATTCGTGGCTCAGGCCTGCCACTCAACATGCTTACCACTGGGTGGTAAAACTGATCAATAAAATCTTTGAAGCCATATTCAGCAGAGTTACGCTTCAGAAGAGAAGTCCATGTTGTGACTGGTTGGGGTCGTCTGTCTGCATCCATCTTTTGCATGGAGAAACTAAATTTGTCGGCTTGGAAGTAAATGAACATGTACGCTAGTATGGAAGAATATCTGAACATACCCTCTGTGCCAAAATTCACTAATTGTTCATGAATATTATCGGCCAAGAAGGTGTTGTATTCGAATTGCGTTGTGGGATTTTCATCATTTGAGAAGATGGACAGAAAACCCAGGATGGGCTCATCTACCCATTGGTCAGAATAGTAAAAAAGCAGGGCACAAAGGGAAGAAATGATTTGATTTCCTTTGGTGGAGAAAAGTGACGAAGGGTAAGGGGGATTGGTGGAAGGGAGTTGAGCGGAAGTGGGGAGGAAAAGCTCGAATAACTAAGCTCTTTGAGGGAAGGTCATTTTCTGATATAACTCAGTGAGGATTTCTAAATTGAATGGGGACGCAGATTCAAAACGGGGAATTTGCATCATCTGGTCAATATCTTCGGGAGGGATGAAGAAGAGGACGTCTCTAGATGAAGAGACGATGGCCTTCTGGTCGGGGATGTAATGGGCTTGGCATTTGAGGGAAAATTTGGGGAAATGATGAATCTGGGGAAAAAGATACAGGGGCAAGTTGGACTCCCTGAGTCCAATTTCATCGCTTTGGTCTAGGAACACCTCCCAGAGCCATGACTAAATATCCGAAAAGTCGAAGTCACAAATGGTATCTACGATCAATCTATCTTTATCCACCAACGGGATTTTGTCCAGGTCAATAGGAGGAGGAAGAAAAGGATTCTCATCTCCTTCTGCTAGCCTTGTCTTTGGCGCCATCTCAGCAACAGTACCTGCAATAAACAATATGTTAGTGGGGTCGACTGACTATGGGTGAAGGCGATGAGGAAGCAATGGAGGAATAAGAGGTAAGTTTTCAGGCGCGATGGATGAATAACAAATGAAAGGGAAAACGATAGTTTTATTCAAAAATTGGGGTCGGTTGGGCACAGGAGACAGGTCAGCAGGATAACGGGTATGTTATCCTGTAATAAATCGACAACGGACCACTTGGGATGAAATGGCAGATGACGATGGTTAAATCATATAGACGAGTGACGTGGAGGTTGGTGATTGGGGGTAAAGGTCGCCAAAAGAGGCTGTTCATGAGTGAAGAGGGTTAGGTATTGACAATAGGGACTAACAGCAGTTATGGGATAGGACGTAACTTGGGAATCATTGGAACAAGTGGATCAGTGGAGGATGACGTCTCAGAGTGATGGAGGCTGTCAGATGGCATACAAGGATAGGACTTTCGGACCAACAGGACAATGCCACATGTAACACGGGCCCACTAAAAGGAATATTCATTCCGGACCCCCCCCTTTGGTTAAAGAAAGAATGGTCGGGGGGGTCCGAAATCCATTGTGATCCATTGATCTACGTGATTGTTTCCTGGCCACAGATATGAGCATGCTCTTTAATACCCATTCCAGACCCCCCCCCTCCATTAAAGGCAGAAAAAACGGGGGGGTCCGGAATCGAATGTGGATCGTAGATTTAAGCGCTCCTCCCTAAGCCGTCCAGATGAGCGCCCCTGTTATTACCAATTCCGGACCCCCCCCCGGTTAAAGGAAGAATGGTCGGGGGGGTCTGGAATGCGCTGTGAGCCGTAGATCTCAACACCATGATCAAGACCGTTGATAAGTGCAAGAAACATAGGCTGGGAGTGGAGAAATATGTACTTGGGGAAAAACTTAGGGTATGAAACATTTTTTTGGTTTTCCCAATTTTTCACATCTACACCACCAAGGGGACTTCATCTAAACTATTCTAAGGCAATGGAGACATGGTGTAGCATTTTCATCAATCTGGTTTCATGGGTGGTGAAGCAAATCGAGCAACTAACCTACATGCTAACCTATCTTCCTAGGACTATTAACCCGGATTAAACTATTGGGTTAAGAAATTACTCTACCTAAGGGCTATCTGACTAGGATTAGACAGTTTGGTCAGATTTATTCACTATCTAACCTAAGGGCTATCTGACCAGGATTAGACAGTCTGGTCAGATTTATTCGCTAACCTAGCAACATTAAATTTAAAAGAACTTGGCCATGCTTGAAAGGTATGGCCAAGTTACTATTATTGCATGGGACTTTTCTTTCAATCCTTTTATGCCCTCTTTTCTTTTTCTTTTCTTTTCTTTTTCTTTTTCTTCAAATTATTTGCAGAATGAAAAATTAATTGCCAATAAAAGCACTAAATACAGATAATATCCATAATATCCAAGTCATCAGTTGATTCCCATAATTTATGGGGTGATAACACCATGCATTTGCTGTTATGTTATGTATGTATGATTTTCTTGTTGAATGTTTGAAATATGAAGAGAGGAAGAGTAAGGAATGAGTTTCAATTGTTTCTCTATCTGAGAAAGAGTTTTTCCTGCAAGGAGTGCAGTGAAATTGTCCGCAAGGTGTGCGTTGACAGAAGTCAGAGTTTGTCTCTAAACTCTCAGGAGGGATAACATTTGTTCTCATTCTCGCGGAAGTTCCAGTTAAGCACAGAAGCCGTGCAAGGTGTGCATAGGCTGAGTAGAATCTCAAAGTTTACAACCTGAGAAAATTGTTGAAAGATTGTTGTTGCAAGGAGTGCACAAAGTTGAAGAGCTTTAGATATTTAAGTGTATTTGAAGAAGTATCGCAAGGAGTGTGAATAGGAGTTATCCCCAGAGTACTTGAGGATTTTCAATCAAGCTTAGAAGGGATAGAGTCTTTGAAGTTATCGAAGAAAGGTTCAAGAGGGCTAGTGCCCTTAAGTGTTGGAAGGAGGGCAAGTTCTTTTACGCATGGAATCATAGTCGTAGGGGCCGTAGAACGGAGTAAAGGCTGAGGCCTTTAGCACTTGGAAAATCTTCCAAGTATCAGAAGAAATCACATGCTTAGGAGGGAGCACAACTGCCGTCAGATTAGGCTGAGGAAGAAATCTGGATTGTTGGATTTCCACATCTAGGGAGCAATGTAGGAGGCATGCATAGCAGGAGTAGTTTTGAGCCGTTGGATCTCACAGGGATCACCGATAGCCATCGGATTGATCGGAAGTAGCATGAGGTTTAATCCTTAAACGTGTAGAGCAGAGGAGAGAATTCCTGAAACAGGCGTGGCATATCGGAATTTTAGAGTTCGCGATATCGGAAGTCTTGATGATGAGAGATTGAGAAACTTCACAGTGAAAATCCTGAAAGGATTACAATCGTCCATTCGTTGGGATATGTGGCAGAGATCGAGGAACCTGTCGATATATTGGCTACCGAGATTTCATGTTGACTGAGGATTTGTGTCACAGGGGGTCATAAGTCGTGAAATCATGAAATGAATGTGAACCGTCCATTGTAGGAGGACACGTGGTAGCAATCCAGGATTTTGGAAAAAAAAAAAAAAAACCCGAAAGGAAAGGCCATTTCGGCATTTCAGAATTTGAAACTTCAGGAGTTCCGAGGACAAGGAATCCATGCATTTCAACATTTGAAAACCCAAAATTGTGAGGAAGGAGAAGGTCAGGACATTGCTATTTCAACATTTCGCATATCGGTGTTCGGGAGATCGAGAAGATAGAGGTTCTTGACATCGATAAATAGAAAGTCCTGAAACTCGAAACTCACGATCATGTGCAGAAGACTATGGGGTAGAAGAAGGACCTGTGGATCGATTTGATTGAGATTCCAGTGGGAATCGAAAGAGCCGCTTTGGCTCAAGGATATATTAAAATGATCCTTTGTAGTGGATCTTGACCCAAGGGTCGGGGGTCTGCACCAAGTTTGGTATCAGAGACCATAAAGATTTCTTTGCTTTCTGTAGCATGGAAAAGAAATATTTACCATGCCGCCAAGAAGAAGAGACAGGAAAACACCTGATCCGCCAGAGGAGAGGGAAATTCTAGAAGAAAGGGGTAGGCAGGTGCCAAATCCAACCATGGAAGAGAGATGCATAACATACGTGCCAGACTCGTGGACGTGGAAATAAAATAGAGGCGCACATCCAGTGTTGGAGTTGTCAGTGAATCTGAAAGTGAAAATGAGGCTGGACATGAAGGAGAAGAAGTTGTGGCAGAAGATGAAGAAAATGAACACCTGATTAAGGCTGTTGCAAGAATGATTTCCAGGGAAAAAATGGGCATTCCAGTATATGAGGGAAACCTGGATGTTGAAGAGCTTCTAGGCTGGATTAGAGCTCTGGACACATATTTTGACTATGAAGATGTCAAGGAAGACAGGAAGGTCAAACACGCTGTCACAAGATTGAAAGGACATGCATCATTATGGTGGGATGAACTACAAGCTAACAAACGCTGCAAAGGCAAGCAGAAGATCAAGAGTTGGGATAGAATGGTCGTGAAGATGAAGGTGAAATTCATACCCAGGGATTATCAAATCACTATGTTTCGAAGAATGCATAATTTGAGACAGAAGTTGATGTCGGTGAAGGACTACACTGAAGAGTTCTACAAGTTGAACATCAGGGTAGGTCATCGCGAAAGTGATGATGAAAGGGTTTCCAGGTACATGAATGGTCTGAGATACGACATTCAGGATGAGATGAGAATGATGACCATTAAGACGGTGGAAGATGCTTATCAGATGGCTCTAAAGGCTGAAGAGAAGATAAGCCAAAAGCAAAGTCAGAGAGGCCGAGGCATAAGTCAGCCCAGAGGTAAAAAAGTTGTCCAATATAGGAATCAGAAGCCTAAGGAGGAATGGAAGAAACCTCAACCTCAAACTGAGAGAGGTGGAATCTCACAAAGAGGGCAGTATGCCAAATAGAGAGGACAGTATGTTGATAACAACACTTTTCCTCGTGCTAGAGGAAGAGGAAGAGGCAGAGGTGGAGTAATAAAATGCTTCACATGTGGAAAGAATGGACATAAGTCTTATGAATGTCCAGATAAAAAGAAATAAGGTGGTGAAACTCACATTGCCTAAGCATATAGGAAGAATGTTGAGGCAGAGGATGCTGAAGGTGGAAGATCACTAGTGATAAGGAAGGTTCTCTTAACGCGAGAAAAGGAGGCAGAGAATCTAGTGCAAAGGAACAATATTTTTTGGACTACTTGCAAGACAAAGGACAGGGTATGCAAGGTCATCGTGGATAGTGGTAGCACAGATAATCTCATTTCTACAGAGATGGTAGAAAAGCTGGAGCTGGAGACTATTGAACACCCAAGTCCATACAGAGTTTCATGGCTACAAAAAGGACATTAGGTAAATGTCACTAAACAATGTTTAGTTGAATTTAAGATAGGAGGATATAAAGATAAGATATTATGTGATGTCATTCCCATGGATGTTTGTCATCTATTGTTGGGTATACTATGGTAATATGACATGAATGTGGTTCATGATGGGAGAAAGAACACATACACCCTAGAGAAGAATGGGAGAACTCACATGTTGTTGTCAATTAAGGGCAAAGAGGCGAAACCTGAAGTAAGCAACATTGTACTTCTCATGGATGGGAAGGAACTTCTTAAGGAGGTTAAGAAGAAGGAATATCCACAATTCATCGTGGTCAGGAAACTTAGAATTGTTTTGACCAGCACAAGAGTGGATGATTTACCAGAGGAAATCCAACAGTTATTGGAGGAATTTGCTAATATAGTAGTGGATGAACTACCTTGCTCATTGCCACTGATCAGAAGTATAAGTCATCACATTGATCTTATAACTAGAGCTAGTTTACCAAACAAAGCAACGTATAGATTGACACTGCAAGAGAATGAGAAGGTCAAGAGACAAGTCCAGGATTTAATGGACAAAGGGTTGAGTAGAGAAAGCTTGAGTCCATGTGTTGTTCCGATAGTGCTCAGTCCAAAGAAAGATGGAGGCTGGAGGATGTGTACAGACTCAAGGGCAATTAACAATATTACCATCAAGTATGGATTCCCATTGCCAAGAATGGATGATTTGATGAATTGCTTGAGTGGAGCGAATTTTTTTTCGAAGATTGATTTGAAAAGTGGATATCATCATATTCGTATGAGAGAAGACGATGAATGGAAGACAACATTCAAGACAAATGAAAGGTTGTACGAATGGATTGTTATGTCATTTGGATTAACAAATGAACCAAGTACCTTTATGAGATTGATGAATGAAGTCCTGAAGGATTTCATTGGAAAATTTGACATTGTGTATCTTGATGACATACTGATTTTCAGTAAAACAGAGGCAGAGCATATGAAACATTTGGCTACAGTGATGCGGAGGCTACAACAAGAGAAGTTGTTGATAAATATGAAGAAATCCTCATTCAAGAAGATAGAGCTCATTTATTTGGGGTTTGTTATTTCTACAGATAAGTTGAGGATGGATCCAGGTAAAGTGGAGGTGATTAAGAATTGGCCATCGCCAAAGAATATCTTTGAAGTTTGAAGTTTTCATAGATTGGCTAGTTTCTACTGGAATTTCAATAGGAATTTCAGTGGAATTAGTGCACCAATGATGGACACGGTGAAAAAAAGACATAAATCTTTTCACTAGACAAAAGAGGCTGAGAAAAGATTTAATTTGTTAAAAAGGAAAATTACGGAACAACCAATTATGGTGTTGCCTGATTTCAAAAAGACATTTCAAGTAAAATGTGATGCAAGTGGGTTTGCAATAGGGGAATTCTTGAGCCAAGAAGACATACCGATAGCATACTTCAGCGAGAAGCTGAATGAAGCCAAAATGAAGTACTCCACATATGAAAAATTGTTTTATGTGGTCATACAGGCACTGAAGAAGTGGAGGTACTACTTGATTCCTAAGGAGTTTGTCTTATATAGTGACAATCATGCTTTGCAGTTTGTGACTCAACAGGAGAAGTTGAATCAAAGACATGTTAAATGGGTTGAACATATGAAAAACTTTACTTTTATAACTAAGCATATTTCTGGAACTGCTAACAAAGTTGTTGATGCTTTGAGAAGGAAGTGTTTAATTTTGCAGGAGTTCAGAGTCAAAACTTTGGGTTTTGATGATCTCAGGTACATGTACAGAGATGATCTAGACTTCAAGGAAGTGTATGAAGTAGCCGAGAATCCAAATCTCAAGGACAAAAGTCAATGGACAGAATACATGATTCAAGAAGGATTATTGTTTAAGGGTAATCAACTTTGTATTCCAAAATGCTCCATGAGGGAGAATCTGCTGAAGGAGAAACACAGTGGAGGATTGGCCAGACATTTCGATCATGACAAGACATTCTCAAAGTTAAATGAGTCATTTTTTTTTCTAGGAATGAGAACAGATGTTAAAATATTCATGGACAGATGTAGAATTTGTCAGCATTCAAGACGAACGAGGCAGAATGCAGGCTTATATCAACCGTTACCCATACCTGAGAGGTTGTGGGATGCAGTAAGCATGGACTTCATATTGGGGCTTCCGAGAACACAAAGAGGGTTCAACTTGATCTTTGTAGTGGTGGACCAATTTTCTAAGATGGCACACTTCATATTGTGTCAGAAAACCAATGACGCAACTCACATTGTGAATCTGTTTTTCAAATAAGTCATTCGACTTCATGGATTACCAAGGAGCATAGTTTCGTATCAAGACACCAAGTTAATGGGACACTTTTGGAGAACCTTATGGAAAAATCTGGGAACAAAATTGTCGTTCAGTTCAGCTTATCATCCTCAGACGGATGGATAGACAGAAGTTGTGAACAAAAGTTTGGGAGACTTGTTGAGGAGTTTGGTGACAAAATATCATAGTCAGTGGGACAATATTCTACCACAGGCGGAATTTTCATATAATGATTCAATCAATAGAAGCACGGGGCAGAGTCCATTCCAAATTGTTTATGGCATGCAGCCAAGAGGAGTTTCTGAATTGAGGGATTCGGAACATAACACAACTAGGAGTGCTAGTGCAAAGGATTTCGCAGAAGTGATGAAGGAGCTTCATAACCAAGTTAAGGAGCGATTGCAAAACTCGACCCAAGAGTATAAGTGAAGAGCAGAACAACACAGGAGAGAACTTTAGTTCGAAGTTGGTGATTTGATCCTTGCACACTTGAGAAAGGAAAGGTTCCCAAGGGGGACTTATAATAAATTGAAAATAAAGAAAATTGGGCCATGCAAGATCATAAAGAAATTTGGAGCAAATGCATATGAGATTGAATTACCCGAAGGGATCAGAATTTCTTCGATATTCAACATCTCATATTTGTACCCTTACAAAGTTGAAGAGGTATAAGCAGACAGTGAACAACCATAGGTTCAATGGGACAAAAAGATTCCATTTGCAGAGAAACCACAAATGGAAAGCATACTGGACAAAAGAGTTAGTAAGAGAACCAGGTGTAAGGAATATTTTGAATACTTGGTCAAGTGGAAGGGACATCTAGTTGAAGACGCCATCTAGGAAAATGAAGCCGAAATTTAGAAGCATGGATAGACTATGCGAGAGCTCATGGACAGCAGTCCATGAAAATTTTCAAGTGAGGTAGTATGATGCAGGAGCATCGTCGGCACCAAGCGAGCACGAGTAGCGCCAATGCATTTTTGGAACATGTTCAAAGGTGTTTAAATTGTTTAGATGTAGGATGCACCAAAACTTAAATAAAGTAGTTAAGAAAGGGCATACTTTCATATTGTAATCAGACCTTGAGAGATTCGCTCTCATCTGTAGTAGGTAGAGGCATTTATGTATAATAAATGTAAGTAGGTAGCCTTGAATTCCATATTAGACAGTTTTAGGAGCGGAGGGAAAACTGACTATAGACACCCTCATCTCGTATCATTGTAACATTAACAATGAAAAATTGTCAATTTTGAGCATAGAGCACAGAGAGGAGAAGGAGTGGAGAACTGTATTTGAAACTATGTGCAAAAGTCTTGAATTAATACATGAAGCTTTGATTCGGACTTATGGTGTTGTGATATTCTCTGTGTATGCATGTTGAATGTTATGCTTGGTGTTGTTTTACTCTTTCTACCATGCATTTGTTGTTATTCTATGTATGTATGATTTTCTTGTTGAATGTCTGAAATATGAAGAGAGGAAGAGTAAGGAATGAGTTTCAATTGTTTCTCTGTTTGAGAAATAGTTTTTCCTGCAAGGAGTGCAAGGAAATTGTCCGCAAGCTGTGCGTTGACAGAAGTCAAAGTTCGTCTCTGAAATCTCAGGAGGGATAACATTTTTTCTCATTATCTCAGAAGTGCAAGTTAAGCACAGAATTCGTGCAAGGTGTGCGTATGTCAAGTAGAATCCCAGAGTTTACAACCTGAGAAAATTGTTGAAAGACTGTTGTTGAAAGGAATGCACAGAGTCAAAGAGCTTCAGATATTTAAGCGTATTTGAAGAAGTGTCGCAAGGAGTGTGCGCACGAGTTATCCCTAGAGTACTTGAGGATTTTCAAGCAAGATCATAATGGATAGAATCTTCGAAGTTATCGAAGAAAGGTTCAAGAGGGCTAGTGCCTTGAAGTATTGGAAGGAGGGTGAGTTCTTTTATGCACGAAGTCATAGCCGAAGGGGTCATAGAACGGAGTAAAGGCTGAGGCCTTTAGCACTTGGAAAATCTTCCAAGTATCAGAAGAAAGCACATGCTTAGGAGGGAGCACAACTGTCATTGGATCAGGCTGAGGAAGAAATCTGGACTGTTGGATTTCCACGTCTAGGGAGCAGGGTAGGAGGCGTGCATAGCAGGAGCAGTTGCGAGCTGTTGCATCTCACAGGGATCACCGATAGCCATCGGATTAATTGGAAGTTGCATAGGCTTTAATCCTTAAACGTACAGAGCAGAGGAGAGACGTCCTAAAATAGGCATGGCATATCAGGATTTCGGAGTTTGGGATATCGAAAGTCCTGATGATGAGAGATCAGGAAACTTCACAGTGAAAATCCTAAAAGGATTACAACCGTCCATTTGTTGGGACACGTGGCGGAGATTGAGGAACCCGTTGGTATTTTGGCTACCAGGATTTCAAGTTGACTGAGGATTTGTGTCACAGGGGGTCATAAGTCATGAAATCACGAAATGAATTTGAACCGTCCATCGTAGGAGGACACATGGTAGCAATCCAGGATTTCGGAAAAAAAAAAAAAACCCGAAAGGAAAGGCCATTTCGGCATTTCAGAACTCGAAACTTTGAGATTTTAGAGGACAAGGTGTCCATGCATTTCGGCATTTGAAAACCAAAAATCATGAAGAAGGAGAAGGTCGGGACATTATTATTTCAGCATTATGCATATCGGTGTTCAAGAGTTCGAGAAGACGAAGGTTCTTGACATCGGGAAACAGAAAGTCCCAAAACCCAAAACTCACGGTCATGTGGAGAAGACTGTGGGGTAGAAGAAGGACCTATGGATTGATTTGACTGAGATTCCAATGGGAATCGAAAGAGCTACTTCAACTCAAGGAGAGATTAGAACGATCCTTTGTAGTGGATCTTAACCCGAGGGTCGGGGGTCTACACCAATAGGGCCTGAGTACATGCAAATGATTCAATTGCATCGATTAAGTTGGACACCTATCGTGATTGGCATATTATACAACATGAGTTTCATTTTTTTATTGCATTGTTAGTTGGTTATTTGAGTGAAAATCACATCGAGGATGGAAGTCTTGGATTCATTCTAAAGACGAAATAAAAAGATTCATTTCTACAAAGGATCTGTGTTAGTAAAGCATGAGGGATATAAGTCTCTTGTTTAAGGCTCATCACCAACTATGCATTTACTTCATTGGTTGGCTATGCTGACTTGTAACTATACTGATTAAGTCAAAGAATTACTCGTCTATCTTTTATCATGGTTAACTAATCTTAACTTGCATTAATCTTCTAATTAGGTAGGCTTATCAATCATTTACACTTCTAAAATATGCATCCAACTATACCCTCCCATGATTTTAGGTTTGTCACTTTTACTCGCCACCACAATGTTAGGATATTTAGAAAATTAGGAGTTAGTTAAGATATACTTGGTCTAATGTGTCGTTAGGTAAAAGTGTGTTTCTTTAGTATGCATTAGTATGCATTTGTAGTTAGGAAATTTGACGGTCACTATATGTTCTTGACATAGAGTGATCTGATGGTTCATATTCTCCTTGATCTTAATGGCCATTGATCAGTGGCTTAACACCCGATTTGTCCATGATCTATATTTAAAGAGCATGGAGGGTCATTTGTCGATGATCGATTGTGAGAAACTCTCTTGTAAACTCTCTCTGTAATATTTTTCTTTTGTATTAATAAACTGCTACGTGGATGTTTCCTCGTAGGGGTTTTACCACGTCAAAACATCAGTGTGTTGATCTTTGATATGGTTGTGTGAGTGGTTACTGAAGGTGTTCATCCTCTGTTAGAATACTTGTGTTGTTGAACATGGTATTAGATCTTGTTTGAAGACCTGCTCCAGTTGTAGATCGAGATCGTGAAGCCGAGTTTCCTCATCTCTTTTTTTTTTCCATTTTCATACATTTATGGGCTAAGAGGACTGTTCCATTGCATCCAAATAACTTTTGATGTAAAGAATGATTTTTGTTTCACTTTAAAAGGTTTATGTTTTCCTAAGATACAACCATTTCAGCTAGATCCAGAGGTATAAAGGTTCAATACGCCCTTTTTAAATTTTTGCAGAGTATTATTTCAGTTTTATATTGTTTGTTTCTGGGTTGCTACTCTTTTAAATCTACATATGGTCTTTTACATGTTGTAGTGTCCCCAAGGATGAGCCTCGATGTAAACCATGATCTAAAAGAGTGATCCGGATTTATGTAGGAACACAATGAAATACAGAAATACACTTAAATGCAGAGATGCAGCGAAAATAAGACTTCATTTCATTAATAACAAATGACTGAAATATGCTTACAGACAGAATGGAAATAAACTAGCTAGGGCGCTGGTAGCTTATCTCTGAGAAGAGATGTGGCTGCTACTCGCATATGTGAGAAGATGATCACAATGAGGCTCTAGAGGCCTTTTTTACAATAGACAAGAATGCCAAAAGTCATAGACATCCAAAAACCTAACCCTAGGATATGAAGCACCAAAAGTCATGTGGGCCCCGTTTGGGTAAGTTAGTACATTAACTTCCCGGGGTCGTAACTTTTGCATACGATCTCCGTTTTAGGCGTGTGATAGCTAGTTGGAAAGGTATCGTCGAGGAGATTCATTTTGGGGGCTCAATTATGCCTTGGAATATCACTAAGAACCTCGATCTCAAAAAAACTTCATTTAGGCCCTCAAAATGGCCTTGGAAGTTAAAACCTGCTAAAAATAGTAAATTGCCAAAATTGCCAGAAAATCGTTTTGAGCCAGTCGAAAAAGGTGGGTGGCAACCGATATCCACCTAGATCAATCCTTCCTCCTTAGGAAGAAATGGTCCCCATTGCATTTAGTTCCTCCATGAGATGAGGAAACTTCTGCTGAACTTGGTCCCTAGTGAGCCATTTTCCTTGGTGAAGGAGTTGGCCTGCTTTGACAACTCGATATAGCGGTATCCTTTGTTTTC
>JZKD02S1777287.1:63518-76351 GCA_000966675.3 Picea glauca
TGCAGCGGAAATAAGACTTCATTTCATTAATAACAAATGACTGAAATATGCTTATAGACAGAATGGAAATAAACTAGCTAGGGCGCTGGTAGCTTATCTTTGAGAAGAGATGTGGTTGCTACTTGCATCTGTGAGAAGATGATCACAATGAGGCTCTAGAGGCCTCTTTTACAATAGATGAGAATGCCAAAATTCATAGACATCCAAAAACCTAACCCTAGGAGATGAAGCGCCAAAAGTCATGTGGGCCCCGTTTGTTTAAGTTAGTACATTAACTTCCCCGGGTCGTAACTTTTGCATACGATCTCTGTTTTAGGTGTGTGATAGCTCGTTGGAAAGGTATCATGAAGGAGATTCATTTTGGGGGCTCAATGATGCCTTTGGCTATCATTGAGAACCTATATCTCAAAAAACCTTCATTTAGGCCCTCAAAATGGCCCTGGAAGTTAAAACCTGCTAAAAATAGTAAATTGCCAAAATTGCCAGAAAACTGTTTTGAACCAGTCGGAAAAGGTGGGTGGCCACCGATATCCACCTGGATCAAAGAGACTATAAATATGTGTTATAGGCTGGTGAGCCGAGATTTATATAAGCCAGTAGGCTTATGTGTTTGATTAGGCCAGAGAGCCTAAGGATTGAAGGCCAAGGGCCTGGATTTTGTATCTGTATATATATGCAGCACATCAATAAAATATAAACACCACCAGGTGTAGACCGACCACGATGAATGAGTTATGGGGGACTGAGCATCCATAGAGTGGGTAAGGAACTAGGGGCTAGAAGGTGGGAAAGGGGCTGAGTGATGAGCCTAGGGGCTTAACCCTGGGAAATAATATTTTAATATTATTTTAAAAGAGACATGTGCATTTCCGTTTATCCTAAGTTCCTGGCAAGGGAGGGAACGTGCAAGGGGGATGTGGGCTATGGTACGCATGCAGTTCCCAGGGTGACAAGTTTCAACCCTGGTGCATGCAAATATAATCGCCAAGATGAACTATGGGAGGGATCTTCTCTCCATCGGAACCCAAACCTCTGAGCGTGAAACTGGTACGACCTCTGCCAGATTACCCTGGTTCATCTCTAAAAGCCGAAAAGCATGTGTTTGTCTTGAAGAAACCGTGTACACCCTGTCCAGATTTGGGAGTCTGTGTCTATTCTAGGAAAAACTCGGGAGCACAATTCCTGAACAAGAACCCTGTGTTGAACTCGAGTGGAAGAATCCTTGGTTGTTCGGGAAAAGTTGAGCTAGCCTGTGCATGGAGCCCTGTTCTGAAATCATGATCGTGAGATCATCTTGTGACTGTTGAACCATTTTAGGAAGCCTTGGTCTGTGTTTCCCATGGGTGGTTGTGACCACGCAGTATTGGACTACGTGAGGCTTGTTGGCCTGTGAGCGACTCCTCCAGGTGAGAGAGTGCGCAGAGGGAGAAGAGAACTCCTAGAAGGAACCCTGTAGCTGCCATAGAGCCCAGAGACTTCTGGTCTGGTCTGTTCCTGTAACCCAAGGTAAGGGAGACTGGTAGCCGAAGGACTGTATAGGTGACAGAGAAGGTGCACTCTCCTAGGGTGGAACAGGCATGTGGGGAATGAGGGTCTATGGGCAGTAAGCGAGGGAGATTCTTGGGAGAGCTTTCTTCCTGGTGGTTGTGTATGTGCTATCTTCCCTGTAACCTCAACCTAGCCTAGGATTCCTTGCCTTGGGGTGGATCTCGGTCCCAACTCGGGGGTGACCCACTGTTGAGCTGATGAACAGTGTGGTCTAAGGCTGGGAGGTTCGTGGAAGGCCTGCATTTGGTTGGTGGATTCCACCATTGATAAAGATAAGTATCTAACTATGTTCTTTCACATTTTGACATGATTGTGTTGTATATATTATCATACTTTCCGTTGTGTAAATGAATTACTGTTGAATGCTATGGCTTGTTTAATTATAAGCAGTAACTTATATATTTTACTCTAAGAATTAAGGGTGTTAATTGTTTAAATGCATGTGCTTATAATGTCTGTACAAATTATGTATAAAATTCATGTATAGAATGCTAACTGAGAGGTTTGAAAACCTCGGTAGTGTAAAAGGGTACACTACAAAGTGGTATCAGAGCCAAGGTTTCGACACTGAGCCTAGATGGGCCAGTTGAGTGGTCTTTGAACCGAGGGTGAGAGGAGAAATTGTGTTTGGAGGACCAATTTCGGACCCTGGTATGGCCCAAAGTGTATAGGAGTTACTTAACCATGCCTATAAGCTCAGGAGGTATAGCAGTGCTATGAAACCACAGTTGGTGTGGTCTATGGCCATGGTGAGATAGGTCTCTACACCAATGGTGTTAGAATCGTAGGATCTGTTCAGGAGGGAGGGTGAACCCTTGTAACCGTCAGATCTGGAGAATGTGTACAAGGTTTAAAGCCTTTGGAGACTGCACAGGAGGTTACGGCCACACCCGCAGTTAAACTTGGGAGGATCGTGAGTCATAAGATCACTGTGGGATTACCCATCAACCGTCCGAGTGACAGAAGTTGCACAGGGTTTAAGTCCTCATGGGTAGAGGAGAAGTCCCAGAGAGGCGACGGGATATTGGAGTAATCAAGGTTTTAGAATTCAGGAGAACCGAGATCTTGTGAGTCTCGAAACACCGAAGAAATCATAGCCATAGGATCTCAAGGAGGACACGTGTTAGAATCCTGGAGAGAGTCGGAACTCAGATAATCGGAGTTCTCGAGCACATAGAAATCTTGTCACACAGAATCGCGATCCACAATTTCACGACAAGATCTGGACCGTTCATATTAGGGGACATGTGGCAGAGATCTACCATCAGGGGAAGTCCCGACAAGGAGTAAGTCCATCGGTGTTTGAAGTTCATCGGGAGATCGGGAACCCCGGTGACAAGTGAATCATACACTTTGAAACTCTGAACCCCGAAACCCCGACGAGATATTTGAGTACAGTCACGGGGTAGAGGTCACATGGACCTGGACTTAACTGCGAAGGGTTAAAGAAAAAGGCACATTGGCATATTGAGAATCGGGATATCGGGGATCCCATGAGCGTATGCACTTTGACATTGAAACCACCAAAACCTTGATGGGATAAGGTGGAGGTCATATAGTATGGTCATGTGGACCATAGGCTGAGGCAGGAGGGCTAGCCAGTGTAAAATCACATCAAGAATCAGAGGATCAGGGGTTGTGAAGGCATGTGCATCGCGACATCACAAATCCCAAAACCCCAATAGGAGGATTGATCATGGTCATGGGCAGTGGTCATATGGTGGACGTTTAGCCAGGGGGAAGGGCTAGCGCACGAAGAGCTCATTGGGAAATTAGAACCTGAAACCTCGATGGGAAGTTGACTGTGGTCGTACGAAGGTTGGTCGTATGGTGAGGGTATAGCCTCAAGGACTAGCACGGACGGAGTCCATCGGAAATCGGGAAATCGGGGATTCCGCTGTGAAGAGTTTTGGCACATTTCGGTTCGCGAAACCCTAAACCCTGATAAGGGAAAAGGCCGGGGCCACGAGTCAACGGTCACATGGGGTAGGGCCCATAGCAGGGGCTAAATGTTACACATCAAAATTGCTCAGCTGGATAAGTGTCGCATTGTTCCTCTCAGTTATCATAAGTGCCGCATCTTCCCTACAACTTTCGCAAGTGTCACAAGTTGGTCACTAGTGTCGCAAATGATGTTCAGACATGTTGTCATGAATACGACACTAAGGAGGCACTTATAGCATCTCATATGACTGATTTGAAGGAGGAGAACTGGTTCACTGAAGTAAAACAACTCTTAACACCTAAAAAGGGATTTTAATCAAGGGTTTTGAGGGTGAACACTCCCCTAAAACAGCCTTAGGAGCACTGGCGCTCCCCTCTAAGGTCTGAGGGAGTGTTATAACGCTTCCTCACCCCTCTGAAGGAGTGCTGCCCACTTCTGAAGCGTTAGCGCTCCCCTTATGCCTCTCTGGGAGCGTTCTAGCACTCTGATGCCCCTTTTGAAGGAGCGCTCCCTAATCTGGGTCAATTGTTAGCCCGGTGAGGAGAATAAGGAAAGGATCTTTCGAGATTAGGAGTAAGTTGTACTCGAATTCTTTGTTTCATCAAGAGATCCCTGATCTAAGGAGGAGGTTCTCAACTTGTTCTAAACATAACTCAAGAAGTTAAGCTCCTTTTAACCTATATAAACAAGCTCTGTGATGGTGGAAGGGGGAAGAACTGAAGCTATGAAACTTATGATCTTGGAGGAAACTTGCAGTCACAGTGATCAGTGAAGTTGTTTTTATCCAGATTGTGGGACTTTCAGGTAAGGGTTAGAGGAAGAGGACTTGACGAAGCTGTCGCATTCGCATCTACGATTGTAAGTATTGTTGTCGTTATTCTCATCAATATGACACGCTTGGCCTGTTTGTTTCTAGTTTTTGTCTAATATCACATGAACTTATCACTAGTTGATAGATTTGTTTTCAAGCTAATATCAATAGAGTAGGAAGCGGTTGTATCTTGCTTTGTCCACAGAATCCAGCGAGTAGCAAAGGATTAGAGCGCAACTCGGAGCGTGCAGGGACAAGTGTCAGTTAAAAGGTACCTTTGTCATCCTTCCTTCTCATGTGTTAGTTTATATAGATTTGAAAGGAAGTCAGTGTCCATGATAAGAACTTTTCTATCTAGGGTTAAGGTCAAGCTCTAGAGGTGATCTACCTGTCCGCAGGGAGGTTTTCCTACAACAAAAATTGGCGACTCCACTGGGGAGATAGCCTCAAATCGAAACCTCTTGTTTGGATTTTTCTCCTCATTGACCTTATTCTATCCCTTGATTTTTTCGGACCTGGTTCACTCGATTGGTTTCATGAGTTGATTGGCTCCTTACTTTATCACACTCAGCATACTTGTCAAGTTTGAATCCCAATTTTTGGAGTTTTTTGACATTTCTCGAGTTTTCAGACCCAGGCGCCCCTGTCCTAGTGTTACCAAGGCACCAACGCTCCCAATATCCTTACAAAGAGTGCTATAATGCTCTTTGCCCTTGGCAACAAAGCGCCAACCTCCTTTTGGCCAAAAAACCCTTCAGAACTGCCTTGTTTAGGGTTTGCCTCTGTGTGTCTTCTGCTGAGTGATCTAGTGAGTCAATTTGTCTTCTCTTTCAGCTTTGACATCTTTCTTTTGAAGAATAAACACCTTTTTGATTGGATCTTGTATCCCTCTTCACCATTTTCATTGAGTTTTTTCTATTGAGTAAATATTGAAACCTACGCATTGTTTTTCTTTTCTCTTCAGTTGAGTAAAAACCCTGGTGAGGTTCATCAAAGGCCTACAGACCTCTGTATCTTGTTTTTAGTCAAGGTCATTTGTTCTTCAGCTTTTTGCTTTTGGGTGTGAAGTTTTCTTTTCTCTTTGATTGCTTCTTGTCATTCATTTTTCGTTTGGATTGCTACGGAAGGGTGTATTGTTTGTGTCACTTTTGCTTGTGCTAGATTGGTTTCCATTCATACCAAGAGAATAATTAGCAAGACAAGCATTGTGTTTTATTGATCATCACTCATATGCAAACGATAAAAGAGCATATGCATGATTGTTTGTGCATATCAAAAGGTATCTTAAAAGTTTTTTCATTACATCAGGATTTGATTGAGAAAAGAGTCGTTTGAGGGCATTCCTTGTTTGTGTTGGATTAGTAAAAGAACTCTCTCTCGCTTAGATAGGTATTCATCGAAAGAAAATGACTGCTTATCATATCTGATGCATTCTTTGGGTCTGAGTCATAATTCCATTCGTTTCACTTCCATGCACCCCTTTGCGTAAAGAACAACCACTAAAATCAACACTAATTAAAAGTTATCTAGAACTTTTTCTTTTCTAGGACCCTCCACCAACAGTAGACTAGGCTTAGTACTTTGGATTAGGGATATGAGCATAACTCTCCAAAGTTTCTAAAACAAACAGTAGCATCCTGAGTTAGGGAGAGTCAAATCCAATTGTCGTATAAGTCTGCCTGGGATCCCCCTCTCACACAGGGGTTACGGACGAGGTTGCATTCGGGTAAGCTACGGGGACTAACCCTCCATGGTTTAACTGATTGTGGTGGTCAGATCGTATTATGGGGGTCACTTTGAGGTAAATCCACAATTACTGCGTGGAATCCTTTTAGTTTATTTCGGGCTTGATACCCTGCCCGTACGTTTGGATCGAACTGACAACTGTTCCTGCCCAGGGGCTGACTACAAATTGGTAACCTTAGTGGCCATAATCTTTAGGTTCTTACACAAGGTGAAGGTGACGGGAAGTCTCACTGTACCTGGAGCAGACATTGGTCAAACTCACTCGGGCTCCTTGGAGGGTAAATCCACAATTACTACGTGGAAGCTTGCACCACGACGTAAGTCTGTTAAGCAGGTCACCATTGTAACTGTTCCACCCTATCCTAGCCCCTTCTGGACTTGATCATGTGGCGTTGGATTTCATCACCAACTAGTACGGTCATCAAAAGAAGGTCCTGTTTGCTTGGTTGCGATTCTTAGATTTTTTAGCGTGTGTTGTTTCTTTTCTCTAGTTGGCCATAGATTTCTTTTGACGACTCTTCTCCGCCAGCATCGACCCTCCACGCCGCTTGCGGAGGCTACAGGGACTTCCTCTAGAGAATATGGAAGGAAACACCCCTTTACCCCCTCATTCCACCGAGGAATCCCCTCAATAGAGCGAGGTTCATAATGCTACAACTTCTCAAGAAGAAGTTCCCATCCCCCTAGAGAATTTTCGAATCATCTCAGAATCTCC
Source organism: Picea glauca (assembly GCA_000966675.3). Classification (NCBI taxonomy): domain Eukaryota; kingdom Viridiplantae; phylum Streptophyta; class Pinopsida; order Pinales; family Pinaceae; genus Picea; species Picea glauca. Next base: position 70,284 of record JZKD02S1777287.1, read on the forward strand.
GGAAGCTTATTGCATTCTGGAGGGATACAAACGACAGATCCTCCACCTAAATTCCACTGGAGAATTTGTTGTCATCAACCCTTCTGACATTTTTGCTGGGTCTGCTCAGAATCCTCTAGCCAGTGACCCTTTTTGGACTGCAGATGTTGTTCGAAGTCCACCACGCTTGGTGCGAGACCTCTATGGAACAGAAGAAGGTGCCGATACACCCTTTGCCTATACGGTACCCCCAAACCATTTCACCGGCACCACCACTTTTACAGCCACACCAACTGTTGGTTCGAACATACCGTCCGTTGGCCCAAGGCCTACTATTCCCCTCCAGACAGCCCATTTGACAATGACCCCGCACATTCCGACTATTCCTGCTGATAATGCAGTAGTTAATCAAGCCCCGATTGGCACACCTGTAACACCAAGACCTAATCTCCCTTTTGGATTTAGGGCATTGAATGCTTCTATTACCACCACTGCCCAAACCACTACTCAAACTATACCGGAAAGTTCCATACCTATCCAACAACCTGGAGGGACTAGTCTTGGTGGTCCTAACCCGATCGGCAACATCGGTCAATCATTGGCATCTAGCCTTCAGATCCCGGGAACTCTACCTCAAACTGGGGGGCATCCTCCCTTCGGAGGACAAATTCCATTTGGAGGGAACCCTAATGCCATGGGGCATCCTCCTACCGGAGGACAAATTCCATTCGGGGGGCCCCCTCATACTGGGGGGCAACCTCAATCCGAAATACACCACCAACCACAAGGACAAAATGTGTCCACTGCACCTAATCTGTGGAGCGTCTCTTTTCAAGGAAACCCACATGCCTCCATAGGAAAAAATGTGCAAACTCCACAACAACCCCCTTATGGACAAATGCCAAACCCACCCTATAATCCACGAAACCCATCCGGTTATCCTACGCTCGCCAATACTTCTCAAAACATCTCGAATCCTATGTACCTTGGTCAAAACCAACCCCACATGAGAGGGCCCAGGAGTTATAATTATCCACATAACCCATTTAGTGGGCCCCACTGGTGTCCCTTTGCCACACCAGCATTACCCACAAGTTAACCGACAACTACCCTTTCTCGCCACTCTAGACCTTCCAGACTTGTCTCGGTTAACGAATGATCCCATTTATCATTCTCCGGTTTGGCCAGCCATCCCAGCTAAAATTCCTTCTGATATCCCAAAATTTGACGGAAAGCCCGGAGAAGACCCAAATAACCACGTTATGACTTTCCATTTGTGGTGCTCATCCAACTCCCTCATGGATGATTCGATTCGGTTGCGTCTTTTTCAACGAACACTTATGGGTTCCGCAATGAAATGGTATATTGAATTACCACACGCATCCTTTCACGATTTCAACTCCCTTGCCATGTCCTTCCTCACACACTTCCAACTACCCATTCGATACGAGACGGGTACTGAACTATTAACCTCTCTTCGTCAAACAACTTCCATACACATATTCGATCATATCCATGAATGGAGACGACGAAAAAGGCTAATCAAAGCAGTCATTCCTGACCAATTGTTAGCGGAATGGTTCATGAAATCACTATTACCCCAGATCGCTCTTGATTTTTCCATGGGTGGCGTAGTCACTGAGGAAGAAGCCATCACTAGACCTCAATACTTGGACTTAGTCTATTCATAGTCCGGTACCCTATACGAGTTGATACCGAATGCTACCCGTGCCACTAACAATCCATCCAAATCATTGACTACTTCGCATGCGGATGGCGTTATTGGTTCCGTCAAAACTCAATCTACTACTTAGTCTACTGGAACAATCCAGCGGCCTGCTTCCACGATTGCTCCCAGTTCGACTGCACCCTCTTCTACCCCACCTCAAACTCAGGTCTTTGATGTGAATGTGGTCCAGTCAACCCCTTCACAATAGCTTGGGGGCAAGAAGAAAGAGAGAAACAAACCAAAGAAGAACAACAACAATGAGAAACCCAAAACCCAACCACAAACCCCTGCTGCCAGAAAACAACCACAATGAAAACTGAAATTCCCATGTCTCATTTGTGGTGATGATCACTACACTTGAGACTGCCCACATCGTGATGAAGTGGCCAAACGTTTCAAGGTAAATTCACAACCCGCTGTGCTCACTCAGCCTTTTCCGCAGCAACAATCTTTGGTTGCACAAACCCCCACGCCGGGGGGCAGTTCCAACCAACCCCACGATGAGGCCTCGAAAAGTGCCCACATTTACATGTTTAATGGAGTTAATATAACAACTCGCTCTGTGACATATGACACACCAGTTAAACCTGACAAGCCAAAGATCGCTAACGATTCTGCGTCAAATCCGTTACCACCTTCCACCAATCCTCCATCTGTTAGCCCTCCATCCGGGCCACTCCAGATCGAGAAACCATCTTTTGACTCTATCCTACGCCCTTCTAAGAGCACCATCTAGAAATCTACATTCAATCCTAATTCACGGGTTGCCCAAAACTACAACATCATAGAAGATTTGGCCCAAGCCCCATGTGCCATGTTCGCCTTGGAAGTTCTACAACACTGTCCCAACCAACGTAGAACACTCTTAGCCTCTATTGGCACTTTTGATCCTGAGTCATCAAACTACCTCACATTTAACCTATATGACCATCAACTGTGACTCTCCCACCAGCTAGCATTCCAAATCGATGTGGTTGTTCACAATCAACAAATCCACCGGACTATCCTGGATGAGGGAGCCTCCACCTGTGTCATGTCCCTATCTTGTTGGAAAGGCTTGAAGTCACCTGCCCTTAACAAATCCACTACCATGTTACATGCCTTTGATGGATGAGGTTTTCATCATCACGGATTATTGCAATCCTTAGCCGTTCAGTTGGGCGGAAAAACTGTTACTGTTGACGTCGAGGTGGTCGATGCTCCCCTCGATTACAACCTACTACTTGGAAGATGTTGGTTCTACGCAATGATTGTCGTCTCCTCTTCAGTGTTTCGATGTGTACAATTCCCTCATCAAGGCAAAATTGTTACCATCGATCAGCTTGATTTCTACACACCTGACGCCCGCTACCAACAATATTCCTTTTTTGGGAGACCACCCGATTACGTATGAAAGAATTGGTGTTGTCTTGTTGAAATATTCTACCCTCATGGGTACTTTCCCTACACCACTTCCACCTACTACACATCATGTTGCCGCTATCAATATGATTTCAACTTTGCCTTATCAATCCTTGGAATCATCAGACCCCTAGATTGTGCCTAGTCCATTGGAATTCGATGTGCTCGGTGATACAATGCCACTGAGCCCAACCAAGGCCGCATACGTAGCTATTCAATATGCTTCTCCCTCGTCGAATAATTCACATTCGTTGGCACCTGACACTTATTCGGTGCCCTCTTGGTTAGATTCCCTATCATCTACCGTTGATTACATTTCCCACATTTTTCCTTCGGACGAATCCATCATGGAAATGCTTAGCATTGATGATCTACCCTGGGATGACAACCACCACCGATCCTCTTTTCTTACACCATTGGAGGAAATCCAATACATACAATCTGTCTTCCCCCCCCCGACGTTACCAAAGCTCCGCAATCTCCTATCCTCACGACAGATACTCTCTCTGGCATCTGTAATTATGCCGAGATCACTAAAGGATTTATGTGGTTACTGCAAAAGAATGTCCCTTTCACCTGGGATGAAGCAGCCCAATGATCATTCGACGCTCTCAAGCATGCTTTGACCCATGCACCTTTGTTACACCCACCCGAATATACAAAGGATTATATACTTTACTTGGTCGTTTCTACTTCCACCATTACAATGGTGTTAGTCCAATAAGACTCTAACGATGAAGAACATGTGATTTACTATCTGAGCAAATGTTTATCTGGACCCGAACTCAGATATTCGCATGTTGAGAAACTGGCTTTGGCAGATGTCATCACTGTCCAAAGATTCCATCACTACATCTTATTACGCACCACCATGGTAATCGCAGACTCCAACCCCATGTACCATGTCTTGACACGTCAAGTACTTGGGGGAAAATATTCGAAATGGATCATTGTTCTTCAAGAATTCGATCTTGAGTTTACAAAGGTGAAAGCCAAAAAATCCCTGGTGTTTACTGAGCTCATCTGTTCTTTTCCTCGTGCCGACAAAAACATCGAACCTAGATATTCTCTACCTGATGAATCTCTCTTCCTCATCAGCACCTCTGATCCTTGGTACGAAGACATTCTCCTCTACCTTCAAACACAACGTTTTCAACCCAACATCTCTCATGAAGAGTGACGACGCATCCGTCACCACTCTCGCCGTTACCTCATCCTCGGCGACACCTTATATCACCGTGGCATTGACACCATCCTTCGGCGATGTCTGACTCACGAAGAGGCTGAACGTGTTTCGAACGATTGTCACCTTGGCGCCTGTGGCGGTCACCTTTCCAGAATGGCCACAGCCCAAAAAATCCTGCATGCCGGCTATTTTTGGCCCTCGATTTTCAAATATTGTATCGAGGCTGTCAAGAAATTCCCACCCTGCCAAATCTTTAACAAGAAGGCATGCACCCACCCCATGCCACTGCACCCAATTATCGCCATCAGCCCCTTTGCCAAATGGGGCATTGATTTCATGCAGTGTAATCCTACCTCTGCCAGGGGGCACAGTTACATCATCGTTGTCGTCGATTACTTCACCAAATGGGCTGAGGCTATGCCTACCTTCCTGAATGATGGCTGTACTATAGCTCTTTTTATCTTCAACCACATCATAACTCGTTTTGGTGTACCACATGCCATTGTCACTGACCACGGTGCAAAATTCAAAAACTAGATGATGAGCGAGTTACACGTCAAACTAGGTTTTCGCCATGAAAACTCATCCCCTTACTACCCTCAAGCGAATGGACAAGTTGAAGCTATCAACAAAGTCCTAAAAACCATGATCCAATGCATGGTAGGGGAAAAAAAACATCATGGCATCTACAATTGTTCTCCGCTCTCTGGGCCTATCGCACCTCTGTGAAAACTTCAACTAGATTCACTCCCTTCCAGTTGGTCTATGGCATTGAATCCATCCTACCGATCAAGTGCGAGATTCCATAACTCAAGCTGAAAGTAGAACTCTTGCCCCACACTTCCGCTGAAGAAGAACGTTTTTTGTATCTGTCCAAACTGGACGAAATGCGTCGTGATGCTGCTCTCGCCAATGAAGCACATCAAAAACGAATTAAAAGTCAATATGAAAAATCTGTCCACCGTCGGGCTTTCGCGGAAGGAGACTTAGTCCTTACTTACGACCAAGCTCACGACAAATTGGGGAAAGGAAAGTTAGAACCCATGTGGCATGGTCCCTACATCATGAAGCGTGTCTTACATAAAGGTGCCTACGAATTAGTTGATCATGACGGAATCTCCCTAGGAGAGCCCCGAAACGGGCTTTATCTTAAGAAGTACTATGCCTAGATCACCTAGCATATTGTACTTTGTACATTATTGTATTTAGTTTTGGTGTGTCTTTTCTTTCGCGTGCTCGAGTCTTTATCGTTGCCACTCATGATTGTGCCTGTGTTTTCATGCGTAGATGACGTCTTGCTTTCCTATCTTTTTTGGGTTCGCGGATGGCACTAGCCAACATACCCGGAACATTGCTTCAGCAGCTTGGGTTATTTACCAATTTGATCAGGTGGTGATTTCGGGAGGCATTTGTTTAGGACTAGCAACCAACAATATGGCAGAATATCATGCTGTCATTAGATTACTGACCCAATCTTCCTCTCTAGGTATTTCCCGCATCATTATTTACTTAGACTCCCAACTGGTGGTTCGTCAACTCAACCGTATCTACGCTATCCGTAGTTGTATCCTGCTACGCTTACACTTGCAAGTTCGTCGTCTCGAACGAATGTTTGATTACATCGAATATAGACACATTCTGAGAGAACTCAATAGTGTGTCAGATTCATTAGCTAATTATATTATGGATCGGTATCTTGCCCACACGTAAAGATTCAAGGAAAGCAAAACTGTACATTGCATGTAAATTAAAACATAGACATCATCATGTAAA
>JZKD02S1777287.1:76406-93797 GCA_000966675.3 Picea glauca
ATATATATATATATATGGTGTGACTGAAAGGTTTGTTTTACATCAAAAAGTCTGTAAGAGAACAAAATATTGGGTCCATCCACCCATACAACATCGCCTGATAGGGCATACAAAAAACATGATCACCGGGAGACTCTAATCTCCTCGCGCTGCGTTGTATTGTGAGTAACATACTACCGCACGCACTACACACCTCAACAGAGAATTGATATTCTCTGGCACCCCTACAGTGTGCCGTTGCAGATGCAAAGGCATGTCTCCCCTCTACAGAGGAGGGATACCCATCGTAAGGCCTTAGAGGTTCCTCTCAACCTCCCGGAGGCCCACCACCGGTACTGTTGGGTCTACTACAACTGGGGCGCCGCCACGACGTCTTAGCACTGGTATATCCGCTGGGTGCACTGCTCCCTTATCTGCATGTTGAAAACAAAACATCTGTTAAAAATCTCTTACATACCCAAAAAAATACATATACATTAAAAACTTTAAAAAACAAGAACCCGACAAGGTATGTCTTAGTCTCTTACCTGACTCATCCCAATCTTCCCCCTCGGGAAAAATCAATTCCATACTCCCGTGGAAATCTACATTGGCATACAAGAAGTCCTCGATCCAAAGGTACTGCCGCCTCAACCAAGCAAAGAAGTCACCAGTAAAGCGGAACTCTGACTCCGAAACTAGCCTCGGAGACAGGCTAGTCCACCTCTCCATCTGAGGCTCATCCACTGGTTGTACTGCCAATGCGATCTGAAGCTGCATCTGAGGGATGCGCTTCAGGAAAAATGAGACCAAAAACGAACCATAGCCTAGCTACTTTTGACCAGTCCTGCACCGTGATATTTGTTTCTTCACATTCCGAAGGAACATTGCACTGCAATTGAATAGTGTTGGCTCTAAACACTGAACACCATAGGCCACCTGTGATCTCGATGCCAAATGAGCACTAGTACTACTGGCCGTGCATGTGATAGAAAATAGTATCAACTGGAGAGGCAGATCTCGTATATCTTTGATAGGGATCCTGCCCCCTACCAACCTTGCTCCCGGAACGCAGTGGCGTACCAGATACATGTCCACCTGCTCAGGTAATGCCCTCTCTCCAGTAAAAGATATAGGGACCCCTCTCTTCGAGAGGCCGGTCAAAAAGTAGACATCTTCCAACTTGATGGTTAGGAGTTGTGTACCAATGCAGAATCCCTGTTCTGCGACGTCCCAAAGACCAATCATGTGCTCAAGCAATAGAATCTCTCTTTTCATTTTTTGCAATTTAAAAAACTTGAGCAAGCCACAGGCCCACAAATCGTCCCACGTACAAGGACTTCGTAGAGCGGCTAAATCATCCATCTCATGTTCCCTCTCTTTCCATTCAATCATGTTTGCCGAATACACCTACAAAACAAAAAATCAAAAATTTCATCATTCCCCACGTTTTTGTAATTTCGGTGATTTTCAAAAACATTTTAAAACATAAAATCAAATGCCCATGACATATAAAAGCAACCACTCATCCTTTTTAACCACCACACCCTTTGATATTTACCAAACAATGATTAAAACATGGTAAAAATGCAAAACAATTTGAGGGGGTACGTGGGCCCATGAGGGGGATTTTCATGAGTTTATTTTTCTAAAATGTTCGGACTAATCAATTGCAAGGGTGTAGGCATCCTAACAACCCTTCTCCAATGCATTTTTGTGAAAGATTCCCCCCATTTCATTAACTTTTAAAAAGAGGCCGATTTGGTTCAAAAAGGGGCGACCTAGGGATTTGTGTTTTAAATTAATAACACCATGAAAATCAACTTGAAACCATGCAATTGAAAGAGAAAAGAATGAACACCTACCTGGTTCAAACGGTGTGCGAAATGATCAATCATAGCTCTGGCAGCGAGAAAAACAAGATTTGCTCCAATTGAGATTCTCCAACACTCCACAAATCCTCGCAAATGAAATGGTAAATAAGTTTTTCAAATCAATTCATATTTATAAAATTTCATTTTTTCATAAGGTATGGTCATTTTGGGTTTCTCTAATGGTGTAAATGGCTTCACTAATCTCTAGTTTATAGTTTCTGGCATCGCAGGTTCCCTGGCAGTTCTAATGAATCACTCACCTTGTCGCATTTATGAGCATAGTCTTAGTTCGTTCTCGAGCTCAACAATATGAGAACATAAACCGGTAAATGTTTATCTCTTTTTCGGACCCGTACGGATACGAACACACGAAAAAGGAACCCCCCTGGAGTCTCCTTTAAACCCTTTTCAGACTCTCTAAATATGAAAAGATTGTCGAGTGATCTTGCTTTCTTTCACACTCGTTAAAAGGTTAGAAAGAGCGTCTTTCAAGCGATAGTTTAACCCTTTTTCGGTCTCGTTGGACTACTGTACGAAAAAGGAACTGAGAGAGTTCTCTTTTAAGTGTTTTTCCAAACTCTATAATCCCGAAAAACCTTCGATTTTTCTGTCCTTGGACTCGTTAAAGCACACATCAACAAACCCATATGGGACTGAACCCTTACTTCTTCTGGTTCGTTAAACAAAGGAAGAGGAACTTACCGAAGGTGAGTTATATCGAGCATGTGTTATCCTCCTCGAGATAATTAAATTAAAAATAGGTACTCGTCTATCTGGATGGGGGAAAAAAATAAAAGAAGCAAGCCAAGCAGTCTCTTGAGAACATCATCCAACACTTCTTAGAGTCACCCTTGAACACGACACTTTGTTACTTTGCACATATCATAACCCGCTGAACCTCTACACTGAGCCAATCCTCTGAGTTTCCTTTCACTCCTTTGGGTCACTCGACGCAAGTCACAATACCCACTGCATGGTTTTGTTCCATGCCATGTTTTGTTGTTGTGCCTCAGTGTTCAAGGGAAGTATCTGCCTCGAGATTCAGCCATCCCAAATATCTTGCCTCAAAATCTGTGTCAATCCATGTCCATTTGATCTGCCAATTACATATCCATGTCTGTTTTGTGTTGTTGATGGTGGATACATCAAGGCCCTCCCTCGACGAGTCTATTCCTGTTGACTCCAACACATTATACAGGAATTAGACTTAGAAACCAGATAGTACTTTGGGACCTGTATGCCTCAATGGCAGGCCTCCTCACATTTGACAGTGGGTTTACATCATTGACTCCTGATCGAATGATTCCACGGATGTTTGACCTCAGCTCATCTATTCACATTCACTGGAATGTACTGGGGTACCTTGGGAATCGTTGACACTAATGATGATCTCCCTCGCACTTGTTAACGTTTTACATTATTGACCGGTAATCAAGTGGTTTCTGCCATGTTCGACGTCAAGGCATCTATTCACATGGTCAGATTCGTACCATATTGGGATTGGTATGAAGACCCTGGGTTGAGCCATCACTTTGATAAATGCTTTGCCTAGGTTTCGAAGGAATCTTATTGAACGATGACACATCTGCTGTTACATAGATCCACTTTGTATTGCTCCTGGCTATGTTTTGTCATCTCGTAGATCCACTGTGTATTCTTCGTGGCTACGATCAGTCTGAGTCATCAGAGTATAGATCCACATTATATCTTTGGTGGCTATACCTTTTATCAATACAATTATGGATCCATAGTGTATTTTATGGCGGCCATATCCTACCAAGTCTTGATCACCCAAGCATAGGTATGCCTGCCTTGGGTTTTGAAATATGTCATGATATTTGTTGGATGTTTGTGTGCAGCTTCCGTCAGGTTCTCCGAGTCTATACCCTTTCTTGAGAATCTACAAAGTATTTCAGTTATCAGTTGGTATATTCTAACTTCACACTTTGGGGGGCATTCTGTTACACATCAAAATTGATCATCTGGATAAGTGTCGCATTGTCCCTCTCAGTTATCATAAGTGTCGCATCTTCCCTACAAATTTCGCAAGTGTCGCAAGTTGGTCACTAGTGTCGCAAATGATGTTCAGACATGTTGTCATGACTACGACACTAAGGAGGCACTTATAACATCTCATATGACTGATTTGAAGGAGGAAAATTGGTTCACTGAAGTAAAACAACTTTTAACACTTGAAAAGGGCTTTTAATCAAGGGTTTTGAGGGTGAACGCTCCCCTAAAACAGCCTTAGGAGCGATGGCGCTCCCCTTTAAGGTCTCATGGAGCATTATAACGCTTCCTCACCCCTCTGAAGGAGTGCTTCCCACTTCTAAAGCGTTGGCGCTCCCCTTATGCCTCTCTGGGAGCGTTCTAGTGCTCTGATGCCCCTTTTGAAGGAGTGCTCCCTAATCTGGGTTAGTTGTTAGCCCGGTGAGGAGAATAAGGAAAGCATATTTAGATATTAGGAGGCAGTTGTACTCGATTTCTTGGTTTCATCAAGAGATCCCTGATCTAAGGAGGAGGTTCTCAACTTGTTCTAAACATAACTCAAGAAGTTAGGCTCCTTTTAACCTATATAAACAAGCTCTGTGATGGTGGAAGGGGGAAGAACTGAAGCTATGAAACTTATGATCTTGGAGGAAACTTGCAGTCACGGTGATCATTGAAGTTTTTTTTATCTAGATTGTGGGACTTTCAGGAAAGGGTTAGACGAAGAGGACTTGACAAAGCTGTCGCATTCGCATCTACGATTGTAAGTACTGTTGTCGTTATTCTCATCAATATGACACACTTGGCCTGTTTCTTTCTAGTTTGTGTCTAATATCACATGAACTTATCACTAGTTGATAGATCTGTTTTGAAACTAATATTAATAGAGTAGGAAGCGGTTGTATCTTTCTTTGTCCACAGAATCCAGTGAGCAACAAAGGATTAGAGCGCAACTCGGAGCGTGCAGGGACAAACGTCGGTTAAAAGGTACCTCTGTCATCCTTCCTTCTCATGTGTTAGTTTAGATAGATTTGAACGGAAGTCAGTATCCATGATAAGCACTTTTCTGTCTAGGGTTAAGGTCAAGCTCTAGAGGTGATCTACCTGTCCACAGGGAGATTTTCCTACAACACTAATGCGTAAATGTAGTGCATCGAGAAATCGAAAATCGGGGATTCAACCCACCAAAACACTGCCAGTTTCAAAATCCCGATAAAGGTAACCTCGATAGAAGGTAGGGAAACCTTGAAGAGTTCCTGTGGGAGGAAAATTTTCCGATAGGGAAATAGGAGAATTTCAAGAAACCCGACAAACACAGAGCCAGACAGAGCTCAGAAAACTTGTGAAGTTGAAATGTCTTTCGTTCTTGTTCGTATTAGTTATAAACATTGTGGATTATCCATGAAGTTTAATGGCCTAACAATTTTGAATTGGATTTCATAGTGCATGTTCAGAATACAGCGGAGGCCAAAACTCCAGTTAATCAATGCCGAGTATGGAGTGGGGAAGAGTGCAAATTACCCCTGAAATGGAAGACGAATGGGAAGGAAAGGATGTTAACCTAGGATTTGAAGGATCGAACTCTAATGGGCATGGAAAGGAGATAGATAAGGAAGGACATATAATGAAAATACTTGAAGGATTGAAAAGAGAGGCCAAGGAGCATCTAGATGATAGCCGAAAGCTCATGAAAGTCAAGGATCAACAAGGGAAATTAAACTTAAAATTCTTGCAGAGTCTGGAAAGAATAGAGAAGAAACTTAAGAAGGGAAGAGACTCAGGTATGACGGAGAGTCGCAGAGACCATGGGAGAAGAAGTAGGTCGAGGAGTGGTAGCCGACATCTTAGTCGCTCCCAAAGGCGTTATGACAGTAAGACACACAGTAGTTCAAGCTCATCACCTACCAGAAAACATCGAAAATCTGGAAGGGAGGAATTGAAAGGAGAGATGAACAAAATTAAGCCTCCAACATTCGATGGAGAATATAATAAGGAGGAAGATGTCGAGACTTGGTTGCTGGGTATGAAGAAATACTTCCAGCTGCAGAATTATTCTGCCCATGCAGAGGGAAGAATTGCAATGTACCAACTAAAAGGAAAGGCCTCCATGTGGTGGGATCAGCTTGTGCAGGTACAGCACATCAGAGAGAAAGAGGTCACTTGGAAGGAGTTTAAGAGGTATTTCGAGAAGAAATACCTGACTAAAAGATACTATGACAGAAAGATGAAGGAGTTCTTCGAACTCAAACTGAGCAGTATGACCATTGATGAGTACGAATGAAGTTTTCTGGAACTGCTGAAGTATGTTCCATTCATCAAAGACGAGGCTATCAAAATTCAGAGGTATCTGAGTGGACTGCCACCTTCCATTAGTGACAATATTCAATACGATGATCCTAAGACTATGGAAGAAACCATAAGAAGGGCGAAATGCCTATACGAACAACAGAGAGAAAAGCCTACCTTTCAGAAGGCTTCGGATAACCAGAAGAGGTTTAAAAAAGAATAGAGGCAAAAGGGAAGCAAGCCTTCCTTTCTCAGAAACAGTCCTAGGGGACAGTCGTCTTTTAAAGAGCCCAGGAAAGTTGAAGAGAGTGAACAGATGCCAAGGCCTCCACCCATGGAGTGTTGGGGCTGTAAAGGGAATCATAGGTATAGAGACTGCCCCCACAAAAAAGACAAAGAAAAAACTGTCCGTACTGTTCAGCAAGCTGAAACAGTGGAGGATGTGGGCAACAGAATGCTGAGGATCTACGCAGACCTAGACAAAAAGCAAGCATAGATTCAATCACACATGATTGAAGTAGAAGGTATGATTAACAACCGACCACTTGTTATTTTGATTGATTCAGGGGCTAGCCATAGTTATGTAGATCCTAGGGTGGTGGAAAGTTTGAATCTAACGAAGAGAAAACATGAGAAGTATTGGTTAGTGAAGTTAACCACAGGGACCAAGAGGAAGGTCACTGAATTGGTTAAGTCCTATTCGGTGGACATGAAAGGAATGAGCACTAAGGCTGAATTGAAAATTATACCTTTAGGCTCATATGATTGCTTAATTGGGATGGACTGGTTGGACCAGCACCATGCCCTTCTGGATTGTTGAAACAAGAGGTTCACATGTCTGAACGAAGAGGGAAATTAGGTAACAGTCCAAGGAATTCCCAGAGCCGTGGTTGTGAGGGAAATCTCAGCTATGAAGCTGAAGAAATGTTACCGAAAAGGTTGTCAATTATTTGCAGCCCGGGTGGAAGAAGTATTCCAAAATGTGGTCTCGAATCTGGAAGACCACAGGGTGCCCAAAGAGTTTGAGGACGTGTTTCAAGAGGTTCCTGGACTACCTCCGAAGAGGGACATCGATTTTTCTATAAATCTAATGCCTAGAGCAACTCTAGTTTCGAAAGCTCCTTATAGGATGAGTATGCCAGAGCTAAAAGAGTTGCAATTGCAGCTCGAAGAGCTACTAAATAAAGGTTGCATTCATCCCAGCGTGTCACCGTGGGGATCCCCAGTCCTATTCGTGAAGAAGAAATATGGGACGATGAGGCTGTGCATTGACTTTTGGCAGTTGAATAAAGTCATTGTCAAGAACAAATATCCTCTGCCAAGGATTGATGATCTTTTTAATCAGTTAAAGGATGCGAAAGTATTTTTGAAAATATATCTTCGATCTGGATATCATCAAGTGAGGATAAAATATGAATACATCAGCAAGACTTCCTTCAGAACAAGGTACGGTCATTATGAGTTCACTGTGGTTCCGTTTGGACTATCCAATGCGCCTGTTGTCTTCATGTGCTTAATGAATGGAGTGTTCAGAAATTATTTGGACAAGTTCATCATAGTCTTCTTGGATGATATCTTGGTGTATTCCAAGACAGAGGAAGAACACGAACAACATCTTAGAATGGTGTTGCAGGTGTTGAGAGAACACCAGCTTTATGCAAAACTGAGCAAGTGCTCATTTTACCAAAAGCAGATCCACTATCTGGGACACATTATTTCTAAAGAGGGGATCGTTGTGGATCCTGAGAAGGTACAGGCCATTCAAGAGTGGCCAGCACCAAGAAATGTGACAGAAGTTAGATCCTTTATGGGTCTGGTAGGTTATTATAGGAGGTTCATAGCCGGATTTTAAAGGATAGCTCATGCTATCACTTCCTTGCAAAGGAAGGAGAAGAAGTTCCAGTGGACTGAACAATGTGAGAGAAGCTTCCAACAATTGAAGCAGCTGCTCACTAGTGCTCCAATCTTGAATATTGCTAATCTAAGTAAGGATTACGTAGTGTGCACAGATGCGTGTAAGGAAGGGTTGGGAGGAGTTCTCAGCCAAGAGGGATCTGTAATTTGTTATGAATCCCGAAAGCTGAAAGAACATGAAAGGAATTATGCCACTCATGATTTAGAGCTGGCAGCAGTTGTCCATGCCTTGAGTAAATGGAGACATTACCTCATGGGCAAGAAATTTGAGTTGAGAATGGACCATAATGGTCTGAGGTATTTATTTGATCAGCCAACTTTAAATGCCAGGCAAATTAGATGGCTAGAATATCTGTGCAAATATGACTTTGATATTAGGCATATCAAAGGGAAAGGCAATAAAGTGGCTGATGCACTCAACAGAAAAGTGCATGAATTACATGATACAACCATTAGCATGTACATAACTGAGTTGAAAGACAGAATTGTGGAGGCTGCAAGTGCTGATTTGCAGTACATAAATCTTGTAGCAAACCTACAACAACATGAAAGACCACAGATCGAGAAAGGTTATACCTTAGGAACTGAGGGTCTACTTATGTATAAAAACAAAGTGTATGTACCCAATGACCAAGAGTTGAAGTTGGCAATTCTAAAGGAAATGCATAATGTGACTTATGCTAGTCATCCTGGATATCAAACGACTGTGGCAGCAGTCAAAAGCCATTATTTTTGGCCAGGTATGAAGAAAGAAATTGTTGAATACATCTCCAGATGTATGGAATGCCAGAAGGTCAAGGCTGAGCACAGACACCCAGCAGGGTTGTTGCATCCTTTACCTATTCCTGAGTAGAAATGGGATGTGGTAACAATGGATTTTATCACAGGATTGCCCAGAACAAGCAAGCAGCATGATTCAATCATGGTGGTGGTGGACAAGCTTACTAAAGCTGCCCATTTTATTCCATTGAAAACCACCCATAGAGCAAAAAATGTTGTTGATATCTTTTTAAAAGAAGTTGCACGCTTACATGGAATTCCTAAGACAATTGTGTCTGATAGGGACCCAAAATTCACTTCGAATTTCTGGAGAGGAATGTTCAAGGGATTCAGAATGAATATGAACTTTAATACAGCGTATCATCCTAAGTTTGATGGTTAGACAGAAAGAGTAAAGAGATTAATCGAAGACATGCTGAGAATATATGTGATGGATAAACCATCAAGGTGGGAAAACTACCTGCATTTGGTAGAATTCGCCTACAATAACGGGTATCATGCATCACTGAAGGTGAGCCCATTCGAAGCACTTTATGGAAGAAAGTGCAACACTCCAATGAGCTGGGATAATCTAGCTGACAGGGTAGTAGTAGGACCCGAACTACTCAAAGAGATGGAAGATCAGATGATAAAAATCAAACAGAATCTGAAAGCTGCCCAGGATAGGCAGAAAAGTTACGCTAATAGTAACAGAACCCATAGAGAATTCAAAGTAGGTGACCATGTCTTCCTGAAAGTGAAAACTAACAGGAGTTCCCTGAAATTGGGAAGCTGCGCCAAGTTGGCAGCAAGATTTTGTGGGCCATTTGAGATCATGGAAAGGATTGGGCCAGTTGCATACATGCTTGCATTACCTGCAACTATTACTGTACATAATGTATTTCATGTTTCACTTCTTAAGAAATATGTACATGATGCTAATCATGTTATCGACTAGACTGTGATTCAGGTGGAACCAGAAGGTGTCATGCAGGTGCATCCTATGCGCATATTGGACAGGAAAAACAAGCAGCTCCGAAATCGAGCTATAGAGCTTGTAAAGGTCCAGTGGACCTAGTACGGTCCTGAGGATGCGACATGGGAGCATGAATAAGTTATGTGGGTAGAGTACCCGCACCTTTTTGAAAATTTTGATGGACACTACAAAGGCAGTGTAAGTTGCACTGAGGACAGTGAAAAAATAAGGGGACGGGGATTGTAGTGTCCCCAAGGACGAGCCCCAATGTAAACCATGATATGAAAGAGACTGTAAATATGTGTTATAGGTTGGTGAGCTGAGTTTTGTATAAGCCAGTAGGTTTATGTGTTTGATTAGGCCAAAGAGCCTAAGGATTGAAGGCCAAGGGCCTGAATTTTGTATCTGTATATATATGCAGCACATCAATAAAATATAAACACCACCAGGTGCAGACCGACCACAATGAATGAGTGATGTGGGACTGAGCATCCACAGAGTGGGAAAGGAAATAGGGGCTGGAAGGTGGGAAAGGGGCTGAGTGATGAGCCTAGGGGATTAATCCTGGGAAATAATATTTTAATATTATTTTAAAAGAGACATGTGCATTTCTGTTTATCCTAAGTTCCTGGTAAGGGAGGGAACATGCAAGGGGGATGTACGTTGTGGTATGCATGCAGTTCCCAGGGTGATAAGTGTCAACCCTAGTGCATGCAACTATAATCACCAAGATGAACCATGGGAGGGGATCTTCTCTCCATTAGAACCCGAACCTCTAAGCGTGAAATCGGTACGACCTCTGCCAGATTACCCTGGTTCATCTCTGAAAGCCGAAAAGCCTGTGTTTGTCCTGAAGAAACCATGTACACCCTATCCAGAGCTGGGAGTCTGTGTCTGTTCTAGGCAAAACCTGGGAGCGCATTTCCTGAACAGGAACCCTGTGTTGAACTCGAGTGGAAGAATCCTTGGTTGTTCGGGAAAAGTTGAGCTAGCCTGTGCATGGAGCCCTGTTCCGAAATCATGACCATGAGATCACCCTGTGACTGTTGAACTATTTTAGGAAGCCTTGGTCTATGTTTCCCATGGGTGGTTGTGACCACGCAGTATTGGACTGCGTGAGGCTTGTTGGCCTGTGTGCGACTCCTCCAGGTGAGAGAGTGCATAGAGGGAGAAGAGGACTCCTGGAAGGAACCCTGTAGCTTCCATAGATCCTGGAGACTTCCGGTCCGGTCTGTTCCTATAACCTAAGGTAAGGGAGACTGGCAGCCGAAGGACTGTCTAGGTGACAGAGAAGGTGCACACTCCTGGGGTGGAACAGGCATGTGGGGAATGAGGGTCTGTGGGCAATGAGCGAGGGAGATTCCTGGGAGAGATTTCTTCCTGGTGGTTGTGTATGTGCTATCTTTCCTATAACCTCAGCCTAGCTTAGGATTCCTTGCTTTGGGGTGGAGCTCGGTGCCAGCTCGGGGGTGACCCACTATTGAGCTGATGAACAGTGTGGTCTAAGGCTAGGAGGTTTGTGGAAGGCCTGCATTTGGTTGGTGGATTCCACCATTGATAAAGATAAGTATCTGACTATGTTCTTTCACATTTTGACATGACTGTGTTGTATATATTATCATACTTTCCTCTATGTAAATGAATTATGGTTGAATGCTATGGCTTGTTTAATTGTAAGAAGTAACTTATATATTTTACTATGAGAATTAAGGGTGTTAATTGTTTAATTGCATGTGCTTATAATGTATGTACGAATTATGTATAAAATTCATGTATAGAATGGTAACTGAGAGGTTTGAAAACATCGATAGTGTAAAAGGGTACACTACACATGTGCCCTGTATGATATCGACAAATCAGAAACATATAGGAAAAGGTGCATTTTTCGGGTAAGATAACCGAGATCTAACCCTTGTTGTCATCGAGAAGCGAAATATTTTTCTTGTGTGATAATATTTTTTTATGAGCACACTCTCCAAGGCCATCAACAACAACATCAAAAACAACAACAACCTCAATCCTCCTGCTAAACAATACAATATGTTTTTCTAGCCCACTTGGTTAAAAGTTTCCTTATTAAGTAAGAGGTCTTGAGTTCAAGTCTCTCTTTTTGTTATTTTAAGCTAACCGAGATCTAACCCTTATTGTCATCTAGAAGCAAAAATATTTTATTTTGTGAAAAGAGTTTTCTTTTAGCACACTCTCCAAGGTCGTCATCAACAACAACATCAATCCTCCTGCTAAACAATACAATATGTTTTGCTAGCGCACTTGGTTAAAAGTTTCCCTATTAAGAGGTCTTGAGTTCAAGTCTCTCTTTTTGTTACTTTTTTTGAAAAATTTCATGCTCCATTTTAAAGTGTATCTCACTTCAAGTATAAAATTGAATCACTATAAGTAGCTTTAATATTTTATTTTAGAGTTATTTATTTTGCATGCAACTTTCTTTTATAAAGTAACTTCATTGTAAAAGTGATCCTCACTTATTTTTTATAAAAGTGGGTCACTTCATAAAGAAAATTATTTGTAAAAGTAAGTTTATTTGGAGGGGTATCACCACCACGTGCTTATTTGGTTACCATTAATGTCATTTTTTAAAGGGGCATAATTTTCACATCCGAAGTCCATTTTCAATGTCATGTTTTTTAAAACTGCCTAATTTTTTGAGATCTTTCCATCCAAATCATCAGTTTCATTTTTTAAATCCATATTATATGCATATTTAATATGGCTTCTTCCAGTAATATCTTTCTTACCAGCACCAACTACTTCCAATGGAAATCCCATATGGAGGATTTATTAAGAAGTAAAGGCTTGTACCAGATTACCTTGGGAAAGGAAAAATAATACTGATGTTGATAAGAAAGTACAATAGGCTAATAGGAGTGAAAAATTACGTGGAATGATCAGAATGTCCATGTCCTGATTTAAGGTTCCACCTTCAAGAAATTGATGACCTTGACGGAGCTTGGGAAAATCTTGAATTTGTGTTTAGTAAACACAATATTATTCGAACACGTCAATTAGAAAACAAAATATTGACTTTAAGTCCAAATGATTTTTCTTGCATTGAATACTATCTTCTAAGTTTAAAAAACTCATATTTTGGTGTGAAGAATGTGAGATAAAGTTGGAGGAAGAGCATTACATATATATTATTCTTTGTAAGATAGGTAGTGCATATTTTTTTTTTGTATCTACATTTTATGCCATGAGAGAAGATCTCAGGAAAGATTATCAAAAAACCACTCTTGAGTCATTTTTTGATGATTTGATTATAGATCAAGATAAACTTGTACAACTTGGAGTGATCAACACTATAGGTACCTCCAACAAAGCCTTAGTAGCTCTATAAAAAGATAAAACCAAAAATCCCAAGAAGAAACATCCTCGCCACAACAAAAAACAAAACAAGGGTCCCAAACCCACTCAGACAACTTCAGCTCCTAATGGTAACAAAGGAGAAAAAAATAAAAATAAGAAGACTGACAGACATTGCAAATTTTGTGATAAAGATGGTCATGATGAGTCCAAATGTTTCAATAAGATGACATCTTTAGAAGCAGTGATGAAGAAGCACAACATCAATATTGATTCTACTTCTTCTTCTTCTCATGGACATGCACTTTTTGCTTCTCATTTCTCCTTCAATGCAACTTCTACTTCTTCTTCTGATGAGTGGCTTATTGATTATGGAGCATGTTATCATATGGATAAGGATAAAGACATGTTTTCTTCTCTAAATGAATGTAACACCAAGAAAATATTTGTTGGTGATGATAGATCTCTTCATGTTGTAGGATCTGGAATAATTCAAGTAGATAATGGTCATTTCAATGATGTATTATGTCTTCCAAGTCTTCCTTGTAACCGTCTATTAGTATATCAAATCACTCATTCAAGTGAATGTAAAACCATAGAATTTTCACCTCACTAAGTTGTAATCAAGTATCTAAAATATCTTAAGCATGTTCTTGCAACTAGAATTGTTGATGATATTACCAGGTTGTACAAGTTTGACAAATTTGGGTCATCATCTTTTCCATCTGTTTTTGTTTCTCATAGTGATGACCTGAGAAAACTTTGGCATGCGTGTTTTGATAATCTAAACTATCTCGCATTGCAAAAACTGTGTAATCAAAAAATGGTGTTTGTTCTTCCTCTTGATTCATATAGAGATGGTGTTTGTGTCGGTTGTGTTCTTGGAAAACATCATGGGGACATTTTTGACAAATGTGCCTCTTGGCATGCCTCGGGCCCTTTGCAGCTTGTTCACAGTGCCTTGTGTGGTCCACTTTCTTATCCTTATTTTTCTGGGTGCACATATTTATTAACCTTCATTGATGACTTTTCCAAACGTACTTGGGTTTACTTCTTAAAACTTAAGAGTGAAGTTTTTGACAAGTTTTTGGCCTACAAGGCCCTTGTAGAAAAGCAATATGGACATCAAATTCAAAGGTTAAGAACAAATAATGGAGGTGAATATGTGAAAAATAATTTTACAAGTTATTGCACTACACAGGGCATCCAAATGCAACAAACTATTCCATATACACCACAACAAAATGGTGTTGTTGAGAGAAAGAACCACACATTAAAATAAATGGCTAATTGTATGATCCAATCTAAGGGATCAATTCTAAAGTATTGGGAGAAATCCATCAAATGTTCAAATTACATAATAAATCACACTCCCAAAAACGCTCTTAAAAATATAAAACCGGAAGAAGATTGGACTAAAATTAAGCCAGATGTAAGTTACCTCTGTGTATTTGGCAGCATAGCATGAGATCACATTCCTGATGAGAAAAGGAAAGAATTGCAGCCTAAAAGTGAGAAGTGTATCTTTTCTTGTTATTTTGAAGATTCAAAGGTTATAGACTTCTTCAACCACATTGTAATGACATTATTATTAGAATAGATGTTGCATTTGATGATAATCTATTGGTTTGTGAGCCTAATTTGACGATTGTTCCTTCTTCGGCATGCGATCCATCATCGATGTTTGTGCCTTCTTCTGTTCCTATTCTAGTTTCTTCTTCAGATGATGACAATGAGGATGAAAATACACCTCCTCCTTCTCACCTTCCTCCATATGATTCCATTGAACCTATACCAACACCAACAACAACACCATTTCTTAATAGATGGGTCCGTTCAACACGAGAAACAGTTGGTGATCTTGTCGGTGATCCTTCAAATCAGAGTTAGACAAGTTCTTAGTTCCAACGAACCTATTCTCTTTTGGCTCAAGTTTCAGAGACTCGTGATTTAAAGACATTTGCAAAAGCTCCACGTCATCCAAATTGGGATACAACAATGAATTAAGAGTATCATTCTTTAATGGAAAATGATACTTTGGATCTTGTATCTCGTCCAAAAGGAAGAAAAATTTTCATATGTAAATTCGTCTACAGAACTAAGTATGCATCAGATGGAAGTGTTGAAAGACACAAGGCTCGGTTAGTTGCCAAAGTATTTTCCAAAGTTGAAGGAATTGACTATAATGAAACCTTTCCCCTGTAGCCAAAATGAATTACATCCACCTTGTGCTTTCCCTTGTTTCCTCACATAAATGGGAGGTCCATCAAATGGATGTTAACTATGCCTTCTTGCATGGGGATTTGCAAGAATAAATCTACATGGAACAACCTCCTAGCTATGTCCAAAATTAATCTATCTTTGTTTGTCACCTTTAGAAATCTCTTTATGGTCTTAAGCAAGCTCCTCGAGCTTTGTATGCCAAAATGGACAACTTTCTTATTGACACCAGATTTTCTAGATGTCATTCTAGTCCTAATGTCTATACCAAAAAATTAGGATGTCATCTCATAATACTTTTCCTTTATGTTGATGACCTTATCCTTACTGGTAGTGACTCAAAACTTTTAAACCATGTGAAAACCATCCTTAAGAACAAATTTGAAATGACACATTTATGCTTTTTTCACTATTTCCTTGGCCTCCAAGTTTTGCAAACCAATGAAAGAATTTTTCTTTCCCAATCTAAAGTATGTTTCTAACATTCTTCATCAATTTCACATGGAATATTGTAAATCATCCCCTTCTCCCTTCCAATTTGGAATCAAGCTTGTTTCCACTTGTTATACTTGACTTATACTTGTCTTGATCTTTCCTTTGTTGTTGGTCTTGTTTCAGACTCTGGTTCCCACACTTGATATGGGGGCTCTTAGAGGCATGAAAACCCTCACAAGGGAAAAATCATGATCCTCTTAACCCTAAAATGAAGAGGGGTAGGTGGCACCCTAAAATTTCCAACCTTGGGTAGACTTCTATCAAATACTAAACCAAATATTATTTCTTTCCAATAGACTCTGGCTCTGGAGGAAAAGGCTAGGAAGTTTATGTATTTTATTTTCCCAAATATGATGATTAGTGTTGTTAGCTCTATTTGGAAGTCAAGGGGACTTTTAGTGGCTTGGAACCCCAATATTTTTGAGATGCAACCTTTTCTAAGTGCTGGTGGAATTTTATTGACAGGTATCCACATTCCTGATAAAAAAAGGATCAGTTTTATAAATGCATATGGGTCGTGCTCGAGTTAGAGACAATTCTCGTAATAGATGGAAGCTAAATTATTATTAGCATAGGAGAATCTCATCCTTGCCGTGGATTTGAATTTCACTACTAGAATTGATGAAGTGTGGGGTGAGGTGGCCTTATCCGATCCATTGGCAAATTTTTTTAAAAATATTTTCACTTCTAACCATTTAGTGGATGTGATATCTGTGATGTTATTTCCCACCCGGTGTAATGGTAGGAGAGGAGCAGAGAAGATTCATAAGAGACTAGACAAAGCATTGTTGGTTGTGGAAATTGATTATCTTCTTGATTCAGAGGTCCTTGCTTTCATCCGTGTTTATACCCCATGAAGTATTTACACCCCAGAAGTATGTACACTCTTCCATGCGGGGGAGTGCAGAGGGGGGGTACCCCCTCTGCAGGGTCCGGGGGGTCCATCCCCCCCTGGCTGGGGGGTCTGGGGGCAAGCAGGCCCCCAGCGGGGGTTCGGGGGCGAAGCCCCCAAAGAAAAAATTGCCTTATAAAAGTATATTGTAATTTCATTGTAAATCTGGACCGTTCATTATAATGTCACAGATATAACGGTAGAGATTATGTTAGGTTTTTTGCCCTAGAAGGCAACCCTCTTTTATGAGGGAAATGTATTGCAGCTATGTACGAGGGTGAATATTGTATTTTGAGAGAGGAGACTGTGAGAGAAAGAAGAGGAAGTTACAGTGGGTTTTTTTTTGTAGGTTGTATCTCTTCATTTGTTGGATAATAATAAAGGAAGGACCTGGCAATTTCTTTGGCGGACGTAGCCCACACTGAGTGAACCACGTAAATCTGTGTCTCTCTTGTATTGTGTGTCTTCTGTGTTTTTTGTTTCTGCATTTGTTTTATTTTATTGCTCCACGGTCCTATTTTTCTAACAATTGGTATCAGAGCGTAAGGTAACTCACAGGAAAAGAGAGTTGCTGGTTCGAGTGGGAGCAATGTCGGAAGATGGAAAGTTTAGGGTCGAGAAATTTAACGACCAAAACTACCAGTTATGGAAGATGCAGATGGAAGACTATTTATATCAGAAGGATC
>JZKD02S1777298.1:12629-25534 GCA_000966675.3 Picea glauca
TTTGAAACTCAATATATAACACAAAATGAGTCTCATATTGAGAAACCATCATCTTCGTTGGATTCCTGGCATAGGATTTCAGCTAGAGCACCCCTCACTCTCGAGTGCCATGCCTTGTAACTTTTTTTACTCGTTGATTTTGTGAATTAGTGTTTGCCTCAATTTGAAGCAATGCAGCATTTGGATTAAGGGGTTCAATTTATGAAACCATCTCTCATGAGCAGATTGATAATGTGGTCACCTATTCCATGCCTAAACAATCTTTCCACATCTCATAAAACTAAAAAATGTTTCGCTGTTAGGTTTTTATGCCTTGAAGAGGAATTGGCCAAGAGTCCCCGAAATGGTTTGGGGTGCGACTTGAAAATAGGAATATCACGAAAACCGAGCCCGGATTGAGGAACCGTCATTTCCATTGGATTCTTGGCATAGGATTTGAGCTAGACCACACCTCACTCCCGGGTCCAATCCCTTGTAAGTTGTTTTTTCATCGATTTTGAGAACTAGGGTTTTGTTCAGTAAGACGCAATGAAACATTTGAATTTAGGGGTCCAATTTATAAAAACATGCCTCGGAAGAGAATGGAAAATGTGTTCACCTAGTCCATGCCAAAAGAATATCGCAACATCTCATGGAACTCAAAAATGTTGCTACGTTAGGTTT
The DNA here is from genome assembly GCA_000966675.3 of Picea glauca. NCBI lineage: Eukaryota > Viridiplantae > Streptophyta > Pinopsida > Pinales > Pinaceae > Picea > Picea glauca. The sequence goes on from JZKD02S1777298.1 coordinate 13,293, forward strand.
TTATTCCTTGAGGAGGAATTTGACAAAGTCCCCAAAATGGTTTGGGATGCCACTTGCAACTGAACATAAAAATAAAATCGAGACATGGATTGAGGAACCGTTGACTCTGATGGATTACTAATATAGGATTTCAGCTAGAACTCCCCTCACTCTTGGGTGCCAAGCCTCGAAAGTTGCTTTACTCATTGATTTCGAGAACTAGTGTTTTTCTCAGTTTGAAGTAATGGAACATTTGGATTAAGGGGTCCAATTTATGAAATCATCCCTTGGGAGAAGATGGATAATGTGGTCACCTAGTCCATGCCTAAACAAGCTTGCAGCATCTCACAAAACTCAAAAATATTTCTCTTTTAGTCTTTTATGCCCCGAGGAGGAATTGGCCAAGAGTCCCCAAAATGCTTTGGGACGCAACTTGCAACTCAGTATATAACAAAAACCAAGACTTGGATTGAGGAACCATCGTCTCTGTTGAATTCCTAGCATAGGATTTTAGGTAGAGCACCCCTCACTCTGGGGTGCCATGCCTCAGAAGTTTCTTTACTCATTGATTTCAATAATTATTGTTTTGCTTAGTTTGAAGCAATGTCATATTTGGATTAACGGGTCGAATTTATGAAACCATCCCTCGTGAGTAGATCGATAATGTGGTCACCTAGTCCATGCTTAAACAAGATTGCAACATCTCACGAAACTCAAAAATGATTCTCCATTAGGTTTTTATGCCTTGAGGAGGAATTGGTCAAGAGTCCCTGAAATTGTTTGGATGTGACATGCAACTGGGAACAAAACAGAAACCGAGAGTTAGATTGAGGAACCGTCAACTCTAATGGATTAATAATATAGGATTTCAACTAGACCACACCTCACTCCTCGGTGCCAAGCGTCGAAAGTTGCTTTACTCATTGATTTCGAGAAATAGTGTTTTTCTTAGTTTGGGATGTGACTTGCAACTGGGCATATCATGAAAATTGAGACTTGGATTGAGGAATCGTTGTCTCCTTTGGATTATTGGCATAATATTTTATCTATAGAACCCCTAACTCCCAGTTCCAATCGCTCGAAAGTTGTTATTTTCATCAATTTCAAGAACTAGTGTTTTGCTTAGTAAGAAGCAATGCAAAATTTGGATTTAGGGGTCCAATTTAGGAAATGATGCCTCGGGAGCAGATGGACATTCTTTTCACCTAGTCCATGCCTAAAGAAGCATGCAACATCTCATGGAGCTCAAAAATGTTGCTCCATCAGGCTTTTATGCCCTGATGAGGAATTGACCAAGAGTCCCCGAAATGGTTTGGGATGCCACTTGCAACTGCGCATAAAAATAAAATCGAGACTCTGATTGAGGAGCCGTCATCTCTGTTGGATTCCTAGCATAAGATTTCAGCTAGAGCACCCCTCATGCCCAGGTGCTAAGCCTCAAAAGTTTCTTTAGTCATTGATTTCCAGAACTAGTGTTTTACTCAGTTTGAAGCAATGCAACATTTGGATTAAGGGTTCCAATTTATGAAACTNAATGAAACATTTGAATTTAGGGGTCCAATTTATAAAAACATGCCTCGGAAGAGAATGGAAAATGTGTTCACCTAGTCCATGCCAAAAGAATATCGCAACATCTCATGGAACTCAAGAATGTTGCTATGTTAGGTTTTTATTCCTTGAGGAGGAATTTGACAAAGTCGCCAAAATGGTTTGGGATGCCACTTGCAATTGGACATAAAAATAAAATCGAGACATGGATTGAGGAACCATCGACTCTGATGGATTACTAATATAGGATTTCAGCTAGAACTCCCCTCACTCCTGGGTGCCAAGCCTCGAAAGTTGCTTTACTCATTGATTTCGAGAACTAGTGTTTTTCTCAGTTTGAAGCAATGGAACATTTGGATTAAGGGGTCCAATTTATGAAATCATCCCTCGGGAGAAGATGGATAATGTGGTCACCTAGTCCATGCCTAAACAAGCTTGTAGCATCTCACAAAACTCAAAAATATTTCTCTTTTAGTCTTTTATGCCCCGAGGAGGAATTGGCCAAGAGTCCCCAAAATGGTTTGGGACGCAACTTGCAACTCAGTATATAACAAAAACCAAGACTCGGATTGAGGAACCGTCGTCTCCGTTGAATTCCTAGCATAGGATTTTAGGTAGAGAACCCCTCACTCTGGGGTGCCATGCCTCAGGAGTTGCTTTACTCATTGATTTCAATAATTATTGTTTTTCTTAGTTTGAAGCAATGTCATATTTGGATTAACGGGTCGAATTTATGAAACCATCCCTCGTGAGTAGATCGATAATGTGGTCACCTAGTCCATGCTTAAACAAGATTGCAACATCTCACGAAACTCAAAAATGATTCTCCATTAGGTTTTTATGCCTTGAGGAGGAATTGGTCAAGAGTCCCTGAAATTGTTTGGATGTGACATGCAACTGGGAACAAAACAGAAACCGAGAGTTAGATTGAGGAACCGTCAACTCTAATGGATTAATAATATAGGATTTCAACTAGACCACACCTCACTCCTCGGTGCCAAGCGTCGAAAGTTGCTTTACTCATTGATTTCGAGAAATAGTGTTTTTCTTAGTTTGGGATGTGACTTGCAACTGGGCATATCATGAAAATTGAGACTTGGATTGAGGAATCGTTGTCTCCTTTGGATTATTGGCATAATATTTTATCTATAGAACCCCTAACTCCCAGTTCCAATCGCTCGAAAGTTGTTATTTTCATCAATTTCAAGAACTAGTGTTTTGCTTAGTAAGAAGCAATGCAAAATTTGGATTTAGGGGTCCAATTTAGGAAATGATGCCTCGGGAGCAGATGGACATTCTTTTCACCTAGTCCATGCCTAAAGAAGCATGCAACATCTCATGGAGCTCAAAAATGTTGCTCCATCAGGCTTTTATGCCCTGATGAGGAATTGACCAAGAGTCCCCGAAATGGTTTGGGATGCCACTTGCAACTGCGCATAAAAATAAAATCGAGACTCTGATTGAGGAGCCGTCATCTCTGTTGGATTCCTAGCATAAGATTTCAGCTAGAGCACCCCTCATGCCCAGGTGCTAAGCCTCAAAAGTTTCTTTAGTCATTGATTTCCAGAACTAGTGTTTTACTCAGTTTGAAGCAATGCAACATTTGGATTAAGGGTTCCAATTTATGAAACTATCCCTCATGGTTTGGGATGCGACTTGCAACTCAATATATAATGAAAAATGAGTCTCAGATTGAGAAACCATCATCTCCATTGGATTCCTGGCCTAGGATTTCAGCTAGAGCACCCCTCACTCTTGGGTGCCATGCCTCTGAACTTGCTTTACTCATTGATTTCATGAATTATTGTTTGGCTCATTTTGAAGCAATGAAGCATTTGGATTAAGGGGTCCAATTTATGAAACCGTCCCTCATGAGCAAATCGATAATGTGGTCTCCTAGTCCATGCCTAAACAAGCTTGCAACATATCATAAAACCAAAAAATGTTGCTCTGTTAGGTTTTTATATCCTAAGGAGGAATTGGATAAGAGTCCCCGAAATGGTTTGGGATGCGGCTTGTTATTCAGCATATCATGAAAACCGAGACTCAAATTGAGGAAGCATCATCTCCGTTGGATTCCTGGAATAGGATTTTAGCCAGAGCACCCCTCACTCTCGGTTCCAATCCCTCGTAAGTTGGTGTTTCATCGATTTTGACAACTAGGGTTTTGCTTAGTAAGAAGAAATGCAACATTTGGATTTAGGGGTTGAATTTATAAAACCATGCCTCGGGAGTGGATGGACAATGTGGTCACATAGTCCATNCTTAGTTTGAAGCAATGTCATATTTGGATTAACGGGTCGAATTTATGAAACCATCCCTCGTGAGTAGATCGATAATGTGGTCACCTAGTCCATGCTTAAACAAGATTGCAACATCTCACGAAACTCAAAAATGATTCTCCATTAGGTTTTTATGCCTTGAGGAGGAATTGGTCAAGAGTCCCTGAAATTGTTTGGATGTGACATGCAACTGGGAACAAAACAGAAACCGAGAGTTAGATTGAGGAACCGTCAACTCTAATGGATTAATAATATAGGATTTCAACTAGACCACACCTCACTCCTCGGTGCCAAGCGTCGAAAGTTGCTTTACTCATTGATTTCGAGAAATAGTGTTTTTCTTAGTTTGGGATGTGACTTGCAACTGGGCATATCATGAAAATTGAGACTTGGATTGAGGAATCGTTGTCTCCTTTGGATTATTGGCATAATATTTTATCTATAGAACCCCTAACTCCCAGTTCCAATCGCTCGAAAGTTGTTATTTTCATCAATTTCAAGAACTAGTGTTTTGCTTAGTAAGAAGCAATGCAAAATTTGGATTTAGGGGTCCAATTTAGGAAATGATGCCTCGGGAGCAGATGGACATTCTTTTCACCTAGTCCATGCCTAAAGAAGCATGCAACATCTCATGGAGCTCAAAAATGTTGCTCCATCAGGCTTTTATGCCCTGATGAGGAATTGACCAAGAGTCCCCGAAATGGTTTGGGATGCCACTTGCAACTGCGCATAAAAATAAAATCGAGACTCTGATTGAGGAGCCGTCATCTCTGTTGGATTCCTAGCATAAGATTTCAGCTAGAGCACCCCTCATGCCCAGGTGCTAAGCCTCAAAAGTTTCTTTAGTCATTGATTTCCAGAACTAGTGTTTTACTCAGTTTGAAGCAATGCAACATTTGGATTAAGGGTTCCAATTTATGAAACTGTCCCTCGTGGTTTGGGATGCGACTTGCAACTCAATATATAATGAAACATGAGTCTCATATTGAGAAACCATCATCTCCATTGGATTCCTGGCCTAGGATTTCATCTAGAGCACCCCTCACTCTTGGGTGCCATGCCTCTAAACTTGCTTTACTCGTTGATTTCATGAATTATTGTTTGGCTCAGTTTGAAGAAATGAAGCATTTGGATTAAGGGGTCAAATTTATGAAACCGTCCCTCATGAGCAGATTGATAATGTGGTCTCCTAGTCCATGCCTAAACAAGCTTGCAACATATCATAAAACCAAAAAATGTTGCTCTGTTAGGTTTTTATATCCTGAGGAGGAATTGGATAAGAGTCCCCGAAATGGTTTGGGATGCGGCTTTCTATTCAACATATCATGAAAACCGAGACTCAAATTGAGGAAGCATCATCTTCGTTGGATTCCTGGAATAGGATTTTAGCCAAAGCACCCCTCACTCTCGGTTTCAATCCGTCGTAAGTTGGTTTTTCATCGATTTTGACAACTAGGGTTTTGTTTAGTAAGAAGAAATGCAACATTTGGATTTAGGGGTTGAATTTATAAAACCATGCCTCGGGAGTGGATGGACAATGTGGTCACATAGTCCATGCCTAAACAAGATTGCAACATCTCAGGGAACACAAAAATGTTGCTCTGTTGGGCTTTTATGCCTTGAGGAGGAATTGGACAAGAGTCCCTGAAATGGTTTGGGATGCCACTTGCAACTGGGAATAAAAAGAAAACCGAGACTTATATTGAGGAACCATCGACTTCTATGGATTACTGGGATAGGATTTCAGCTAGATCACCCCTCACTCTCGGGTCCCATGCCTCGGAAGTTTCTTTACTCATTGATTTCAAGAATTAGTGTATTGCCTAGTTTGAAGCAATGCAACATTTGGATTAATGGGTCCTGTTGAAACAAAATTTAATTTTTTTGTCCCTAAGACCCCAATTTTCCTTTTTTGGGTTTTGGATTTTCAGGATGTGTAACCCTCACTTTCTTTTCCAAAGGGATGATACCAAAACCCCAACATATTTAAATTCTAATAATAATAAAAGGCAAAAAACCTAAAATGTTATAAGAATCTCGACGCATTCTCTATAAAGCTATTTTAATCATGATATGCTTTTAAATCTAATAGAGTTAAGATTAACTTAAAAAAAAAGTTTTCAGGATTTGGGGTTTGCTAAGAACATATATTTCATAACATATTGAATCACGAAATCCCGATCCCCAATTTCCCGAAAGAATGAGAGTTAGTTCAAATTCTGATTAATTAATTCGCTAACACAATTTTAAGTCCTAAGTTAATCATATCACAAATTCAGGATTTGGGGTTCAGCGATAACATATCTCTTGTCAACATGATCCCCAAAATCACGAATCACGAAATCCCCACCCATAATTTGTGTTAAAATGAACTAACCCTATTTTGTCCTCAGCCCTGATTAGTTAGTTAACTAAGATGGATTTAAGTCCTAATTTAACCATGTCACGATTTCACAACTTCAGAAATCAGGATTCATCGATCACATACTTCCTGTCAACACGATCCCCGAAATCTCGAAATGCTTAATACTGATCAATTATTTTTCTAGAATGAATTTAAGTCTTAATTAATCTTGTCGTGATTTCATGATTTCAGAGATCAGGATTCAGTAATAACATACCTCTTGTCAACTCCATTCCTGAAATCCCGAAACACAAATTCTTGACTCTTAATCTATAATTAGTCTAAATTGAATCTGTTTGAAAGCATGATTAATGATAATCGATCTTTTTAGTTTTTGTTCACGTTTCAGTTTCCAATTGAATGAAATGTTATGATTTTTGAATTCAAAAATGCCAACATGTGGCCACTTAAATAAAGGATAGCTAATGATATGTGACACTAATGTGTATCTTGGTAAAATATCCATTGCATTCAATGTATAGAATTATTGTCAGTTGCGTCAGTACCTATATTGTTAAATGAATTAAAAGAGAGTTTGAAGGTCTGTATATCACAACATTTTTTGTTTCATACTATCAAGCGTAAGACATATTCAACCAAACTAAGATACTCCATTTCTGTGAATATATTTTCCATCTAACTTAAAGTCATGGCACCAAAGAAAGCGTCGAAGAAGAGTGAGGATACACAGGAAGGAGATATCATATTTGACACTACGCTGCATGCTATAGACTCAATTATATATTGTACTCAAATCACTGAACTCCTAGAATATGAATTCAAGAATTCTCATACTAATTCTGAGAACCACTTTTGGGACATAGCAGAATCAGAGCTTCATAAGATCGCGACGCAGCCTCGGCTTGTGGCATACAATGATATGATCAGTTGGGCCCTGGAAAAGGTTGATACTCCAATGAGGAGCATCTAAATGATCAAGGAGTCATCATCGACTCATTTAGGCCAGAACATATACAAGTAATGTATAAGATTTCACCAAATACTAAGTACACTTTTAATGCCAATTTTTTAGCTGAATTTCAAAGGAAAGAGTATACTGAGGCAGACCGAACTTATCCAGATATAATTAGAGACTGGTGGATATGTCCATCAAAGTTTAGGGCCGATACCCATGGATTTTATGCTACAACATCCTTGAATGAATACATGGTCTACGTAGCCATTATGTTGTGTAGACTTTTCAAGAGAAAGGATCCCTGCCATTTTCATGCAGATTGGGTGCCCTTTTTAGAAGAAGCTTTAGAAGGATATGCTTTTAATTGGATTAATATTTTGTTGGATAACCTAGCACAAGAAATATTGAACTACAGAGTTGCAAAATGTAAAGGTCAACCAGTGGCCTTTTACATGTCGGCGTACATTATGGACGCAATATGCTATGTGACTCATTTTCCCTTGATGAATTGGAGTTAAAACATAGCCTATCCAGAACCTATTCATGAATATCATTTTTCACTTTGGGAAGAAAATGCTAAGGACACATTTTATGAAATTTCTCATTTTGTTATAATTTCGATGCATAAAATGTTTTATGGATGCGATCCTCCTCACATTTCTGATACAATCACAGAAAATATCAAATCAATAGCCAACTGGTTTATTGACGATAATTTCTCCTACATTAAGGTTTATGGTTGTTCTATCCCCCCTCATGCACTCCCTAAATTTCTACCGGATAGATTGGTGTGTAGAGAGGCATCCCACCAGATAGTAAAAGGTGGCATTGGATTAGAGCTAAAGGAAGCTCATAAGAAGTCATGTCCAAATTTCCCTGTACATATCGGGAAATTTTCATTACTGAATCTAGGCCATTCTAAAGTGGAGGCTGAATGGCCAGAAGAAATAAAATTGATAGATATTGAGCATAGAAAGCATGACCCCGATCAATTAGTAATCAGACATTTGATGCATTATAATTTAAAAAGCTTATGACCACGAAACATCTGTTTATGGTGACGTATTCAAGGAAGTTAAATCCTATGAAGAGGTATTGAACAGGGTACATGCCATGCCACCTGAGTCACATATTGGTTTCATGTCATTCCAGAGCCATAGGTGAAGTTGTTTACCAAAGATTTTGCAAGGCAAATCTACGACCCCACCTCCATAGCAAGAAGGGCCTCCCCCATGCTTTGAAACAAATATACAGAATAAAGAAAATAAAAAAGGCAAGATGAAGGAGACTGAAATACCTTCACAAGATACAAAAATTCCCTAGACAAAAGAATCAGAGGTAGGGAAGGGAAAGGAGCTAGAAGCATCCCCAGAAATTCCTGAGGATGTTCTCGAAAAGATAGGAGGAACCACATCGACAGAAGTTGGAAGTCCCATTACTTCCTTGAATCCATTGCAGTCTACTTATGGAAACCCCCACTAGGGAGCTATGTATGTTAGTGATCTTGAGCCAATTTCTAGGGATGAGATTCCTTCATCCGATTATTTTTTCAGTAAAAAGAGAAAGACAATCCTAAAACAAGAAGTTCATCCAAGAGGAGATATGATGGTTAAAAAGCATAAGGTCATTATCGATGGAAAGAAACTTAAAGAGGGAGAATTTTCTACCAATATATCAGGGACGATGGGAGCTTTAGCGTCAGTGAATTTATATTCTGTGGGCAGTTTGACAACTATGTTAGAACAGAAAGACTAAATGATAGCTCAGCTACACGGTAAATTGAAAGAGACCGAAAGAAATATTAGTTGGGAAATAAAAAAGTTATAGAACAAGCTAGATTCAATGACATTCAAGATATTCAACAGATGAAAGCAAGCTTAGAGGAAGCAAATAAGAAAATATAGGCCACTCAAGCACAAGTTTTACAGCAACAGGAAGTGAATAAACAATTATAGAATGAGATGAGTTCAATCCAAAACCAAGTGGTAGAAATGGAAGCTTTCCAAGCCCAGGCTTTGGAAATTCATGCAAAAATAGAAAAAGAGCAACAGAGATTGATCTCTAAGTTAGAAATTATTCAAACTTGTTTTCAGGAAACAAGCATATCCTTGGAGAATATCCTCCTAAAAGAAAGAGAGACAAAAGTAGCCAGAAGCACTTTTCAAAAGCCAGTAACTCTTTCAGAAAAAGAAGAAATTGGAAAGACTCATACGTTATCTATTTTAGAATAGATAAAAGGAGATATAATACTCAAGGTTTGGGAGGCAAGCCTCGCCGAAAACAAAAAGATAACCAAGGAGGTTAACGATGATTGTCAAGCAATTTTTGATCTCCTAGACAAGGCTTCTTTAAATATTGGAAGAGATGATTTTCCTGGGTTATTAGGAGAAATTAGTATTGGTAAACATCAATTAAAATTCAAGGAAGATATGGAAGAAATTCAGATAGAGATCTCACAGGTGAAGGTAATTGATGTTACACAGATAAATAAATGGATGGTGAGACCAAATTTAAAGTACAAGCTATTGAGCTCACAGGGAAGATAGTTGAAGACCATCTAACATGGCTACAAAAGAAATTCTTCCTATTCCAGGCAAGAGATATTTCAGATGCTCCTGCAGTATTGGTACACCTCCTGGGAAAATGCATCGATTATCTAAAAAGAGAAGAAGCGGCCTCATCAACGTAGATGTGAAATACTTTTTGAAGATTTTCATCATTGGAGTAATAAAGCAGTTAGAATAGAAATGTAAACACTTTGAGATTGTTCACACATGTAACCGTTAGTCTTAGGAAGTGAATTAATCACCAACGGGAAAAATGTTGGATGATGATGTATAAATATATTTTCACAACACTGAGAAAAGGCTTTTCATTTTTGGGAGCCGATTTTATTAAAGTTTACCGATTTGAATTAATATAAATGATGCAAATGAGATTTCGAATCCTGTCCCCTTGAAGCTATGTGTCCCTTGACCCTATTTGAAATGTTTTTTTTCAATATTTTGTGCTCTATGTTTTTTCTAATGAATGATCAATTATAGTTTAATTCAAAATTCTACTATGGTTGGAATGCACTTGACTGTCTAATTATTTACAGTTTTTCCTCTGTGACTGCTACCAGCAGCTTCAAGGCCTGTAGGTTCGTCAGATGGTAATATCTTAAAATTCATTAGAAATTTTGTCTTTCTCCATTTCTTTTGTTATGATCATGAGATTATTTCAAGATTAAAGCCTCATATTCTCTAACAATGTTTCTTCATTTTTATTTTAATACTTTCAAATTACTTCAAGTATAGGAAATGACCTTTACTGTTATTATGCTATTATTTTGAATTCTAAAATTATTTTTATATTTCACCCTACAAAACTAAAGCAACAAAATATGTAATNACAAAATTTAATTTTTTTGTCCCTAAGACCCCAATTTTCCTTTTTTGGGTTTTGGATTTTCAGGATGTGTAACCCTCACTTTCTTTTCCAAAGGGATGATACCAAAACCCCAACAGATTTAAATTCTAATAATAATAAAAGGCAAAAAACCTAAAATGTTATAAGAATCTCGACGCATTCTCTATAAAGCTATTTTAATCATGATATGATTTTAAATCTAATAGAGTTAAGATTAAATTAAAAAAAAAGTTTTCAGGATTTGGGGTTTGCTGAGAACATATATTTCATAACATATTGAATCACGAAATCCCGATCCCCGATTTCCCGAAAGAATGAGAGTTAGTTCAAATTCTGATTAATTAATTCGCTAACACAATTTTAAGTCTTAAGTTAATCATATCACGATTTTGGGATTTGGGGTTCAACGATAACATATCTCTTATCAACATGATCCCCAAAATCACGAATCACGAAATCCCCACCCATAATTTGTGTTAAAATGAACTAACCCTGTTTTGTCCTCAACCCTGATTAGTTAGTTAACTAAGATGGATTTAAGTCCTAATTTAAACATGTCATGATTTCACAACTTCAGAAATCGGGATTCATCAATGACATACTTCCTTTCAACACGATCCCCGAAATCCTGAAATGCTTAATACTGATCAATTATTTTGCTAGAATGAATTTAAGTCTTAATTAATCTTGTCGTGATTTCATGATTTCGGAGATCGGGATTCAGTAATAACATACCTCTTGTCAACTCCATTCCTGAAATCCCGAAACACAAATTCTTGACTCTTAATCTGTAATTAGTCTAAATTGAATTTGTTTGAAAGCATGATTAATGATAATCGATCTTTTTAGTTTTTGTTCACGTTTCAGTTTCCAATTGAATGAAATGTTCCAATTTTTGAATTCAAAAATGCCAACATGTGGCCACTTAAATAAAGGGTAGCTAATGATATGTGACACTAATGCATATCTTGGTAAAATATCCATTGCATTCAATGTATATAATTATTGTCAGTTGCGTCAGTACCTATATTGTTAAATGAATTAAAAGAGAGTTTGAAGGTATGTATATCACAAATTTTTTTGTTTCATACTATCAAGCGTAAGACATATTCAACCGAACTAAGATACTCCATTTCTGTGAATAGATTTTCCATCTAACTTAAAGTCATGGCACCATAGAAAGCGTCGAAGAAGAGTGAGGATACACAGGAAGGAGATATCATATCTGACACTACGCTGCATGCTATAGACTCAATTATATCTTGTACTCAAATCTCTGAACTCCTAGAATATGAATTCAAGAATTCTCATACTGATTCTGAGAACCACTTTTGGGACATAGCAGAATCAGAGCTTCATAAGATCGCGGCGCAGCCTCGGCTAGTGGCATACAATGATATGATCAGTTGGGCCCTGGAAAAGGTCGATACTCCAATGAGGAGCATCTTAAATGATCAAGGAGTCATCGTCGACTCATTTAGGCCAGAACATATACAAGTAATGTATAAGATTTCACCAAATACTAAGTACACTTTTAATGCCAATTTTTTAGCTGAATTTCAAAGGAAAGAGTATATTGAGGCAGATCGAACTTATCCAGATATAATTAGAGACTGGTGGAGATGTCCATCAAAGTTTAGGGCCGATACCCATGGAGTTTATGCTACAACATCCTTGAATGAATACATGGTCTACGTAGCCA
>JZKD02S1777298.1:73745-93143 GCA_000966675.3 Picea glauca
CATCGATTTTGAAAACTAGGGCTTTGTTCAGTAAGAAGCAATCCAACATTTGAATTTACGGGTCCAATTTATAAAACCATGACTCGTGAGCGGATGGAAAATGTGTTCACCTAGTCTGTGCCTAAACAATATTGCATCATCTCACATAACTCAAAAATGTTTCTCTGTTAGGTTTTTATTCCTTGAGGAGGAATTGGAGAAAGTCTCCAAAATGGTTTGGGATGCCACTTGCAACTAGGAAGAAAAATAAAACCGAGACTCGAATTGAGGAACCATCGACTCCAATGGATTACTAAGATAGGATTTCAGCTAGAACTCCCCTCACTCCCAGGTGCCAAGCCTCAAAAGTTGCTTTACTCATTGATTTCGAGAACTAGTGCTTTGCTCAGTTTGAAGCAATGCAACATTTGGATTAAGGGGTCCAATGTATGAAATTATCTCTCGGGAGCATATGGATAATGTGGTAACCTAGTCCATGCCTAAAAAATCTTATAACATTTCACGGAACTCAAAAATGTTGCTCTTTTAGTCTTTTATGCCTTGAGGAGAAATTGGACAAGAGTCCCTGAAATGGTTTGGGATACGACTTGCAACTCGGTATATAACAAAAAATGAGACTCTGATTGAGGAACCATTGTCTCCGTTGGATTCTTGGCATAGGATTTCAAGTAGAGAACCTCTCACTCTGGGGTGCCATGCCTCGGAAGTTTCTTTACTCATTGATTTTGAGAATTATTGTTTTTCTTAGTTTGAAGCAATGTAGCATTTGGATTAAGGGGTACAATTTATGAACCCATCCCTCATGAGAAGATCGATAATGTGGTCACCTAGTCCATGCCTAAAAAATCTTGCAGCATCTCATAGAACTTAAAAATGCTTCTCCGTTAGGTTTTTATGCCTTGAGGAGGAATTGGCCAAGATTCCCTAAAATTGTTTGGATGCGAATTGAAAGTAGGCATAAAATGGAAACTGAGACATAGATTGAGGAACCGTCGAATCCAATGGATTAATAAGATAGGGTTTCAGCTAGACCACACCTCACTCCTAGGTTCCAAGCGTCGAAACTTGCTTTACTCAATGATTTCGAGAACTAGTATTTTGCTCAGTTTGGGATGCGACTTGCAACTGAGCATATCATGAAAACCGAGACTTGTATTGAGGAATCGTAGTCTCCGTGGGATTCTTGGCATAATATTTTATCTAGATCACCCCTAAATCCCAGTTCCAAGTGCTCAGAAGTTGTTATTTTCATCGATTTCGAGAACTTGTGTTTAACTTAGTAAGAAGCAATGAAAAATTTGGATTTAGGGGTCCAATTTAGGAAACGATGCCTCGGGAGTGGATGGACATTGTGGTCACCTAGTCCATGCCTAAACAAGCATGCAACATCTCATGGAACTCAAAAAAGTTTCTCTTTTAGGCTTTTATGCCTTGATGAGGAATTGGCCAAGAGTCCCTGAAATGGTTTGGGATGCCACTTGCAACTGGGCATAAAATGAAAATCGAGACTCGGATTGAGGAACCGCCATCTCCATTGGATTTCTAGCATAGGATTTTAGCTAGAGCACCCCTCACTCCTGAGCACCAAGCCTTGAAATTTTCTTTAGTCATTGATTTTGAGAACTAGTGTTTTAGTTAGCTTGAAGCAATACAACATTTAGATTAAGGGTTCCAATTTATGAAATCATCCCTCGTGGTTTGGGATGTGACTTACAACTCAATATATAATGAAAACTAAGTCTCATATTGAGCAACCATCATCTCTATTGGATTCCTGGCATAGGATTTCAGCTAGAGCACCCCTCACTCTCAAGTGCCATGCCTCGAAACTTGCTTTACTCATTGATTTCATGAATTAGTGTTTGGCTCAGTTTGAAGCAATGCAACATTTGGATTATGGGGTCCAATTTATGAAACCGTCCCTTGTGAGAAGATCAACAATGTGTTCACCTAGTCCATGACTAAACAAGCTTGCAACATATCATAAAAATAAAAAATGTTGCTCCATTAGGTTTTTATGGCCTGAGGAGGAATTGGCCAAGAGTCCCCGAAATGGTTTGGGATGTGACATGCAACTCGAAATATCATGAAAATTGAGACTTATATTGACGAACCATCATCTTCATTGTATTCCTGGAATAGGATTTCAGCTAGAGCACCCCAACCCCGGGTCGAATTAGTCATAAGTTGTCATTTCATCGATTTTCATAACTAGGGTTCTTCTAAGTAAGAAGCAATGCAACATTTGGATTTAGGGATCGAATTTATAAAACCATGCCTCAGGGGTAGATGGAAAATGTGGTCACATAGTCCATGCCTAAACAAGATTGCAGCATCTCATAGAACTCAAAAATGTTGCTCCGTTGGGTTTTTATGCCCTGAGGAGGAATTGGTCAAGAGTCCCTGAAATGGTTTGGGATTCCACACAAAACTGGGAATAAAAAGAAACCTAAGACTTAGATTGAGGAATTTTCGACTTCGATGGATTCTTAGGATAGGATTTCAGCTAGATCACCCCTCACTCTCGAGTGCCATGCCTCGGAAGTTGCTTTACTCATTGATTTTGAGAATTAGTGTTTTTCTCAGTTTGAAGAAATGCAACATTTGGATTAACGGGTCTAATTTAGGAAACCATCCTTTGTGATCCGATCGATAATGTGGTCACCTAGTCCATGCCTAAACAAACTTTAATCATCTCACATAACTCAAAAATGTTTCTCTGTTAGGTTTTTATGCCATGAGGAGGAATTGGCGAAGAGTCCCTGAAATGGTTTGGGATGCGACTTGCAACTCAATATATAACAAAACTGAGACTCGAATTGAGAAACAATCATATTTGTTCGATTCCTGGCATAGGATTTCAGGTGGAGAATGCCTCACTCTGGGGTGCCATGCCTCAGAAGTTGCTTTACTCATTGATTTCAAGAATGACTGTTTTTCTCAGTTTGAAGCAATGCAACATTTGGATTAAGGTGTCCAATTTATGAAATCGTCCCTCGAGAGAAGATGGATAATGTGGTCACCTATTCCATGCCTAAACAAGTTTGCACCATCTCACAGAACTCAAAAATGTTGCTCTGTTAGTCTTTTATGCCCTGAGGGGGAATTGGCCAAGAGTCCCCAAAATGGTTTGGGATGCGACCTACAACTCGGTATATAACAAAAATAGAGAATTGAATAGAGTAACGGTCATCTCTGTTGGATTCCTAGCGTAGGATCTCAGGTGGAGCACCCCTCACTCTGGGGCTCCATGCCTCAGAAGTTGCTTTACTTATTGATTTAGAGAATTATTATTTTTCTCAATTTGAAGCAATGCATCATTTGGATTAAGGGGTCTAATTTATGAAACCATCCCTCATGAGAAGATCGATAATGTGGTCACCTAGTCCATGCCTAAAAAAGCTTGCGGCATCTCACAGAAATAAAAAAATGTTGCTCCGTTAGGTTTTTATGCCTTGAGAAGGAATTGGCCAAGAGTCCCTGAAATTGTTTGGATGTGACTTGAAACTAGGCATAAACGTAAACCAAGACTCGGATTGAGGAATTGTTGAATCCAATGGATTACTAAGATAGGATTTCAGCTAGCCCACAGCTCACTCGTGAGTGTCAAGTGTTGAAAGTTGCTTTACTCATTGATTTCGAGAACTAGTTTTTTTCTCAGTTTGGGATGAAACTTGCAACTGGCCATGAAAACTGAGACTCAGATTCAGGAACCATCATCTCTGTTGGGTTCCTAGAATAATATTTTATCTAGAGCACCCCTAACTCCTATCTCCAATCCTTCATAAGTTTTTCTTTTCATTGATTTCGAGAACTAGTGTTTTGCTTAGTAAGAAGCAATGCAAAATTTGGATTTAGGGGTCCAATTTAGGAAACGATGCCTCGGGAGAAGATGGACATTGTGGTCACCTATTTTATTCCTAAACAAGCATGCAACATCTCATGGAATGAAAAAATGTTGCTCTGTTAGGATTTTATGCCCTGATGAGGAATTGACAAAGATTCCCCGAAATGGTTTGGGATGCCACATGCAACTAGGAATAAAATGAAAATCGAGACTCAGAATTAGGAACCGTCTTCTCCGTTGGATTCTTGGCATAAGATTTCAGGTAGAGAACCCCTCACTCTCGAGTGTCATGCCTTAGAATTTTCTTTAGTCATTGATTTCGAGAACTAGTGTTTTACTCAGTTTGAAGAAATGCAACATTTGGATTAAGGGGTCCAATTTATGAAACTGTCCCTTGTGGTTTGGGATGCGACTTGCAACACAATATATAATGAAAACTGAGTCTCACATTGAGAAATCACCATCTCCCTTGGATTCCTGGCATAAAATTTCGGCTAGAGCACCCCTCATTCTCAGGTGCCATGCCTCAGAACTTGCTTTACTCATTGATTTCACAAATTAGTGTTTGGCTCAGTTTGAAGCAATGAAACATTTGGATTAAGTGGTCCAATTTATAAAACCATCCCTCATGAGCAAATCAATAATTTGGTCACCTAGTCCATGCCTAAACAAGCTTGCAACATCTCATAAAACTCAAAATTGTTGATCCGTTAGGTTTTTATGCCCTGAGGAGGAATTGGCCAAGACTCCCCGAAATGGTTTGGGATGCGACTTGCAGCTCGACATATCACAAAAATCAAGACTCAGATTGAGGAACATTCATATGTGTTTGAGTCCTAGCATAGGATTTCAGCTAGATCACCCCTCACTCTCATCTCCAATCCCTCGTAAGTTGTTTTTTCATCGATTTTGATAACTAGGGTTTTTANGTTGTCATTTCATCGATTTTCATAACTAGGGTTCTTCTAAGTAAGAAGCAATGCAACATTTGGATTTAGGGATCGAATTTATAAAACCATGCCTCAGGGGTAGATGGAAAATGTGTTCACATAGTCCATGCCTAAACAAGATTGCAGCATCTCACAGAACTCAAAAATGTTGCTCCGTTGGGTTTTTATGCCCTGAGGAGGAATTGGTCAAGAGTCCCTGAAATGGTTCGGGATGCCACACAAAACTGGGAATAAAAATAAACCTAAGACTCAGATTGAGGAATTTTCAACTTCAATGGATTCTTAGGATAGGATTTCATCCAGATCACCCCTCACTCTCGAGTGCCATATCTCGGAAGTTGCTTTACTCATTGATTTCGAGAATTAGTGTTTTTCTCAGTTTGAAGAAATGCAACATTTGGATTAACGGGTCTAATTTAGGAAACCATCCCTTGTGATCCAATCGATAATGTGGCCACCTAGTCCATGCCTAAACAAACTTTAATCATCTCACGGAACTCAAAAATGTTTCTTTGTTAGGTTTTTATGCCATGAGGAGGAATTGGCGAAGAGTCCCTGAAATGGTTTGGGATGCGACTTGCAACTCAATATATAACAAAAAATGAGACTCGAATTGAGAAACAATCATCTTTGTTCGATTCCTAGCATAGGATTTTAGGTGGAGAATGCCTCACTCTGGGGTTCCATGCCTCAGAAGTTGCTTTACTCATTGATTTCAAGAATTACTGTTTTTCTCAGTTTCAAGCAATGCAGCATTTGGATTAAGGGGTCCAATTTATGAAATCATCCCTTGAGAGTAGATGGATAATGTGATCACCTATTCCATGCCTAAACAAGTTTGCACCATCTCACAGAACTCAAAAATGTTTCTATGTTAGTCTTTTATGCCCTGAGGGGGAATTGGCCAAGAGTCCCCGAAATGGTTTGGGATGCGACCTGCAACTTGGTATATAACAAAAATAGAGAATTGAATAGAGGAACGGTCATCTTTGTTGGATTCCTAGTGTAGGATCTTAGGTGGAGCACCCCTCACTCTGGGGCTCCATGCCTCAGAAGTTGCTTTACTTATTGATTTCGAGAATTATTGTTTTTCTCAATTTGAAGCAATGCATCATTTGGATTAAGGGGTCCAATTTATGAAACCATCCCTCATGAGAAGATCGATAATGTGGTCACCTAGTCCATGCCTAAAAAACCTTGCGGCATCTCACAGAAATAAAAAAATGTTGCTCCGTTAGGTTTTTATGCCTTGAGAAGGAATTGGCCAAGAGTCCCTGAAATTGTTTGGATGTGACTTGCAACTAGGCATAAAACATAAACCAAGACTCAGAATGAGGAACTGTCGAATCCAATGGATTACTAAGATAGTATTTCAGCTAGCCCACAGCTCACTCGTGAGTGTCAAGTGTCGAAAGTTGCTTTACTCATTGATTTCGAGAACTAGTTTTTTTCTCATTTTGGGATGAAACTTGCAACTGGCCATATCATGAAAAATGAGACTCATATTCAGGAACTATCATCTTGGTTGGGTTCCTAGAATAATATTTATCTAGAGCACCCCTAACTCCTATCTCCAATCCTTCATAAGTTTTTCTTTTCATTGATTTCGAGAACTAGTGTTTTGCTTAGTAAGAAGCAATGCAAAATTTGGATTTAGGGGTCCAATTTAGGAAACGATGCCTCGGGAGAAGATGGACATTGTGGTCACCTATTTTATTCCTAAACAAGCATGCAACATCTCATGGAATGAAAAAATGTTGCTCTGTTAGGATTTTATGCCCTGATGAGGAATTGACAAAGATTCCCCGAAATGGTTTGGGATGCCACATGCAACTAGGAATAAAATGAAAATCGAGACTCAGAATTAGGAACCGTCTTCTCCGTTGGATTCTTGGCATAAGATTTCAGGTAGAGAACCCCTCACTCTCGAGTGTCATGCCTTAGAATTTTCTTTAGTCATTGATTTCGAGAACTAGTGTTTTACTCAGTTTGAAGAAATGCAACATTTGGATTAAGGGGTCCAATTTATGAAACTGTCCCTTGTGGTTTGGGATGCGACTTGCAACACAATATATAATGAAAACTGAGTCTCACATTGAGAAATCACCATCTCCCTTGGATTCCTGGCATAAAATTTCGGCTAGAGCACCCCTCATTCTCAGGTGCCATGCCTCAGAACTTGCTTTACTCATTGATTTCACAAATTAGTGTTTGGCTCAGTTTGAAGCAATGAAACATTTGGATTAAGTGGTCCAATTTATAAAACCATCCCTCATGAGCAAATCAATAATTTGGTCACCTAGTCCATGCCTAAACAAGCTTGCAACATCTCATAAAACTCAAAATTGTTGATCCGTTAGGTTTTTATGCCCTGAGGAGGAATTGGCCAAGACTCCCCGAAATGGTTTGGGATGCGACTTGCAGCTCGACATATCACAAAAATCAAGACTCAGATTGAGGAACATTCATATGTGTTTGAGTCCTAGCATAGGATTTCAGCTAGATCACCCCTCACTCTCATCTCCAATCCCTCGTAAGTTGTTTTTTCATCGATTTTGATAACTAGGGTTTTTATGAGTAAGAATCAATGCAACATTTGGATTTAGGAGTTGAATTTATAAAAACATTCCTTGGGAGTGGATAGACAATGTGGGCACATATTCCTTGCCTAAACAATATTGAAGCATCTCACGGAACTCAAAAATGTTGCTCTGTTCGGTTTTTATGCCCTGAGGAGGAATTGGACAAGAATGCCCGAAATGGTTTGGGATGCCACTTGCAACTGGGAATAAAACAAAAATTGAGACTAGGCTTGATGAACCGTCGATTTCGATGGATTATTGGCATAGGATTTCAAATATATCACCTCTCACTCTCGAGTTCCATGCCTCGGAAATTTCTTTACTCATTGATTTCGAGAATTAGTATTTTGCTGAGTTTGAAGCAATGCAACATTTGGATTAAGGGGTCCAATTTATGAAACCATCTCTCGTGAGCCAATCGATAATGTGGTCATGTATTCCATACCTAAACAATATTGCAACATCTCACAGAACTAAAAAATGTTGCTCCGTTATGTTTTTATGCCCTGAGGAGGAATTGGCTAAGAGTCCTTGAAATTGTTTGGGATGTGACTTGCCAAGCGGTGAAATTTTATTTACTCGTTGATTTCGAGAACTAGTGTTGTTCTCAATTTGAAGCAATGCAAAATTTGGATTAAGGGGTCCAATTTATGAAATCATCCCTCGGGAGAGGATGGATAATGTGGTCACCTATTCCATTCCTAAAAAAACATGCATCATCTCACAAAACTCAAAAATGTTGCTCTGTTAGTCTTTTATGCCCTGAGGAGAAAATGGTCAATATTCCCCGAAATGGTTTGGGTTGTGACTTGCAACTGGGAATATCATGAAAATTGTGACTAGGATTGAGGAACCATCATCTTCGTTGGATTCTTGTCATAAGATTTTATCTAGAGCGCCCCTAACTCCCAGGTCCAATCCCTCGTAAGTTATTTTTTTCATCGATTTTGAGAACTAGGGTTTTGTTCAGTATGAAGCAATTCAACATTTGAATTTAGGGGTCCAATTTATAAAACAATGCCTCAGGAGAGGATGGAAAATGTGTTCACATAGTCCATTCCTGAACAATATTGCAGCATCTCATAGAATTAAAAAATGTTTATCCGTTAGTTTTTTGTTCCCTGAGGAGGAATTGGAGAAGAGTGCCCAAAATGGTTCGGGATGCCACTTGCAACTGGGCATAAAAATAAAACTGAGACTCGGATTGAGAAACCGTCGACTCTGATGGATTACTAAGATAGTATTTCAGCTAGAACACCCCTCACTCCTGGGTGCCAAGCCTTGAAGTTTCTTTACTCATTGATTTTGAGAATTAATGTTTTGCTCAGTTTGAAGCCATGCAACATTTGGATTAAGGGGTCCAATTTATGAAATCATCCCTTGGGAGAAGATGGATAATGTGGTCACCTATTCCATGGCTAAACAAGCTTGCAGCATCTCACAAAACTCAAAAATGCACTGTTAGTCTTTTATGCACTGAGGAGGAATTGACCAAGAGTCCCCGAAATGGTTTGGGATGCGACTTGCAACTCGATATATAAAAAAAACTGAAACTCAGATTAAGGAACCGTCATATTTGTTGGATTCCTAGAATAGCATTTCAGGTAGATCACCCCTCACTCTGGGTGCCATGCCTCGGAAGTTGCTTTACTCATTGATTTTGAGAATTATTGTTTTGCTCAATTTTAAGCAATGCAGCATTTGGATTAAGGGTTCCAATTTATTAAACCATCCCTCATGAGGAGATTGATAATGTGGTCACATTTTCCATGCCTAACCAAGCTTCCAGCATCTCACAAAACTCAAAAATGTTGCCCCATTAGGCCTTTATGCCTTGAGGAGGAATTGGCCAAGAGTCCCTAAAATTGTTTGGATGTGACTTGCAACTGAGCATAAAATGGAAACCGAGACTCAGATTGAGGAACCGTCAAATCCAATGGATTACTAAGATAGGATTTAAGCTAGACCACACCTCTCTCCTGGGTGCCAAGCATCAAAAGTTTCTTTAATCATTGATTTCGTGAACTAGTTTTTTGCTTAGTTTTGGATTTGAATTACAATTGGGCATATCACAAAAACCGAGACTCGGATCTAGGAGCCGTCATATTTGTTGGATTCTTGGCAGAATATTTTATCTAGAGAACACCTAACTCCCAGTTCCAATCCCTCAGAAGTTTTTCTTTTCATCGATTTCAAGAACTAGTGTTTTTCTTAGTAAGAAGCAATGCAAAATTTGGATTTAGGGGTCCAATTTAGGAAACGATGCCTCGGCAGTGGATGTACATTGTGTTCATCTATTCCATTCCTAAAAAAGCATGCAACATCTCATGGAACTAAAAAATGTTTCTCTGTTAGGATTTTATGCCCTGATGAGGAATTGGCCAAGAGTCCCGAAAAGGTTTGGGATGCCACTTTCAACTGGGTATAAAATGACAATTGAGACTCGCATTAAGGAACTGTCATCTCCATTGGATTCCCGACATTGTATTTCAGCTAGAGAACCCCTCACTCTCGGGTTCCATGCTTGGAAGTTGCTTTAGTCATTGATTTCGAGAACTAGTGTTTTACTCAGTTTGAAGCAATGCAACATTTGGATTAAGTGGTCCAATTTATGAAACTGTCCCTCGTCGTTTGGGATGTGACTTGAAAATCAATATATAATAAAATATGAGTCTCATATTGAGAAACCATCATCTCCATTGGATTCCTGGCATAAGAGGTCAGGTAGATCAACCCTCACTCTTTGGTGCCATGCCTCNAGAATTAGTATTTTGCTGAGTTTGAAGCAATGCAACATTTGGATTAAGGGGTCCAATTTATGAAACCATCTCTCGTGAGCCGATCGATAATGTGGTCATGTATTCCATACCTAAAAAATATTGCAACATCTCACAGAACTAAAAAATGTTGCTCCGTTATGTTTTTATTCCCTGAGGAGGAATTGGCCAAGAGTCCTTGAAATTGTTTGGGATGTGACTTGCCAAGCGGTGAAATTTTATTTACTCGTTGATTTTGAGAACTAGTGTTGTTCTCAATTTGAAGAAATGCAAAATTTGGATTAAGGGGTCCAATTTATGAAATCATCCCTCGGGAGAGGATGGATAATGTGGTCACCTATTCCATTCCTAAAAAAACATGCATCATCTCACGAAACTCAAAAATGTTGCTCTGTTAGTCTTTTATGCCCTGAGGAGAAATTGGTCAAGATTCCCCAAAATGGTTTGGGTTGTGACTTGCAACTGGGAATATCACGAAAATTGTGACTAGGATTGAGGAACCATCATCTTCATTGAATTTTTGTCATAAGAGTTTATCTAGAGCGCCCCTAACTCCCAGGTCCAATCCCTCGTATGTTGTTTTTTTCATCGATTTTGAGAACTAGGGTTTTGTTCAGTAAGAAGCAATTCAACATTTGAATTTAGGGGTCCAATTTATAAAACCATGCCTTAGGAGAGGATGGAAAATGTGTTCACATAGTCCATGCTTGAACAATATTGCAACATCTCATAGAATTAAAAAATGTTTCTCCATTAGTTTTTTGTTCCCTGAGGAGGAATTGGAGAAGAGTGCCCAAAATGGTTTGGGATGCCACTTGCAACTGGGCATAAAAATAAAACTGAGACTGAGATTGAGAAACCGTCAACTCTGATGGATTACTAAGATAGTATTTCAGCTAGAACACCCCTCACTCCTGGGTGCCAAGCCTTGAAGTTTCTTTACTCATTGATTTTGAGAATTAGTGTTTTGCTCAATTTGAAGCCATGCAGCATTTGGATTAAGGGGTCCAATTTATGAAATCATCCCTTGGGAGCAGATGGATAATGTGGTCAGCTATTCCATGGCTAAACAAGCTTGCAGCATCTCACAAAACTCAAAAATGTTGCTCTGTTAGTCTTTTATGCACTGAGGAGAAATTGACCAAGAGTCCCCGAAATGGTTTGGGATGCGACTTGCAACTCGATATATAACAAAAACTGAAACTCAGATTAAGGAACCGTCATATTTGTTGGATTCCTAGCATATCATTTCAGGTAGATCACCCCTCACTCTGGGTGCCATGCCTCGAAAGTTGCTTTACTCATTGATTTTGAGAATTATTGTTTTGCTCAATTTTAAGCAATGCAACATTTGGATTAAGGGTTCCAATTTATTAAACCATCCCTCATGAGGAGATCGATAATGTGGTCACATTTTCCATGCCTAACCAAGCTTCCAGCATCTCACAAAACTCAAAAATGTTGCCCCATTAGGCCTTTATGCCTTGAGGAGGAATTGGCCAAGAGTCCCTAAAATTGTTTGGATGTGACTTGCAACTGGGCATAAAATGGAAACCGAGACTCGGATTGAGGAACCATCAAATCCAATGGATTACTAAGATAGGATTTAAGCTAGACCACACCTCTCTCCTGGGTGCCAAGCATCAAAAGTTTCTTTAATCATTGATTTCGAGAACTAGTTTTTTGCTTAGTTTGGGATTTGAATTACAATTGGGCATATCACGAAAACCGAGACTCAGATTTAGGAACCGTCATATTTGTTGGATTCCTGGAAGAATATTTTATCTAGAGAACACCTAACTCCCAGTTCCAATCCCTCAGAAGTTTTTCTTTTCATCGATTTCGAGAACTAGTGTTTTTCTTGGTAAGAAGCAATGCAAAATTTGGATTTAGGGATCCAATTTAGGAAACGATGCCTCGGCAGTGGATGTACATTATGGTCACCTATTCCATTCCTAAAAAATCATGCAACATCTCATGGAACTAAAAAATGTTTCTCTGTTAGGATTTTATGCCCTGATGAGGAATTGGCCAAGAGTCCCGAAAAGTTTTGGGATGCCACTTTCAACTGGGCATAAAACGACAATTGAGACTCACATTAAGGAACTGTCATCTCCATTGGATTCCCGGCATAGTATTTCAGCTAGAGAACCCCTCACTCTCGGGTTCCATGCCTTGGAAGTTGCTTTAGTCATTGATTTCGAGAACTAGTGTTTTACTCAGTTTGAAGCAATGCAACATTTGGATTAAGTGGTCCAATTTATGAAACTGTCCCTCATCATTTGGGATGCGACTTTAAAATCAATATATAATAAAATATGAGTCTCATATTGAGAAACCATCATATCCATTGGATTCATGGCATAAGAGGTCAGGTAGATCAACCCTCACTCTTTGGTGCCATGCCTCGAAACTTGCTTTACTCATTGATTTTGGAAATTAGTGTTTGGATCAGTTTGAAGCAATGCAGCATTTGGATTAACGGGTCCAATTTATGAAACCGTCCCTTGTGAGAATATCGATAATGTGATCACCAAGTCCATGCCTCAACAAGCTTGAAACATCTCATAAAACTCAAAAATGTTGCTCCGTTAAGTTTTTATGCCCTGAGGAGGAATTTTCCAAGAGTCCCCAAAATGGTTTGGGATGCAACTTGCACTCGACATATCACAAAATACAAGACTCGTATTGAGAAACCATCATCTCTCTTGGATTCTTGGCATATGATTTCAGCTAGAGAACCCCTCACTCCCGAGTGCAATCCCTCGTAAGTTGTTTTTTCATCGATTTTGATAACTAGGGTTTTGCATAGTAAGAAGCAATGCAACATTTGTATTTAGGGGTTGAATTTATAAAACCATGCCTCGAAAGTGGATAGAAAATGTGGACATATAATCCATCCCTAAACAAGATTTCAACATCTCACGGAACTCTAAAATGTTGCTATGTTGGGTTTTTATGCCCTAAGGAGGAATTAGACAATAGTCCCTGAAATAGTTTGGGATGAGACATGAAAATGGGCATAAAAAAAAAACTAACACTCGTATTGAGTAACCATCGACTCCGATGAATAATTAATATAGGATTTCAGCTAGAAAACACCTCACTACCGGGTACCAAGTATCGAAAGTTGCTTTACTCGTTGATTTCGAGAACTAGTGTTTTTCTCAGTTTGAAGTAATGCAACATTTTGATTAAGGGGTACAATTTATGAAATCATCCCTTGGGAGAGGATGAATATTGTGGTCACCTATTACATGCCTAAACAAGCATGCATCATCTCACGGAACTCAAAAATGTTGCCTTGTTAGTGTTTTATGCCCTGAGGACGAATTGGACAAGAGTCCCCGAAATGGTTTGGGTTGCTACTTGCAACTAGGCATATCACAAAAACAAAGACTCAGATTGAGAAATCTTCGACTCCGACGGATTACTAAGATATGATTTTAGCTATAACAAACCTCACTTCCAGGTGCCAAGCGTCGAAAGTTGCTTTACTCGTTGATTTCGAGAACTAGTTTTTTTCTTAGTTTGAAACAATGCAACATTTGCATTAAGGGGTCCAATTTATGAAATCATCCATTGAGAGAGGATGGATAATGTGGTCACCTATTCCATCCCTAAAAAAGAATGAAACATCTCATGAAACAAAAAAATGTGGCTTTGTTAGTCTTTGATGCCATGAGGAGGAATTGGCCAAGAGTCCCTGAAATGGTTTGGGTTGCAATTTACAACTGGCCATATTACGAAAACTGAGACTCGGATTGAAGAACGTTCATCTCCGTTGGATTCCTGTCATAAGATTTCAGTTGGAGCACCCCTCACTCCTGGTTCCAATCCCTTGTAAGTTGTTTTTTTCATCAATTTTGAGAACTAGGGTTTTGTTCAGTAAGAAGTAATGCAACATTTGAATTTAGGGATCCAATTTGTAAAACAATGCCTCGGGAGAGTATGGAAAAATTGTTTACATAGTCCATGCATAAACAATATTGAATCATCTCACGGAACTCAAAAATGTTTTTCCATTAAGTTTTTATTCCCGAAAGAGCAATTGGAATAGAGTCCCCGAAATGGTTTGGGATGCCACTTGCAAATGGTCATAAAAATAAAATCGAGACTCAGATTAAGGAACCGTCGACTCCAATGGATTGTTAAGATAGGATTTCAGTTATAAAACCCCTTGTTTCTGGGTGCCAAGCATCGAAATTTTCTTTACTCATTGATTTAGATAACTTGTGTTTTTCTCAGTTTGAAGCAATGCAACATTTGTATTAAGGGGTCCAATTTATCGTCCCTTGGGAGCAGATGGATAATGTGATCACCTAGTCCATACCTAAACAAGCTTGCAACATCTCACGGAACTCAAAAATATTTCTCTGTTAGTCTTTTATGACTTGAGGAGGAATTGGCCAAGAGTCCTTGAAATGGTTTGGGATGTGAATTGCAACTCAGTATATAAAAAAAACCGAGACTCCGATTGAGGAATCGTCATATCCATTGGATTTCTAGAATAGTATTTTAGGTAGAGCACCCCTCACTCTGGGGTGCCATGCCTCGAAAGTTGATTTACTCATTGATTTCGCAAATTATTGTTTTTCTCGGTTTGAAGCAATGCAACATTTGGATTAAGAGGTCCAATTTATGAAACCATCCCTCATGAGAAGATCGATAATGTGTTCACATTTTCCATGCCTAAATAAGCTTGTAGCGTCTCACGAAACTCAAAAATGCTGCTACGTTAGGTTTTTATGCCTTGATGAGTAATTGGCCAAGAATCCCTAAAATTGTTTGGATGCGACTTGCAACTGGGTATAAAACGGAAAATAAGACTCAGATTGAGGAACCGTCGACTCCTATGGATTACTAAGATAGAATTTCATCTAGACCACACCTCACTCCCGGGTGCCAAGCATCGAAAGTTGTTTTACTCATTGATTTTGAGAAATAGTGTTTTGCTCAGTTTGGGATGCGACTTGCAACTGGGCATATCACGAAAACTGAGACTCGAATTGAGGAACTGTTGTCTCTATTGGATTACTGGCATAAGATTTTATCTAGAGCACCCCTAACTCCCAGTTCCAATCCCTCGAAATTTTTTCTTTTCATCGATTTCGAGAACTAGTATTTTTCTTAGTAAGAAGCAATGCAAAATTTGGATTTAGGGGTCCAATTTAGGAAACTATGCCTCGAGAGAAGATGGACATTGTGGTCACCTATTCCATGCCTAAACAATTATGCTACATCTCATAGAACTCAAAAATGTTTCTCCGTTGGGATTTTATGCCCTGATGAGGAATTCGCCAAGAGTCCCCCAAATGGTTTGGGATGCCACTTGGAATTGGGAATAAAATGACAATTGAGACTCAGATTGAGGAACCTTCATATCCATTGGATTGTTGGCATAGGTTTAAGCTAGAGAACTCCTCACTCCTAGGTGCCATTTCTCATAAGTTTCTTTAGTCATTAATTTTGAGAAATAGTGTTTTACTTAGTTTGAAGCAATGCATCATTTGGATTAAGGGGTCCAATTTATGAAACCATCCCTTGTGGTCTAGGATGAGACTTGCAACTCAATATATAATGAAAACTGAGTCTCATATTGAGCAACCTTCATCTTTGTTGGATTCCTGGCATAGGATTTTAGCTAGAGCACCCCTCACTCTCGGGTGCCATGCCTCGGCACTTTCTTTACTCATTGATTTTGGAAATTAGTGTTTGGTTCAGTTTGAAGCAATGCAGAATTTGGATTAAGGGGTCCAATTTATGAAACCATCCCTTGTGAGAAGATCGATAATGTGGTCACCTAGTCCATTCCTAAACAATCTTGCAACATCTCATGAAACTGAAAAATGTTTCTCTGTTAGGTTTTTATGCCCTAAGGAGGAATTAGCCAAGAGTCCCCAAAATGGTTTAGGATGTGACTTGTAACTCAACATATCACAANTGGATAATGTGGTCACCTATTCCATTCCTAAAAAAACATGCATCATCTCACGAAACTCAAAAATGTTGCTCTGTTAGTCTTTTATGCCCTGAGGAGAAATTGGTCAAGATTCCCCGAAATGGCTTGGGTTGTGACTTGAAACTGGGAATATCATGAAAATTGTGACTAGGATTGAGGAACCATCATCTTCGTTGGATTATTGTCATAAGAGTTTATCTAGAGCGCCCCTAACTCCCAGGTCCAATCCCTCGTAAGTTATTTTTTTCATCGATTTTGAGAACTAGGGTTTTGTTCAGTACGAAGCAATTCAACATTTGAATTTAGGGGTCCAATTTATAAAACCATGCCTTAGGAGAGGATGGAAAATGTGTTCACATAGTCCATGCCTGAACAATATTGCAGCGTCTCATAGAATTAAAAAATGTTTCTCCGTTAGTTTTTTGTTCCCTGAGGAGGAATTGGAGAAGAGTGCCCAAAATGGTTCGGGATGCCACTTGAAACTGGGCATAAAAATAAAACTGAGACTCTGATTGAGAAACCGTCGACTCTGATGGATTACTAAGATAGTATTTCAGCTAGAACACCCCTCACTCTTGGGTGCCAAGCCTTGAAGTTTCTTTACTCATTGATTTTGAGAATTAGTGTTTTGCTCAGTTTGAAGCCATGCAGCATTTGGATTAAGGGGTCCAATTTATGAAATCATCCCTTGGGAGAATATGGATAATGTGGTCACCTATTCCATGGCTAAACAAGCTTGCAGCATCTCAAAAAACTCAAAAATGTTGCTCTGTTAGTCTTTTATGCATTGAGGAGGAATTGACCAAGAGTCCCCGAAATGGTTTGGGATGCGACTTGCAACTCGATATATAAAAAAAACTGAAACTCAGATTAAGGAACCGTCATATTTGTTGGATTCCTAGAATAGCATTTCAGGTAGATCACCCCTCACTCTGGGTGCCATGCCTCGAAAGTTGCTTTACTCATTGATTTTGAGAATTATTGTTTTGCTCAATTTTAAGCAATGCAGCATTTGGATTAAGGGTTCCAATTTATTAAACCATCCCTCATGAGGAGATCGATAATGTGGTCACATTTTCCATGCCTAACCAAGCTTCCAGCATCTCACAAAACTCAAAAATGTTGCCCCATTAGGCCTTTATGCCTTGAGGAGGAATTGGCCAAGAGTCCCTAAAATTGTTTGGATGTGACTTGCAACTGGGCATAAAATGGAAACCGAGACTCAGATTGAGGAACCGTCAAATCCAATGGATTACTAAGATAGGATTTAAGCTAGACCACACCTCTCTCCTAGGTGCCAAGCATCAAAAGTTTCTTTAATCATCGATTTCGAGAACTAGTTTTTTGCTTAGTTTGGGATTTGAATTACAATTGGGCATATCACGAAAACCGGGACTCGGATTTAGGAACCGTCATATTTGTTGGATTCCTGGAAGAATATTTTATCTAGAGAACACCTAACTCCCAGTTCCAATCCCTCAAAAGTTTTTCTTTTCATCAATTTCGAGAACTAGTGTTTTTCTTAGTAAGAAGCAATGCAAAATTTGGATTTAGGGGTCCAATTTAGGAAATGATGCCTCGGCAGTGGATGTACATTGTGGTCACCTATTCCATTCCTAAAAAAGCATGCAACGTCTCATGGAACTAAAAAATGTTTCTCTGTTAGGATTTTATGCCCTGATGAGGAATTGGCCAAGAGTCCCGAAAAGGTTTGGGATGCCACTTTCAACTGGGCATAAAATGACAATTGAGACTCGCATTAAGGAACTGTCATATCCATTGGATTCCCGGCATAGTATTTCAGCTAGAGAACCCCTCACTCTCGAGTTCCATGCCTTGGAAGTTGCTTTAGTCATTGATTTCGAGAACTAGTGTTTTACTTAGTTTGAAGCAATGCAACATTTGGATTAAGTGGTCCAATTTATGAAACTGTCCCTCGTCGTTTGGGATGCGAATTGAAAATCAATATATAATAAAATATGAGTCTCATATTGAGAAACCATCATCTCCATTGGATTCCTGGCATAAGAGGTCAGGTAGATCAACCCTCACTCTTTGGTGCCATGCCTCGAAACTTGCTGTACTCATTGATTTCGAAAATTAGTGTTTGGATCAGTTTGAAGCAATGCAGCATTTGGATTAAGGGGTCCAATTTATGAAACCGTCCCTTGTGATAATATCGATAATGTGATCACCAAGTCCATGCCTCAACAAGCTTGAAACATCTCATAAAACTCAAAAATGTTGCTCCGTTAAGTTTTTATGCCCTGAGGAGGAATTTTCCAAGAGTCCCCAAAATGGTTTGGGATGCAACTTGCACTCGACATATCACAAAATACAAGACTCATATTGAGAAACCATCATCTCTCTTGGATTCTTGGCATATGATTTCAGCTAGAGAACCCCTCACTCCCGAGTCCAATCCCTCGTAAGTTGTTTTCTCATCAATTTTGATAACTAGGGTTTTGCGTAGTAAGAAGCAATGCAACATTTGGATTTAGGGGTCGAATTTATAAAACCATGCCTTGGAAGTGGATAGACAATGTGGACATATAATCCATCCCTAAACAAGATTTCAACATCTCACAGAACTCAAAAATGTTGTTATGTTGGGTTTTTATGCCCTAAGGAGGAATTAGACAACAGTCCCTGAAATAGTTTGGGATGAGACATGCAAATGGGCATAAAAAAAAAAATAACACTCGTATTGAGTAACCGTCGACTCTGATGGATAATTAATATAGGATTTCAGCTAGAAAACACCTCACTACCGGGTACCAAGTATCGAAAGTTTCTTTACTCGTTGATTTCGAGAACTAGTGTTTTTCTCAGTTTGAAGTAATGCAACATTTTGATTAAGGGGTACAATTTATGAAATCATCCCTCGGGAGAGGATGAATATTGTGGTCACCTATTACATGCCTAAACAAGCATGCATCATCTCATGGAACTCAAAAATGTTCCTTTGTTAGTGTTTTATGCCCTGAGGACGAATTGGACAAGAGTCCCCGAAATGGTTTGGGTTGCGACTTGCAACTAGGCATATCACAAAAAAAAAGACTCAGATTGAGAAATCGTTGACTCCGACGGATTACTAAGATATGATTTTAGCTATAAAAAACCTCACTTCCAGGTGCCAAGTGTCGAAAGTTGCTTTACTCGTTAATTTCGAGAACTAGTTTTTTTCTTAGTTTGAAACAATGCAACATTTGGATTAAGGGGTCCAATTTATGAAATCATCCATCGAGAGAGGATGGATAATGTGGTCACCTATTCCATC
>JZKD02S1777309.1:0-11062 GCA_000966675.3 Picea glauca
TATGTAGTCTCTATTCCTGTGACTACCTGGCTTGTAACTTTCTTGTTGCAATGTTTAACAGTTCCTGAAATGTTCTCAACTTCATGGGTTAGCAACATTTCAGCCATTAGTATAACTATTTCCATGCAATAATATATATGCATGTACTTACAAAACATATTCAACCATTGCATTTAGTATACAATTCTATCACTTACTATGCATTAGTGCAATTCTCAATGCATTCTTATTTAGTGCACCCTACATTGAATTACATAAGACTCTTTATCTCGGTCATGTATCTCACCATCCATAAGTTGGAATTCTAGCCAATGTGTTGACACATTCTCCACACACTTCCTATTGTCTTCCCAATTAATTGGATGCCTTCCTTTTCGACCCGAACACTACACCAAGAATATAATTTTGTGGTGATCATTAGTGTTAGCAAAAAGGTTTCAGCCCAAGTTTTATTTAAAAGTAGGAATATTTTAGTACCTGTGTGGCTCATAACCTTTCCATATCCATACCTTGCCATATCCAACCAGGTCCTGGTCTCATACATGACTAGCTTACTGGCATCTATTCCTATAACCAATTTTTATCTTTAATTCTTTGGTTATTACCCCATAACCAAATTAACATGACATTCTATTATGTCAATGTGCGCATTCAGAAGCTAAAAAGCTTTGAATTAATACAGGCCTCCAGCCTTTACCACATCCTGTGGTATGCATTCAGTAATATAATCATGTGATTTTATAAAATGACTCTGGATGAGGAAATTCTTACCAAATTTCCTTTCAGCAATTATGCAAAAAGAGTAATAAAACTCATACTTGCATGACTTCCATTAATAAATTTTATACTGCCTGAAAGTCTAATAGCAGTAGAATCTTTCATGCTTCTTTTATCAAACTTATAACCAACACTTCAGCTCTCTGTTTCTTTCTTCCTTATGCAACAACATCACCAACAATACTTGCAACATGCAAGCATTCTTTCCTTTGGCTGACCCAATCAAGCCATAACATACTTGCTTCCATAGAAATTGCAACAACTTCTATTTCCTTATAAAACTTTTCCTTGTTGATCCCAAAAGTCTACAAATTTTTTTTTCCAAATTCCTGAATCTTCTTGTGCTCTCCACTGTAATCACTGTGCATGATTATTCCTCCCTGAGCACTTTCGACGCGGTGCCCCCACCTCAGTGGGGTCTGCTAACCTCCTGGTCAATGGATCTTCAACTCTCGGAGCTGGAGCAACTCTTTGGGTCCCTACTAGAACCTCCATGAAACAAATCCATAGGCCTTGCATGAAACCTTACCCACGCGAACTAGTGGCAGACGCAAGCTTCCTCTATGTGACCACCGGCTATGGCCATGCGCCTATCCAAAAGGAGTTTCAAGATTTCTCATACCGGGTGTTTCGATATGAGTCACCCTCGACTCTCTCTATACCCAAAATCTGAAACAAGATTCTAGCACGTGCTAGCTCTTCCCTTAACTTCCACCGGCGTGACCTCTAGCTATGACCTGGGGCCCCAAATTTTGAGTGCTACGGGACTTTACCCTTCATGAAATTCAACAATTATTTCTCCTCCTTTCTCCCGAGTTCTGAACTCCCGAACCCCATTTGCCTCAGATCAAAGGTCCACAGCTTTCCAGGTTCGACGATCCAGATCAATTCCTCGCAAATCGACAATTTGCATTTCGGCGTTTTGAAAAATAGTTCCCCTCTTTTCTTCTGATCTCTATTTTTTTGAAATCCATGTGATTTAGATCCAATGACTCACACTCACCATGATTCAATGGTCTATATCTCTCCTCGCAAATCAGATGTTCGCATTTCAGGATTTTCGAGAGCAACTTCCTCTGTTCTCCCAACTCCCGATTTTCAATTTCCTGATGAAAAGAATCAATGGTTCGATCTTCCTTGTGATCGACGGTTCAATACCTCCCCTGAGATTTCGATTGTTGAATGAATCTTAGAATCATCCTCCTTGTAGTTTATTTTGATCTAACGATGGATGACTATCGACGCTTCTCCCTCCAAGGATTCCTACCGTTCGTTCAGGTTCTCAATGACTTCTTTCCAAATATCTTGGCATCAATTCTTCTAGACTTGACTTCCTCCCTAACTTGAAGGATTTCAAATATTTCGAAGGCTTCGACGGTGTTTTGCCTCCTGAGCTTCTGTTAATGAAATTTTAACTTCACCCTGGCGCACACTTGTGCTTTGCGTGCGAACTTGCATTGTTTCTCCCTAAGATTTAGCTTACTCAGTCTCAAAGGGACTCGACCCTTCTGTGTTTTCCAAAAGACTTTCTGGTGCCCTCCCATCACACTCTACACTCGTCTCCTTGAGTCCTTCGAACTTAAAAAAATTTCCCTCTGAATGCACTCCTTTCGCTTGATATGCACACTCTGCATACAAAAGTTCTACGCTATCTCTTATGAGCTTCGTTTTCTGAATTGGAAGCATTTTGTGTCTCTTCCATTTCTTTGCACTCCATGGAAATTCTAATCAGTTCTGGAACTCATCAAACTTCTGCAATCACAATGTGCAGACAACCAGAATTTGTTAGGCCATCTCTTCTTAACAAATTCCACACATTCAAAACCAATCTGATTTAAGAAAATGTTTTGATTTCATGAATTTTCTGAGCTCTGCTCAGCTCTGTAACTTTCGAATGATATCCCCCTCTTTCTAAGTCCCTACCCACGTGACCAAGGGTCATGACCAAGTGCTAGACTACTAGGTGCTACTCGAGCCTTCGGCCTTCAAAGAGTTTAAGACACACACAACTATCTCCCAGAGTTTCGATTTACCGAATTCGCATAAATTGGGTGGATCGACGGTCTACGTTTACCCAAAATCCAACGGTTAAAATCTATTGCAGTTCTTCCATCTTTGAAGATTTTGGGACTTCGAGACTTCGGGTTTAGGTCCTTGAGGCTTTCTAACTTGCTTTCCTTTCCAACCCCCGACTTCTGAAATCCTGATTTACTTTACCCTTCGGGCCCACGTAGCACAGTTGTCGCCCACAACCACGGTGGCATGTGGCACATTCAGGAGGGTCCATGTCACCTTCAATGACATCATCAGGTCCCACCATGCTCGCTTTTCTTTTCGACCCACTGGCACGTGGTACACACCCAAGTGTCCACGTCCATTCCAAGTGAAATCCAACGGTTAGACCTCTCTCAGATCTACGATGCAGATCCTTTCGGCGTTCGGGGTTTCGAGGTTTCAGGGTTCCGTGCCTAATCTCACTCTGTTTTTCCCCGACAGCCAAAATCGTGTAATCGTGACTTATCTTCTGCTTGATCTAGCGGTCAAGCCTTATACTCCCGATCTATGGTGTAGATCGTTTTGAAACTTTTGGGGTTCAGTTTTTGGTCCCAGAGGTTCTCGCACTCGCTTCCCTCTCCAACTCCTAACTCCCAAACTTCTGATACACGAGTTCTTGTACAAGATCCAATGATCCACGATGATTTGGATCTAATGGTCCAGATATTTTCAGATTTTCGTGAACCAGGAGTTCACGATGCAGCGACTCCAAATCTTCGGTTGTGATCCAATCGTGAATTCGTGTTTCATGAATTCTCACAAACTCACCCTTAGACCATTTCAAGTCACGAGTCAAATAAAGGTTGATCGCTCTCCACGCATCCTTTTCGATGGTCCTAACGAATTCAGGATTTCGTGTATCATGATTTCCACACTCCTGTGCAACTCCAAAGGGTTTTAAACCTTTTGCATGTTCTCCAGATCTGACGATTGTGAGGGTTCTCCTTTCCTCCCGAATAGATCCTATGGCTCCAACACTTCTAGTGTGGATTTCTCTCTCCCTATGGCCATATACCACACCGGCTGCAGTTTTATAATACCGCTACACCTCCTGAGCTTTGTAACATGGTCAAGTAGCTCGTTGACACTCATAAACATTATGAGGTCTGAAATTAGTCCTCCAGACACAATTTCCTTCCCAAAAACTCGGTCCAAAGACCACTTATCCGGCCCATCCAGGCTCAGCGTTGAAACTAGGCTCTGATACCATACTGTAATGCCCCTAGCCATCATCCCACTGGTCGGAAAAATGCTACTATGTGGAACAACATCATTCTCATACTTAATTAATAACATGCATTTAAATCAAATTAAACACATTTAACTCAGAGTAAGAACAAAGTTTATTTCTAACATAGATAACCCCTGGCATTAACAATAATTCATATGCACAACAGAATACATGATACATATAAGCATCACAGGAATGCAAAAACATAATATTAAGCATAAGTTGATACTTATATTTGAAACCGTGGTAATTCCACCAACCACGTGTGGGCCTTCCATGAACCTCCCAGCCTTAGACCACGCTGCTCATCATGCTCAGCAGTGGGTCACTCGCGAGTTGGGACTAAGCTCCACCCAAGGCAAGGAATCCTAGTCTAGGCTAAGCTTACAAGGAAAACTGCACAGAATAACCAGAAGGATTCTTCCCGGGATGCCTTCTTACGCCCACTACTAATAGACTCTCATTCCCCACATGTTTGTTCCACCTAGGAGTATACACCTTCACAAGCACAGTCCATCAATGCTTCACCTCCCTATCTGGGATTCGGCAACTGGATCAGGAATTCTCAGAGCTCTAAAGCTGGTGTTGGATTATCTTTGGGAGAAAATCGCTTCCCAGCAGACTCTCTCACCTGGAGGAAGTTGCTCATAGGCCTGACAGACTGCCTCTTCAACTGCAACCACCTCCCTCACCTGGAGAGAGTGTTACACATAGGCTAGACAACCTATTTCCTTCAACTTGATTTCCAACACAGTCGGGAAACCATGAGGCTCCACACAAACATACAATTGTCTGCAAGCCACACACAGTCAAGCACTACACAACCACAACAGTCCACTAGAAACACAGACACGGGCTTCCCAAAACTGGTGATAGACAAATGCTACAGCATGACAACGCTCAATAATTACGGGACATTCGGTTTTCCCCAACCAACAATACAGGACAGACTCACGGCTTAGGTTTCGGGGATGTGTGAGGGTGTACAGAGATCCCATGCAGAGACTTAATGGTTCAGGTAAGGATTCCCTAGAACAAAAACCAAAATAGAGGTCGATCATGGACACCCATGAGTTCAGATGGAGGATGGAGAATGGAATCCTCGACTCACGTGATGGATGGAGGAATGCCCCATGAACCCACTCCAACACAACCGTCTGCGGAAAATGGGAAGCGAACCCCCAACACGGCTCATTTCCTGGGTTAAATCACATGCGCTTGGGTCAACACATGTTGCCCATGAAGCTACATGCATTCCATCAACATGCGTTCCTCCCCAGGAACTTAGGACAAAACATAGATTTCACATGGCTTTTGGAATAATATTAAAATATTATTCCCAATGACTTAAGCCCCTAGGCTTAGCCTCTAGGCTCAACACTCAGCCTCTCTTTCCAACATTCCAGCCCCCAATCCCTTACCCACTCTGTGGAAGCTTAGTCCCCCATCACTCATTCATAGTGGTCGATCTGCACGCAGCAGTGTTTATATTTTTTTTTTATTAATGATTTTTTTTTTCATAATTACATATATAAAATAGGCTTGTGGCCTTAGAATTCTAGGCTCTCTGGCCTAATCACCACATAATCCTCCTAGATGATTATAAATCAGCTCGCCGGCCTATCAAATATGTTTACAATTCATAATTACAACTAGGGCTCTACAGGGGAATATTACACATCGTAAAACCTATGTTATGTGATTGAATGCATGTGTTTCTTTGTTGTCTTCCATAGTTACTAATATGCTAAATGAATGAGTTTTTATATTTCTTGTGTACTCGTAGATGACAGTGTAATGGATTAATAAGTTATAATATAACTCTTAGCATACAATTT
Organism: Picea glauca; assembly: GCA_000966675.3. Classification (NCBI taxonomy): domain Eukaryota; kingdom Viridiplantae; phylum Streptophyta; class Pinopsida; order Pinales; family Pinaceae; genus Picea; species Picea glauca. The sequence continues at coordinate 5,902 of JZKD02S1777309.1, forward strand.
CCATATCTTCCACTCAATCCTAGGCTGCAAACACATGAGTATTGCAGCCACCCATTAAGACTATCTCGGGTGAGACTGCATAGTGCACCTTGTGCGCTGTGTTGCCTTCTAGTTTACCAGGAGCATTGATAGTTTTAGAAGATTTGTTGGAACCTCGAATAAATGTGAACCCTGGGTCACCCAAGCTGAAGATACAAACTCAGACAAGATATTAAATAACCAACAAATGGTTTCGTTGTCATTGGAAGGAACAAAAGAGGATTGAGTAGATGAGATATATTGAAAAGTTGTTAAAAGGTAAGTGGGAAGCGGATAAAGAGAATATTAAAGAGGAGAAGAAAGAAATGAACTACTACAAAGGGATGTTGAGACCTTGGAATCACACAAAAGCAGAGATCAAAAGTTGGTTGAGGAAAAAAGAGTTGGAGTTCACACATAAAGATAACAAAAACCCTAGAATAACACCCCGCAAATATTATGAGAAATACCTGTTTACTGATCTGCATGAAGTATTTTTCTATGATTTTCCACACTTATTGCAGGAGTGGATACTAAGGTTGAAGGATAACCACGCAACAAACCAGATATGACAGTTATACTGGACTCCAGTACAAATTGAACAACTACAGCATGTGAACAACAAATTCACCTACACAGTAGATTTTTGGCTCGAGAGTATTGTGGCAGGCTTTATAACAGAGTTTGCAGTAGATACAACAAAGTCGTACAACACAGTGGAGCAAGATTTTTTACAAGGACCTCGAGGAAGGTACATTAGATCATTATATACTTCTATTACGATGTTTCTATACAATAAAGGGGTAATGATGATGGAGTCAGACAGCTAAACTTCCCTGCATGCATGGGGGAAGGGGGGGGAGCACTGACAGAAAAAGGAGATATGGAAGGAGGAAAGGATAAGGGAAAGATGGAGGAAACCTTGGACCCAATCATGATGAATGACGACCAGATCAAGCGGATCATGGCAACAACTGGAAAGACGTATAGCGGAGCACCCTACCAATACAAGGTGAATACCAAGAAGAGAGTTGTAGCCGCGAGGGAAGGATTGGAAAGTGACAAGGAAGAGGTAGAGGATCTCTGAGATTTGGAGCAGATTGAGGAAATCCTACGTGTAACATATGAGAGGAAGATGAGAGGCCCAATAATGGGAAGAGAAGGTAGCAATCCTATCCATATTAATGTCAGTGTGGAACCCATAAACCCATGTGCGACCAATACACCAAAGAGAACACCACCATTTAGATAATCGGATTCTGGGAAAAGAAAGACAATAGGAATTACATCTACACAAGGAACAACAACTAGAGGAGCCAGTTCAAGCAACACTAGTCAAGTATATACACCACGTGGAGGTAGTATTTCAGTATTCAGGATGGCAGGACATGATCCCACCATCAGATTACTAGAATTTAAAGGAGAAGCATCAGAGGACCTGGAAAAACATTTGTTCATTTGTGAGAAGATTTGGGAAGAAAAACATATCACAAACAAAGATACCAAACTGGCACAGTTAGCGATTACACTAAGGGAATGAGCATTGGATTGGTATATGGGTTTAGCTACAAACAATCCACCAGGGACAACCAAAACAATTGCAAACATCAAGAAATTGTTGATAAACGAGTTCTAGAAGCAGAGTTCAGAAGATCAGTACATGAACGAGACGATCGAAATCAGACAAAAACTGAGAGAATCCATATGGGAAATTGGCCAGAGATTCAAGCGAATGAAGGGAAAATTGAAATATCTCATGACCAATATGTAGCATAGGCACCTATTCATCAATTCACTGCTACAACACTTAAAATATCCATTGCGACAAGAAAAGTTTCAGACTCAGGCAGAGGCTCTGCAAGAAGCCCTACAACTAGAAGAAAATCAGTATCAGTAGATGGATCCATCCATCGAAGAACTGAAGGAGGATTTGAAGAAATTAACGTTCCAGCTGAACCAAAATAAAAGTAAGGACAAACGAGAAGTTGTTTGGTGCACTACATGAAGGACGGAAGGGAACCACATGAACGAATGTCCAACATTTGCGCAATATATGGCAGCAGGAATGCCAAATCTGTTACCAACATGAGGACTATGGTGTGAAATCTGTAAGAAACCAGGTGACGATCCATATCATTGTCCAATGATGTAGAAATACCAGACAGTCCCAAAGAGTTCACATTGCAAATTTTGCAATTCAATGGGCCATGATGACAAAGATAGTAGAACTATGGAATTGATGCGAGAGAGGCCATCAGATGCATATAGAGTGCAAGAAATGATGACTAGTCAATCCGCGTCACAATTTAACCAAGTTTTGGCCCCATACAACACTATGCAACAACAATATAATACTACGCAACAACCATATAATATCGCGCAACCACAGTACAATATCATGCAGTATAATCAGGTGCCTCAGTATAATGTGCCTAGAGGAGATCAAGCGGGATACAGATGTGGAGGACGACCAAGAGGAGGTTTTGAAAGAGATAGAGGACCAGTGGTATGTCACAATTGTCAACAACTGGGACATTACGCAAGGGAATGTCCACTTCCACCAGCAACTTGCATGTATTTTCGTGCATCAGACCATGATACGAAAGAATGTCCGACACTATTAGTAAATATCCAGGAAAAGAGGAACCATAAAAAACAAAATGTTTAGTGGATTTCAGCCGAAGCGAGGGATGAAGGATGAAACATCAACATAGTTACCCATGGAGGAGCTAAAACAGGAAACGATGCAGTCCAATAAGAGCCAGTACAAAACCAGTTGGTTAAGAAGAACGTCGAACCAAGGAAGCAGTTTGACGTGCAAAAGGAGAAGGAGATATTTAAGCAAGCCAGACAAGAATTTCAGAAGGATAAAATTGTGTTGACTTCAACTACGCAGCAAAGCAAGGAAGCACCAGAGTATGAGATGCCTGCCTTATTGGATCATACCAACGAAATGAAACCCATGGGACAAGTAAGTACAATCAAAGGATTTTTTCAATCATGTGTAAAAGTATTGAATGATCCATCATCCATCAAAATATTGCAAAACATATTAGAAAGATGTAGTATAGAAACGGAAGGAAAACTAGAACAAAAAATAGTCAATCACCTACATACAAGGAGAAGAACAAGTATGGAGTTCAGACTGAATGCCAACATCGGATATTTCAACATGGGAGATATCATATTGGATCTAGGATATGAAGTTAATGTATTACCAAAGAAGACATGGCAATGCATGGGAGAGCCCACATTATGATATTCACCTGTGAAACTGAAACTAGCAAACCAGAATAGAGTCCTACCAATTGGTAGACTAAAAGGAGTGACAGTAGACTTGGATGGATTGTGCACTAATGAAGACTTTGAAGTTATTGAAATAGTGGACAACACAACACCATATCTAACATTGCTTGGTTTGGATTGGGTGTTTGAAAACTAGGCCATAATCAATTTGAAGACACAAAAAATGGCATTTGAGTCAGGTGAATACAGGGTCATCGCACCTTTATATCCATCAGAAGGGGAAAGATTTGTAGAACCCACTTGCTTATACTTAGAGGAAATCAACCAATTGTACAGAACAACTGAGCGTGATGAGGATTACGTAAAACCAACTACATATGGGATACTCAGTTGGTGGAGCATTACTTCATGTGTGAAAGACTCAGATAACAGTTTAGAGAACTGGCAACAAAGGCTACATGAAGTTTCCACGAGAAGATGTGCACGAATAAACTGTGCAGTAAGATGGGTAGGCACGGAGATAAGGGAGCTACCCAGTTTCCATGGAGTAAACGACCTAGAAGTATTTTTGGCACAGTACGAAGATGAAGTTTTAGAGAATCAAAGACTCTTAGCACTCAATATAGCACTCAAGGCCACACCTGCAAGATGTTGGGGCACACACAAAGAGAGAATCACAAATTGGTACCAATGTAAGTGGTTATTGCACATAACGTTCAGTGTAGAACATAAAAACAACAAGTAACAGAGGTATGATGGAAAATGAGCACCATCAGAACACTTGGAGAAGTGCTGAACATTATGGAAAAGGACACCCTCAGAGGAATGGCCTCATCATTTCATACACACTCTAGAGGGCATACGAGCGAACTGGTATACAGACTAGGAACTGTGCAAAGGAACTGCGACCTGGACGATATTGCAACAGAATTTTACAGTCATTTTTTCATTCGATCATGAGAACCCCAACATAGATGTAGCTCTTAAACATATAAGAGGAGTGATATTCATCAAGGAACCAGAACTCAAAATCATAACAGAAGAACAACAACGGAACAAACAGGCAGTCAAAAAATTGTTGTCATGTTACCATGTGCAGGAGGAAGCACCAAATGAAGACGATCCGCGTGGTATTCAGATCGAGGAAACATAAGGCGAAATAGAAGTGGAGGGTCCACCTATAGAATCAAAATTCATTGTTGCACCGATCAAGGTGAATAAATTCAACATTGGGACAGTTGAGAATCCCAAAATGGCCAGCATTGGAGATTATTGGGATGAGCAAACCGTAGAAATCATAACAGATTTATTGCACGAGTACATCAACCTATTTCCCACAACATTTACAGAGATAAAGGGTATAGCAAGAGAGCTAGGAGAAATGAAGATACCACTTAGAGATGAAGCGAGACCAATCAGACATCTACCATACAGATTGAACCCGATATATAAGGAGAAAGTCAAAGTTGAGATCGACAGGATGCTCAAAGCCGGAATCATAGAACCAGTGGAAGAATCAAAATGGATAAACCTGATGGTATTTCAAGAGAAATGATGAGGGATAATAATATTCATTAACTTGAGGAAGTTGAATGATGCATTCCTACATGACCCGTTCCCTACACCTTTCACGGAAGAAGTGTTGGAGAACGTAGGAGGACACAAAGCATACTCATTCATTGATGGAATCTTGGGCTACCACCAGATCAATATAGCATAGGAAGACAGATACAATACCACATTTGATACAGAATGGGGATCCTACCAGTACACAGTCATGCCGTTTAGACTAAATAATGCACCAACAATATTTTCCAGAGCAGTCATCGCCGCATTTAAGGAATTCATTCACCAATTTCTAGAGGTATACTTGGACGATTGGACAGTCTATAGTTTG
>JZKD02S1777309.1:20509-31974 GCA_000966675.3 Picea glauca
TAAACTTACTGTTGTTAATTATGAACATGCATATGCATAGAATGACGAGTCATTCTATTTGGTCAAGTTGTTTGGTAATTGTGATTGAATTGCTAGGTGTAGGAAATTCTAAGATAGTTGCATAAGATTTTGTACATGTTGAATTATGATGTACATAAAATACTGACAATTTGTTGGCAGTATGCAAGATGAAGTCTTGCAAGAAAATTGTATGTAGTTTGGTGCCTATGGAAAATCACAAGGATGGCTGCATTCATAATATGGCAACAACCAAGATGAATCATGAAATAGAATGTCATGTTTTGGGGATAAAAGTTGAATTTCCTTTCGAACTAATTGGAGTTCCTAAATKAATTCTTTTATGTTCTCTCATGATAACTGCATGTGGTTGATGCAGATGAGATGATGTTGATAAAAGTTAAAATGTTGACTACAAAGAGTATCTCGGGAAGATGCTGCTTGGAAACCTTTGAGGGTAGCTGGAACTCCTCGAGCCATGGTGCTCTAAGACTTCTGGTCCGGCCTATTGCTGAAGCCCAAGGAAAGGGAGGTGTAGCACCGATGGATTGTGCTTGTGAAGGTTTATACTCCTGGGTGGGACATGCATGTGGGGAATGAGAGAACGTTGGTTGGAGTGATGTTGAGTTTTGAATGGTTGGAGTGTTGTTGAGGTCAGTACCTTAGCCTAGACCATGTGGATAAGGATTGTGGACAATGGCTATCTTGGGAAGACATTTCCCCGATGGAGTCATAGCCCTACTCAGGGGTGGAAGGTCTTCTCAATCAAAAGATAAGTACAATTCTCTATTTATTGTATGTTGTGTATGTTGTGTATGTTGTATACAGTTATAATGTTATTAAAATTGTCTGTATATACATATATATACATTGCATATATGCTTGCATTTTCGCATCCATGACTGTACATAATGTGTCTCATATTTCATTACTTAAGAAATATATATACCTGATGCTAATCCTGTAATCGATTGGAATGTGATTCAGGTGGAGCAACAAGAATGTGTCTTGCAAGTGCATCTTGTGCGCATATTGGACCAGAAGAGAAAACAACTTTGAATCGAGCCATAGGGCTTGTAAAGGTCCAGTGAACCTGGTACGGTCCTAAGGACATGACATGGGAGCATGAGGATGCTATGCGGGCAGAATACACGTATCTTTTTGAATATTTTGGAAATCTTGTTGATGTTGTGTAAAGAGTTGCACTGAGGACAGTGCAAAAAAAAGGGGGGGGAGGGGATTGTAATATTCCCCTGTAGAGCCCTAGTTGTAATTATGAATTGTAAACATATTTGATAGGCTAGTGAGCCAAGTTATAATTAGCTAGGAGGATTATGTGGTGATTAGGCCAGAGAGCCTAGGATGCTAAGGCCAATATCCTGTTTTGTATATGTAATTATGAAAAAAAAAATCATTAATAAAAAATATATATAAACATCGCTGCGTGCAGACCGACCACGATGAATGAGTGATGGAGGACTAAGATTCCACAGAGTGGGTAAGGGATTGGGTTCTGGAAGGTTGGAAAGAGAGGCTAAGTGTTGATCCTAGGGGCTTAAGTCCTTGGGAATAATATTTTAATATTATTCCAAAAGCCATGTGAAATCTATGTTTTGTCCTAAGTTCCTGGGGAGGAACGCATGTTGATGGAATGCATGTAGCTTCATGGGTGACACGTGTCAACCCAGGCACATGCAATTTAACCCAGGAAATGAGCCGTGTTTGGGGTTCGCTTCCCATTTTCCACAGACGGTTGCGTCAGAGTGGGTTCATGGGGCATTCCTCCATCCATCACCTGAGTCGGGGAGTCCATTCTCCATCCTTCGTCTGAACTCGTGGGTGTCCATGATCGACCTCTGTTTTGGTGTTTGTTCTAGGGAATCCTTACCTGAACCGTTAAGTCTCTACGCGGGATCTATGTACATCCTCATGCATCCCCGAAACCTGAGCCGTGAGTCTGTTCTGTATTGTTGGTTGGAGAAAACCGAATGTCCCATAATTGTTGAGCCTTGTTATGCTATAGCATCTGTCTGTCACTAGTTTTGGAAAGCCAGTGTCTATGTTTCCAGTGGACTATTGTGGTCGCGCAATGCTTGACTACATGTGGCTTGCGGACCATTATATGTTCATGTGGAGCCTCATGGTTGCCCGATTGTGTTGGAAATCAAGTTGAAGGAAACAGGTTGTCTGACCAGTGTGTAACACTCTTTCCAGGTGAGGGAGGTGGTTGTGGTTGAAGAGGCAGTCTATCAGGCCTGTGAGCAACTCCCTCCAAGTGAGAGAGTCTACTGGGAAGTGGTTTTCTCCCAGAGAGAGTCTAGCACTAGCTTTAGAGCTCTAAGAATTCATGATCTGGCCTATTGCCAAGGCCCAGATAGGGAGGTGAAGCACCGATGGACTATGCTTGTGAAGGTGTATACTCTTGGGTGGAATAAGCATGTGGGGAATGAGAGTCTGTTAGCAGTGGGCGTAAGAAGGCATCTTGGGAAGAATCCTTCTAGTTATTCTGTGCAGTTTTCCCTGTAACCTCAGCCTAGACTAGGATTCCTTGCCTTGGGTGGAGCTTAGTCCCAGCTCGGGGGTGACCCACTGCTGATCATGATGAGCAGCGTGGTCTAATGTGGGGAGGTTCGTGGAAGGCTTGCACATGGTTGGTGGAATTACCACAGTTTCAAAGATAAGTATCAGCTTATGCTTAATATTATGTTTTTGCATGCTTGTGATGCTTATATGTATCATGTATTCTATTGTGCATATGAATTATTGTTAATGCCAGGGATTAATTATGTTAGAATTAAAATCTATGCTTACTTTGAGTTAAATGTGTTTAATTCGATTTAAATGCATGTTATTAATTAAGTATGAGAATGATGTTGTTCCACACAGTAGCATTTTCCCGACCTGTGGGATGATGGTCGGGGGCATTACACCATGGTTCACCCTCCCGGGATACGTCCACAAAGATCTGTCTCTTAGTTCTTTTATTATAGTCATTCTCAAACTATAGCACCATGCACTTTACCGCTCTTCTCAGTTAGGTTGAGATCTATTATGAGGCAGACTAGATCGCACCAGGCTCCTTAGCCTGCTGTTGAGGAAAAGATATGAATTGATCTTACTCAAGCATTTTCAGAATTTACTTGGCTAAAGAAAAGTAGAAAAGAATATCACCCTATGTTTATAGCCAACAAAAATAACATCCTAACTCACAAGTATTAATTACGAGTGCTTAGGCTAGTCTTTTATCAACAAAAAACTTGTGGGAAATTCACTTTTTATGTAGTTTTTTGAATATAACAGTTGCTGAAATAAATGTGAGAACAAAAGTAAAAACACCAAGATGATAATCAAGATAGATGAGACATAAAAAAATCCTTTATTTCATTCCAATTCACCAAAGAGTCTTTTTCTTTACAAAATCTCATACAAAAATATTGGACCAAAGTCAAACTTAGACATCCCCGATGGAACATACAAAAGGAACTCTGGCAGAAAACCAAACTGAACTCTAAAAGTTGGATCAGCTTGCCAGAAATTGTTGTCCACTCGACTCTGCACAATAGCCTTTATCAGTCATGAAAATTAATTCACAAACATACAAGTCTACACAGACTATCAAAAATATATCAACAACTCTGAAGAATAAGTGTTTGAATGATTTGATTCAGCCCTGAATATTGATGTCTACAGTAATACCTTGCTATCATAAAAGATAATTAGRCTGTGATGAATATATGAATGAATTAAAACTGAACTATMTCAACATAAACTCAAAGAACAAACCTTAGCATGCTTCTGCTTCTATCCTTCTCTTGTTCCTCCCTTCCTTTTTTCTTTTAACAAATTAGAATTGGTTGAAGAAGTTGAACCAATTMATTAGTTAAATTAATTAAAATACTCARCTAACTTTAGTTAGGGAGAAAAGTAATAATTATAATAAGGGTCATAAATAAATAATAACTASTAGGTGGGACCCCCTTGTGACTCCCTTTAGTTCACATCAATCATAACAATCATAACATAACCATTAGTTAAGCAAAACACACCTCCTTGTGTATCTCCTCAACATTTTCACTTTTGGTAATTTAAACTCATGAATTTTGAAATTATTTCAAAATTAATACTCATATATCCAAAATAAACATGTTGTCCAAAAAAATCCCTAAAGTCAACTATCATAAAACAACATATATAATAAAAACTCAAAAGTCACATTTCCCAGTCTGTGATGCAACCCTTCCTTGGTTGTTGTTGTCACCTCTTGATTTCCCTGAATTTTCCTTTGGTTGTGCAGAGCCTTAGGATTAATCTCACTAATCACGTGGGAACAATCATCCCTCAAATGCATCTGGGAAGACACAGATTTGTCAGAGTCATTGGAGGGTGAGGAAGGGGCAGCAGTGGATTTTCCTTTATCAAGTGCATGGTGGGCTTCCGTCTTCAATCTCTTGCTAGCATGGGAGGATTGCACTGGTGAGTGGTTAGGGGCAACTTGGAAAATGGGGTTCAAAGGAGGAGGAGTAGGCAAAGACAAGTTGTGCCAGCCACGATGTTGGGAGACTATCGGGTGGACAATCTCCTGCCATCCATCATTTCTAGGGACCTCAGGTTGTAAGGAGACATGAGGAGGTACATGGATACCAGGGGCTTGCGGGGCTTGTAAAAGAGGCCTTTCAGGCCTAGGTTGGACTATTCCCTACTCGATCCAATTAAAGAATCTGGCATGAAACATTTGGCCAAGCTCTTCTAAATCAACGTCAAAATGTATGGAGAACCTGGGCCTTCTTGGGCCTCAGTTCCAGTTACCTCTACCTCTATTTCCTCGGCCATGTCTTCCTTGACTGGAAAAACTCATCCTGCATGCATGATCGATTAGAAAATAGTCTTTTAAATAACCATACACGACAAATCTTAAAAATATGAAATATATTTGGCTTAAAATGTATCAGACTCATGCAATCCAATCCATACAAATTGTTTTACTATTAATCAATGAGCATGGGAGTGAAAAAGGGTCATGGGATATGTGAGAGGTTTGTATTGAGCGAAAATATGATATAATGAAAGGGGAGAAGACATGGTCACTGCTCAATGACAACAACAATCAACTGTAAAGAAAACCAATAAAACCTCACTGCAATCCACACAAGACACTGCCACTTTCATCCACTTTAACACAAAAATTCTCTTGACTGTAATCAATCTCAGAACATGGAGTGAAAAATGAATACGGGAGGTGACGGGGTTTGTAATTAGAGGAAAGTGAAATAATGGAAGGGAAGAAGGACAATTATTGTTCATGGAATTAATCAAGTGATCCATAAAACATTATATGAAAGGAGATGCATCAACCATCAATCATTTGACTAAATAATAATTTATGTGCATTTAACAAGTTCACTGCTCATAATCAAATATCCAAGACAGTGCCATCACAAGACAATATGTATTCCATACAATTTGTAAGAGGTTTTGATCCCTTCATTCACATACTCTGTATTTATAACAATTTATGAACAATACCCATTTCCAATCTGTAACTATAAAAAATCAAGCACTGCCCATGCATTTCTTCAATCCACAATAATACTCAAAAGTCATGTTTTCAAATTAACAATGAAGTCACTATCACTACAATCGGTCCCATCATTTAAATTCAATGACATTCATTGAACATATATGAAAATAACCAAAAATAATCAAGACCGAAATACCACATCCGAACTGACAATTAAACATACAACCCAAAATCACCATGTAAACCCATCTTATGCATAGGGTAATTCGTCCAAGCAATGTAACTCTGCCATTGTAAAGAAAAAGAATAATTCAATGTGGATTAAAGAGATGGGTCATCCATCCAACATGATGAGGTCTTAACAACAAGCCTATCTTAATCAATTGATTAGGATGCAACAAAACATACTCAAAACTCTACAAGTATCTCTGACTGTGAGTACTCAAGCCTTCTATGTTATAAATAGTGCGCACCCAACAAAACCCCGTGTTGCAACAATTTCACTTTAACAAAACAAACCCACAGTCACGGTAACAACTCAACATTTCATGTTGAGCCATTGATTTAATATAACATTGCTTTGATTTAGTCACACTGTGATCGAAAATGTTGTGAAAACTCAGGCTTATACAATCAACCAAGCATAAGGATGCAGTGGATATACTCTTTACAATCATCTAGTTCAATGGTCATTCAACCCCAAAGAAAACCACGGTTGCCATGACCATTATTTATTTTTCAAACACACAACGTGACATGAGAAACGTCAAGCATTTTCACCAATGTTATCTAAACATTCAAATAATCATCAGTGCAAAAACCAGTGATTGTGTATCTACCAAACAACTTGTCATTTTATTAAAAAAAATCAACCACCTAACAATTTGTAGCAATAACGCATACCCACACATCCAATGGAATCAGGGCAGAGGCCCTTTCCATTAACAACACTGAGCTATTTACATAAGGAGAGTCACTGTGTGCTTTGAAAGTGCGACTGGTAATGTAGGGTTTACCATTATTATAACTGACCCAATGACTATATACCAACCAACACGACTGTCATACGACCAACTGGGCGAGCATGTTCTCAAAATAGTTGACAATTATACAATCATCCAACAAAAATCGAGTCGTAAAACAATAGGCCAGGTTGTTCCTCTTGAACAATTTCCAGAATGGAGGGCCAAGTTTGTTCTGTAGTCAAAATGGGGAGAGAAGAGCCACTCTTTATAATGGAAAAACCTCCAAAACCATGGTGTACTCAGGACGAACCACAAATCACTCATGGTCGGTCACAAATCCATGACAGGGGCCATAACTAAAAGGTAGGGCTCTAGTTAGGTCTGACAAAGTTTATTTAATGCATGCAGGGTATAACCCTCATGCACTTCGGTCAACAATCACAACACAGAGGTGAAGACATGGCCGAGGAAGAACACAAACCTCATTTTGTGACCCCTGGTGGTGAAATCGACCAATGTCGAAGTGAACAAAACATAGTGATGCAGAAAACCTTCGACCATTAAACCCATGAAAGCCAGAGACTAGATTTAGTGACAATGCATGAAGCTATCCACCCAATACTATACAAAAACCCTACAACCAAACAACAGTGATAAAAAAGCGCTATCACTCGGGCAGACCAATAACCTCGACGAACTCAAAACTGTTACAGGAAGAACCATCCACTCTTAATCCCAAAACCCAAATTTCACACAGTTGCAACACTTAGGAAAACACAAAACCATACACCTGAGCTAGTAATCATTTCATAACCAGAAATAATCATGAATGGCCAAAAAATACATACCTGTAAATGAATTCCTTAAAACGAGAGCCGGCCAAGTGTTTTTTCCCTGCTGAAATTTCAGATCATAACCATAGAAACAATATCGAACAATAGCCCGACTAGGGTGGCAACCAACGGGAAGAGTAAAGGTGACATGAAATAAATTCACGTCACCTCCACCCATATCTCATTAACTCAATAGTACATGCCAAAAAATTCTCCATGAACACGATTAATCAAACATGTATCGAAACCATCACCACATTAAAAGGCAGTAGCACGATCACCATATACCATTTCACATCATATAACTCAAACGAAATCACTTAACGATCAACGTCCATTACTTGGTCAAATGTGCCACCAACATTCAATCTATCCAAATACACCATATATATATCGACCACATAATCCAATTAATCATTGCACAACCATTTACTTGTTAGCTAGGATAATTGTTAAGTCTTTCATGCATGTAGAATAGTGAATAAGATAACTTCAAATTCTTCCCTTCTGCAATTGTTTCTTATTTATTTCCCATTGTTCGCATGTAGTATAGTAAAACGCAACATTGGACTCCTTTTCTTTTCACTAATAGTATTTTTTCCCTTCTCGAAAACTATCTTTCATGTAATTTCACTAACGTGTTTGTCGTGCAAGTGTGATAAGGACAAATGACATTAATGAATAACATAGGCTGTAGTAACATGAAGAATCAACATTTCAAAATCTCAACTCATACCAACAACAACAATATCTCATCAACCATGTAAACCATGTTGCACATCATCACAACATAAAACATGAGCAAATCTGATCTTCAATAGTTCAAGGGGGTCCCACCTACTAGTATTATTTAGTTTTATAATAATAGGCTTTAGCAACACTTTGCGGGTGAAACTACGTTGACATTTTTAAACATCAACAAATTGGCAACTCCACGGGGAAAATTTGTTTCCAATAGATTTAGAACTCAGAACTCATGGTTTCGCAAACCAAGAACAACAGGTCAAGAAGATAAAAACTTGGACGATTATGCAACACGGGGAAGTGAATAGATTTAATGGAAAGATGACAGGGAATTTGGGAATAATTCATGAAAAGTGTTAAGTATGAGGGGTTTTTAACACTGTATGCCTAATCATTTTTCTGGAATCTTCTCTCTAACCTTCAAGGAGTAAAACTTTATACTTGCTCTTAAAATCTCGATGGATGAAGAAATGGTAAGAAGAAGTGGGAGATAGTCGATCCTTTATAAGACAACAGTGAAAAAATGTAACAATTTCAAGGGTCCTTCAGAGGAGCCTCTTGACATATGTGTAAGCTTGGTTGTTATTATCTAACAATGATTTGCAGGAGTGTCACTGTGGAAAAATTGATCCGACATCCTACTTGACCAAAATGATTAAAGATAAGAAAAACCAAATCATGACAGAAGTAAAACTGCAGAAACTAAAACACCAGCAATAAAAGACAGAAATGAAGCGCAGTGGGGAAAAACAAACTTAACTTAGAAAGAAGAAATCAAAGTACTGTGAAGCAGAGAAAAGAAGCTCAAAAGTTGAAAGCATAACTAGGCTACTAGTATACAAAATCCAATCAACATTAGAGCCTTTCATGTTGGTCCCTCACAATACTTCAAGTGGGGACTGTTAGTGTTGTAGGAGAACCATTGTCTCTGTAATTCTCTTAAAATGTATGAGTTAGTGTCCAAGACAAAATTAATCTGAGAGTGACCCAACACTTGAAAATCTGGTGTGATTATCATCTTTTTGATGCACATGATTAAATCCTCAAGATAAGCATGGAGACTGACCAATTCACAAGTGGTGTGTATAGGCCTTTTAAAGGCAGTACTTGCATCAAGTGAACCAAAAGGCAAGAATTTGTAAGTCATAGAATCACGATTAGTAAGAAAATGGGTTTTGTAAACCTTTGTCCCTTTTGCCTTGGTTATTTTGTAACTCAACAAACTATCAAGTAAGGGCCTTAACTGTGGCTCTACAACCTGTTGCAAAAATATTCCCACATCGAGAGGAGGGGAGGGATTTATCATAATCGCTTGCCTGAAGGTTCAAAGACTAATACAGGTTCCAATAATATTAGTGGTCCTTGAGGACGGTTCCCAATTTGAAACCCACTCAGGGTGGGCTGAAAAAAACATTCCAGCCCTAAAAAAATCTCTCAACTCCCTTCAAAAGGGTTCCTTCAGTGCAGAATTAACAAGTTCTTGTTTTTTCCCAACTAGTTTCATAATATGTTGAACAAGACCAGGATCAAAACCACGAAGATCATCATAAGACCAAGAAAAAAAAATTTGAGATTCACCAAGTAGCCCGGTGGACCCCATTTCTTTTCTAACAGAACATTGGACATTTATTTTAATGTCCATTGAAGATTCAGGTGTCCTAATCTTTAGGAGGATGGTTTCAACCACCTTCTTTTGTAACTCCTTTTTTTTGTGTTTTTCTTTGTTGCCTACAACACTCAATGAAAGAGAACTCTCAAGAGGAGTCAAGCCCCTAGGAATCTCATTATTTTCTGTGGATATAATCTCCTCTGGATTAAGAGGTTCATTTTGAATGACAACACAAATGATCTCATCGTTAGGGATGGCCTTACAAGATCCTTCTTTTTCATAAATGTAAGAACACCATAGAGACTGGAAAGCACAATCAGGCCTATGAGGCAAGAGTTGTTGAGTAGGAGAGGCTGCAAATATAGCTAACCGATCAACCATTGAATTAAACTCCTTCTTAACATGAGTGATGTTGAAAGACAAAAGGTTCGAGACAAGTGCCCAAACATTTTGGAAGTATTGTTCTATCATCTTGTTTCCAGGAGAGCATATCTTACGTATCAAGTTCACAACAAGCTTAGAATTTTCGAAAACTGAAGGTGACCACAACCAAGATTAAGGACGTTCTCAATGTCTAACAATAAAGCTTCGAATTCAGCGACATTGTTTGAACAAGAAAACTCCAACCTATATGACAGATTATGAATTTTTCTTGCAGGGGAAACCAAGATAATAGTAGCGCCATTACCTTCACTAGAGCATGAACCATCAAAGTGCATATGCCATATATAATTATCTAAATCATTTTTTTCTAAAGGAATGTTATCTTCTTCAGTGAAGATGGAATACACTCCTAGGTCTTCTTCGATATAGTTTACGCTAGATTGCGGAACACTTTCTATGTAGGGTGAGATTTTTCCTTCTCTAAGGACTATAATGTTCTTACCATTCCGAGGAATGGATAAATGTGTATCGTTGAGTGAGAATTATCCACCTATTAGGGCTTTCTAATCTCTTCCCAAGATAATTGAATAATTGCTTACAGGCATATCAATCACCTGAATATTGAGGGTCATCCTTATCTCAAGATGAGTGCATAAAACCAAGGTTACATCCTTAATCTCACCTATGGTTGTTTTTTGTAGACTATTATAGGAGAGCATGCTTCTAGCAATTTCGTTTGTACAAGACAAGCCTAGATCTTCCATAATAATCTTCGACATGACACTTGGGCCTAAACCACCATCAATGAGGCAACAATGGGAAATCTTATCCATGATATTTACATAAATATAAAAAGGTTTTTTTTTATAGGGTATCTAAATTTATGTACACCTACTTTATTTACAGAAGAATCCTCTCCATCTACCTCTTCGGAAATATTGTCTACAACGAAATCTTTTCTTTCCATGAATTGTTTCAGATGCATCTGTTGTTCAGTGATGACAACCATGTCTAGGATGGTTTCATCTACTTTGATGTTGGCCAATTGATTTAAGATATTGTATTTAGAAGAGGGAGGAGGGGGAACAGTTCTTTGACTTTTAGGAGCCTTAGGAACTTGGAGCGTGGTAGTGGTTGAGGACGAGATTGGGCTAGAAGAACTGCAGGGAGGGTCAAATTTTCCTTTGGGAACATAGGCTTTGTTTCTAGTATTGATAACTGTAAGGTATCTAGAGAGGTAGTGGGGGGACCCAGAGGGCCCATAGTGATAATAGTGGATGTCATTCAATGTAAAGTGGACTAGGTCCATTATATTATTAAATAAGGCCCACTATGGTAGTTAGATATAATAAATGTAAGAGGACTTCTTAGAAGGTTCTACTTCTAGAAGATTC
>JZKD02S1777309.1:70949-89512 GCA_000966675.3 Picea glauca
AGTTTGCATCCTCAACCAAGCAGGGCCTTGTTTTTATCCTTCGCAATTTGACACCCTATACCCTGGAGGGAACATCACCCCGAGTGTTCATCTCCCGCATGCATTTCCTTGCATTGAGCATAGGTATGTTCCACTGTTGGAACTATTTTTTCTTACTTGTGACACTCTTTCCCTCCTCAGTATCATAGCATTCATTTGTTATGAAAAAAAAAAATGATGGGTGGGAAGGGAGTACTATATTGTAATTGGCAGAAGTCATGTCACCTTAGAGCAAAACATTATTGAGTCTGCGTGTCATCATAATTTTGGGTTTAGTATGGCCTTAGGAAGTTGATCCCGCTACAAAGTTTTCTCTACCGAATGGTTACTCTTCCAGACCCTATAGAGAACGTTATTGATGCCTCCTGCATCCAATTGTCACATCATTGAGTCCATGCTATCGGAGTTCACCATATGTCTCATGCTCTTATTCAAAGGAAGTCTATCAACCTGTGTCTACCACTCCTCAGAAATATTGACTTTGCATGTTGGCCATACCCTCAGTTTGTCTCATAATCACATGATACTTTGGTCTTATCATGCACCCTGGCCCTACTTTCATCATTAGTAGGTCACCTTGAACCCAACAATCGACATTTCATCATTGGTCGTTGACTGCGTGGTTTCCCTTGTGTTTGACGGCAAGAAATCTATTCACACTTTGGTATGCATGCAGTGTTTTGGATGCCATTAGCCTCATTGGTGGTTTCCTTTCCTTTGTCAATAGTTTTTCATCATTGGCTACTATTCAGAGGGTCCTTTTCGTGTACCACTTGCATTTGGCACACGTGAAAGACACACAGGGTCATTGGTTTGTGAACATGTTCTTTGTCCGATCTCCACCAAATCATGAATCTCTTGCTTTGTTCCCCATGCTGACTAATGAGAGATGCCTCAATACTCTCCTTTCAGGAGGTATCCTTCCATCAACTTTAGATCATTTATTCTAGATATGGGACCTAGAGTTTTATGAGTACCTTGAGGCTTGTAGTCATTAGAGGCAGGCACTCTCGCCATTGACAGATGAGAATACATCAATGTCTCCTGATCAGTGGATCTCTCAAGTGTTCAACACCAACTCCTTTATTCACATTTGTAGAGATGTACTCGATGCCTTGATACCTACTTTCATCATCAGTAGGTTGTCTCACATTTGTTAACGGTATACTTCAATGACCGGTAATCAAACGATGTCTCATTGTGTTTGACCTCAACTCATTTATTCACATGATGTAGACTTGCACCATTGGCGGATAGTGTAGAAGACTTGAATACATCACTATGTGGTTGTAGCTTTCCTGAGCTGTTGCTTCCATTTCATTGGACCAACACCTATTTGACTTCAGTGATCATGGGAGATCAGATTGTACCACATGGTATACAGATATCTTCAGATTGATTTTTGAGACTAGTTTAATTGGGCCTTGTTCATGACTATGACAACTTTTTGCATATAACCACATTTGTATTTGCCTACTCATGGCCATGAACACTTGTTTGGTAAATTTTTCACATGAATCTGCATTGTATTCTTGGCAGCCATGTATGCAAAGTCAGTACATAATGTAATGAGCAATTGAGTTCATCCAGATGGTTCTCTACCACTCCACTTCTAAGTTATTTATAATGTATTTTGGTCATCGCAAATACTCCTCTAATCTCACACATTAGGGGGCATCTGTTATAGAAAGATTTTCCTCACCATTTTTATCTTGCACAGAGGGCCTTTTTCCATTTCCCTATGCAGACTTCTTATCCCTTTTTGATGAATCCAGAGATAAAAATATATTGTTTTCCACATATACACTCCCTAACTGCTATGCAAGATGTGTATGCACTTGCTGCTCCATTACAACTCATGTATATCGAGGTTTGTGCCAAAAAATACAAAATGAGGTCGGGTTTCCATGTCACGACAAAATACCTCTGATCCTTGGCCTTCCATATACTGGAAATTTTTTGACTTGGCCCTTCATTTGCATCCTGGAGGATATAAGAGAACAATTTCAAACTATGGAAAAGAAGGAGAAAGCATTCAAATTTGACAGCAAAGTTACTCTAGAGAAATTACTTCATATTGAGTCTGCATCCCTTTGTTCCTCTAGTCTGAACACAGTGTTCAGCCCCCAATCTCTTCCCTTATTATTGAGATGACCTCTTTTCCTCTTTCTCATGAGCTTTCCTTTGGTGGAGGATTGAAGTGGTGGAGACCCAGTTAGAAGGAACTTGGTTTCTTGGTTTCGACCCGTGCCAACATGGAAGTCTGTAATGTTGACACTTATGCTGATCAATTATTAATAGAAATACTCCTTTATCGTCCTATTGGTATCTTGCAAATATATTCTTATTATCCATGGGTGTGTTTGTAATTTTTATTAATGTATTATTCTATCTGATGTGCTAACCCCTTTTATATCATCATTATATACTTGCTTTTCTTGTTTGTTGAGAATTTCTTGCAGGTATAAAGCTTTGGGTCAAAGTGCTCAACGGTGGAACATCATCAAACGTTGGATCAAGGTAGGCCTCTTTCTTGTATTTCACATTAGTTTATATAGCATATTTTGGAATTGAGTTGATTTCTGCAGTCATACATGTCTTTTGTGGTTTACCCTTGGCCATAGAGATTTTTTCCCTTGTAACAGGAGACCTAGTTTTGGTATACAACATTAAATCTCTTTAACAACCAGGAAAACCATAATGCATTGGTTGGGACCATATGAAGTAAATATTGTCACAGATGGGGGAGATATAAAATTGAAGGATTTGGGAGGAACATAACTCAGAGGAATGATCAATGGGAGTCAACTGAAACTGTATAGGGACAGTCGATCTCCTACCACTTACAAAAAAAAGAAAAAAACAACAACAAAGGACTATGCACAGCAACAAAAGAGTTATCGCACTAGACATCATAAGACAACACCCAATTAAAGTAGAGGTAGCGCGAAGAAAATAAAATGTCCATGCGCATCGACCAAACAACATAACACGCACTTGGAACAATTAGCGCACCGGAAAAAGGACTGACAGTCAAAAAAGGTGGAAATTGCAAAAATGGCAGCTACGACAAATAAGCGCCAACTGGCAGTGTCTATCAAAATTAAATGACAAGAACATTCGACGGGACATCGCATTAATCATGCCAAATGGTGATGTCAAGGGAATTCAATGACATGTATGCGGGAAGCACCAATTCATTTAAACCACAGCTCGAGTAACTTCTATGAGAAGTTTCACACAATTTCTATATACGAAAAGCACACGGGTAATGGAAGGGTTATTGTGAAATTGAGAAAAGCACAGAGTGACAGAGTATACAGATCATAGAGCGAGTTATCGAGAGTTACAGAATGAACTAGCTCGGCAAAAACCATCTTAACCACCTAAGCTAGGTGTGTCAATCCAGGCCTACAAACGACCTCAAAGCAACCTTAGAGCACCACAATATCCACAGGGAATTGAACAGGAACCCGCACATACTACCGAATTCATCAACTTGGACGAAATCCCTTCACCCAATATAGAACCAATGAGCCCCACACTCGTGGTGGAGGAGTCCCAACAAACAACAATAGTTGGCATGGACATTGATATGTCGGAAGTGGGACAGAGCCAGTAGGCCAAGGACACATGCAATCCTTCGTGCCCTAGAAACCCTAAGGAGGCCCCGAGGGTTAATTGGATGGTCCCAAACCAGGCAGAAGCGACCATGCCAAAAAGGTCACACACAATAACACCGAAGTAGCAATAGGAGGGTATAGTAGAATATGCCACCAACCACATTGAAGATGGTGGTACACATGGCTTCCTTGGGTCAAATACATTATGAGATTCAATCGATGATATCCCTCAAACCAGGAAGCCAAATGAGATTTCGTGAAAGACACATTTGAGATATTGAAAAGATATTTCTAATGAGCTATGGTAGAGCCTTTGAAATGTTTTGTATAGGTTTCAACACCTATTTGAAGTTGACTAAATGTAGAGGGCCACAAAGGATGCCAAGGGTTTGTAGAGAAACATGGGTTGTTGTAAAGGTTGTGGAACCTCCGTGGGCAACATGGACACCCTGCAAATTTGTTGAAAATGTTGTAGACCAATGGATGTAGTGGATCCATGTATGGATGTAGTGAATCCATGTATGGTTCTCCTTGTAATGGTGAATGAAGATCTGAGGGAAAAAAAATCCATGTAGTGCATGTGGACCAACTGTGATGCTTACAGTGTATGACCCAAAAAATGGATTCTGATAGTACCAAAAGGATATTGGTGATCATTGCAAATGTTTGAACCCACAACATGCTTCAAACCCTTGTCCCGATGGAGAGCATACCCACTCTGATACCATTGATCTGGATCTCGGGGGTTGAGATATGGATGGGTTGAATGTCGAGAGAGGAGGAGCTTAGACATGCCAATATTGCATGAAAAGAAGCATGGACAAAAACATGTAAATGAAGTACTTGGGAGGTGAAGCTCAAAGAGGAGCCTCGCCTCTAAAACTAATTACTAGTAAATCACTTAGAGATAATTAATCTCACAATGACAATAGAAAATATGAGAGAAGCATAAATGAGTAACTTGATATTATGAGAAGGTTTTCTATGCCTTTATATAAAGCATTACAAAATGGTCCATTGGACAAAGTAAAAAACATCTCATTAAATGAGTCTCTATTATTAGTATAATAGATCTAACTACTCAAATAAGTAGTGGAAAATAAAACCTGATACAATAATGGAAAGAGATCATTAAATGAGTCTTTATTATTACAATAATATATCTAACTACCAAGCTAACTAAGTAGTAGAAAATAAAACCCAATGCAATAATGGAGAGGTGGGACTCTCTTTGACCCATATGGGCAACCTGTTAGCCCAATTAATTAATGAGGAGGTAGGCATATCCTTGATCCACGTGAGTGATCTATTAGCTTTATAGATTTATGACTTTTGCATCCGAATTTAGACCATATACCCCCTAAAATTTGGATTGTGGAACCCGAGGATTTATGGATTGGAGTTTTAGAAAGGAAAAGAAGGATTTTTCTCCCAAAAAGTTAGAAAATAATTTTTTTTGTTTTGAGAGAGGAACTATGTGCTTATAAAAAGAGCTTTGTATGAGGGAAAAAGGGGGTTGGAAGCTTACAAATACTTTTGGGAAGAAAGGTTGCATTCTTTGTAAATATTGTGTGGTTGTTGTAAATGTTCTTAGACAACAAGCATTAATTCATTGGATTCATTGCTCATTTCTCTTAGAGCCTTGTCCTTCTTTCAGTTTTTATGTTTTAAGCTTCTCATTATGTCATCTCTGTTCATTTTTCTTTTGCAGGAAGATTATTGTTAAGGTTGGATGTGTAACAATTTGGTATAACCCCCACTATTACAAACATAAAGGAAGCTTTTAGATCTCAGATTTCCATATATATGTTGTGAGCTTTGATTGGACCTAAGTTTTATTGCTAAACCTTAAGAAAGAGAGAGGATTTATTTCCTTCTTTTCATATAATATTGATCATAACCCTGATATGTTTTATCTGCATTCACCTTTTGATTTGTTGGATTCATCATTGGAAATTCCCAGTAAATCATTTGTTCTTCATCTCATACGTGTAGAGACCACTTTTTCCCTCTATAAGGTCTGATATTTTGTGTTTTTCTTCCATTCTTCCACCTTCATTTATCATATTTTTTTATCTGATAGAGAGACTCCATGCCCAATGAATTTAGTCTTATGATCTGAGAGGTTTACAACCCTTAATTCAGTTTTTTTCCCCTTATCCTAAGCCATGTTTATCCTTTGTTTTATTCTCTTGAATCTAGTCATTGTATTTCATTGTAAAGTTGTTTCTTGGTGCAATTGAGTAGGAAATATTTTAAAGTCATATGAGGGAGCCCCCTTTGGTTGGAAGGGCCATATTTCTAGTCAGAAGTTGGTTGAAAATGTGCTAGGCATTTCTCTTTTACATCCAAGAGGAATATCTAGTAACAACTGGCACAACAGACTCTTTAGGAAAAATGTGATCTACTCGGTGATCCTACCAATCCATGGAGAACCAGATCTCATTTTGTGGAGCCTCCGCAATACTTTACTACCATGGAGCCATTGTTGCCTATTTGTTGTTATATGGTACTTGCATCAGATCCTCGATCTTATGCAGAGGATAAATGAAACCCCCATTGGGAGGAATCTATGAAAGAGGAGTACAATTCCATGATAAAGAACAACACATGGGAGTTGGTTTCTCTACCTTCCAACAAGAATCTTGTTAGATGTAAGTGGATTTTCAAGACAAAGAGGGTTGTTGATGGATACTTTAAAAAGTATAAGGCTCAATTAGTAGCTAAATGTTTCTCACAAGTACAATGCATTGACTATAAATAGACTTTTGCATCGATTACCAAGATTGATTCCACTCGGTTAGCTCTATCTATTGTAGAAGCTAGAAAGTGGGAGGTAAACCATATGGATGTGAAGAATGAATTATTACATGGATGTCTTAATGAAGAGATATATATGGAGCATCCAAAGGGATATTTTCAGGATCCATCATTAGTTTGCAGATTGAGGAAGTCATTCTACGTACTTAAGCAAGCACCTCGGTTATGGTATGCTAAAATGGACTCTTATCTTCTCTCTAGAGATTTTGTTAGATGTAAATCATATCCTAATGTGTATATGTTGAGGAATACAGATTCACTTCTACTGATAGTTCTATATGTAGATGATTTACTCATCATAGGGAGCTCACCCTACTCCATTATTGCAGTGAAGACCACTTTGCATGATACGTTTTCTATGACAGATATGGGACTCTTACATTACTTTCTTGGTCTTGAAATCAACCAAAATGATTCAAGAATCAAGATGTCTCAATCCAAGTATGCCAAATATCTACTTGATAGGTTTCAGATGGCATATTGCAAGCTAGTTTCAACACCCTTTCAATCAAGGGTTAGACTGAGGATGTTGGTACATCACCTTTGGTTTATTATACTAATATCGATAGTTGGTGGGGAGTATTATGTACCTTACACACTCTCGAAAAGACATCTCTTATGCAATTGGATCAGTTTCCAGGTACATGCATGAGCCTCATGAGCTTCACTGGAAGGCAACAAAGAAGATTCTCAAATATGTCAAGGGGACTACCAGCTTTGGTATACACTATGGAGTAGGATCTTCCTTGGATCTTGTTGATTACTGTTGATGGTCAGAATTGACCATGATCAACATTAAGGAAATCACCCGGTCAGGGCCCCAATTAGACCCTTATGTATTTGGGATGGTGATTTCAACTGGTTATAATGGGTCCAATTACCCTTATCTGAAACTAACCTACACTAAAATCCAATCTAATCTAACTAATCTAAAACCTAAATTAACTCTAAATCTACCCTCTTCCTGCAGATGGATGATAAAGCTAGTTGTTAACAACAAGCAAAAAGAAAAGACTTTCCTCCTTGCAGCATGCTCACAATAGGAAGTCTTTTGAGTTAGTTGAAATGACGGCTCAACTAAGCCACTAAGATGATTGCTCCTACGAAAGGAGAGTTTAAAAAAATGCATTGAAATAAACTATATGCAAATGCAATTTAATCTATCATAGAAACAATGAAAGAAAAATATAATCTATCTTGACTAAGACAAGGATTAATCCTACTCTCAACCAAGAGAAAGACACAAAGATAATGGAACAGATTTGAACCTAAGATAAAATGAGTTAACAAATTAAAGAAATAGTTCATATGATTTGCTAATTATTTAAGAAAATGTGCAAATATGACTATCTCCATAAATAGTTATGAAGATTCAATGAGCACATACTTAAGTTCAATTATAAATGAATGAATTCAATACTAACTATACAATTACATCATAAAAATAGTTTTAGTGATGCAATAGTAATTAAAACAAAGATAAGCATGTAATCAAACTGCTAAATAGTTATCAGTGATAACATACATGTAATCAAACTGCTAAATAGTTATCAGTGATAACATACATATCTTCTTGAATTCAACATTCAACTTTGAGTACAATCAAATCCACCATGAAAGACAACTTTCTAATGGTTTAAATAAGTATATAATCAAGTATAATTTGCAGCAGTGCAAAACTAATAAATTAAATACTCATTTGGAACATTAATTGAATCAAAATTRAATGTAATTGAAGCTATAAACCATTCAATAACTCTTAATACAGTGTACAAGAGTTTCAGATCTGATCTAGAGCTTTTAGAGTATACAAAATCTCAAAAAAATACTTAACATGAAATTCTTGGAGTTGTAATACATTTCTTTAAATCTGGTCCAGCAATCTTAAATTTCCTCTAAAGGAATAACTCCTACATCAGTGTCAAAGTTTACACTACTTCTCATTGCGATGAAAAGTAGCAGTTCTCAATATCTATGCAAACGGATTCTTTACCCTCGAGCAATTGTGATTTGGTACTATCTTTAAATTGTGCCTCCTCTTTTCTTTCGGATAGACATGTGGATGAGTTAATAAATAAACCAGATGCAATATTATTTTCATAGAAAATTTAACATAACAATCCTTTGTAACACACCATGCATGACTTTTAAATGGTGTATAAAATGCTCTTTTTGCTTTTCCAAGTTAAAGTCCTTTGCCATTATACTATATACAATTATTTGTCATTATACTATATACAATTATATAAGTCTAACATATATTTTACATAATTATACGCATATTATATTACACTATATAATATATATATTATAAATATATACATACATTCCAGTAATATACATATTTCTCATATACATAATATACATAATTGCATTAGATATCTATAAAATTACATTTTATTATAATATATTTGGATATATTCCATTTATTATAATACACTCTCAAAAAAAAATCTTTATTATTTTAATTTTAATTTTTTATAATTAATATATACATTTATTTATTATTTACAATTTTTTATTTTTTTTTCGGGGCATGGTACATGCATAGTTTAGAAAAGATGAATCCTTAAATGAATTTGCTTTATTTTGATTTTATATAATATGTTTATTAATATAAGAAAGAACCTCATTCCAAACATGATATGAACCAGGTATTGCTAAGTGAGTTTACAAAAACATTAAATTTAAGAAATAATGTTTGTAAATCTTGTCATTAAAAATCTTGTTATTGTGAATATTGAGCAAGAAGAACATGCTATCATTTCATGAAATAAAAACCAAAAGAACTCCACAAAACGCAAAACGGCCTAGCAAGGAGAACTATCAAATCAAATATAAATGAAGACAATACATAAATTTAATGAGGACTCCTTTATTTTTTATCAAAATAGGGGGAGGNGGGGGGGGGGGTTGTTTGCCACAATAGTTACACAGACTGAGATTGGGAAGGCAATAGCACTGATAGAAATTCCACTTCAGGATATGTCCTATACCTTGGATCATGACCTATATGTTGGTTAAGTAAGAAGAAATCAACAATTTCTTTATCATCAACAGAGGTAGAGTACAATGGTGCAGTGAATGTTACTACTCAAGATATTTGGTTGCAACACTTTCTTACATAGTTGGGAGTTCGTTTTCATCATATTACAACTATATGATGTGATAATAAGAGTACTCTCAACTGTGAAGAGACCCAGTTCACAGGTAGCGGACCAAGCACATCGAGGTTCATATGCACTTTAATCGAGGAAAGATTCAGGATGGATTCATTGATATGCAGTTATGTCCATCTTCAGAGCATGTGGCAGACATATTCACAAATCCTTTCACCAAACAAATTTTTTTCTCATTGAGGGACATTCTAGGAGTGAGGGATACATCATCTTAGCAGTTGAACATGTTAGCATTATTTTCTTGTTAGCAACATATTTTGAGGGGGAGGTTGTTCCCACTGAGTTTTCCCTTTTTACCCCACGTTTGTTCAGTTTTTATGCATCTATACGTGTACATGAGTACTTAACAAGAGAATGATACATATGGAAGACTCTGACAGCATAGACTCGATGATGAAACCATTAGATGCAGAAGGCATCAATGAAATTATTTATAGGGACTAGAAGAGTAACCAGTCGGTAGAGAAAACTCTATGTAGTGAGCTCAGCTTCCTAAGCCCAATTATGATGACAAATGGACTCAATAACTTTGTTCTTTGTTCAAAGGCGACACGATTGCTGCCAATATAAGACAATACTCCCTTCCCGCGTGTCTTTTTTGTTTTTTCATAGACAAATGAATGCTATGATACAAAGGAGGAAACGAGTGTCGCATGTAAGCAAAACTAGTTCCAGCAATGGAACATACCTATGCTCAATGCAAGGAGATGCATGTGGGAGATGGACACTCAGGGGAATGTTCCCTCCTGGGTATAGGGTGTCAAATTACGAAGGATATAAACGAGGCTTTTCTTGGTTGACAATGCAAAACTGTTGAGGCAAACAATTTATAAAGCAAAGCGAGAACTGACTATAGGCTCAATACTGCAAGCAGGGGCATGAGATGCAATCACAACTTAATGCCAAAAAATTTCATTTTTCATGACATTTAGTCTACTTGGTGTGAAAAAGGGATAAACTTGTACCAAATAGACGTCCTTTCAAATCCAATTTACGAGCATGAAAGAGACAAGTTCACTCAACAATATTTTCATTTTTTGAAGACGAGTTGGAAAAGATCTTAAATCAAACTCGGTTGGGATATTCTAGGCGTCAAGTCATAGGGAAGGCCAAGGCTCCCGTGCTAGAATTTTTTGGAATGTCAGTATCTTACGAATAACTGACATACGCTTGGTAAGACCAAAATCGCTCCAATTTGAGGAGGATAAAGTGTTGGTGGAGGCTATCGTCTCCGTGATATATTGGATAATGTCTCTTACTGAAAAGGACATAAGCGAGGGTATTGGATACCCCACAAGACCATCCCAATTGAAGGGAACTTCCTCAGGACTTGGGGGCAGAGTACTCGAGGAGAGAAAAACTCTCTCATGTTTAGAAGGAGAATTGTCAGGGATGATGACAACATGAATGAAGGATGCATCACCCTCCAAAAGGAGAGTTGGATTGACCAGAGATTGCACTGGTACGACCACTTCTTCAATTCTAGGTTGAAGAGGATGCAAGACAACAGGGATAAGGGACACATCCCCTCGACAACAGAGGTATGGTCAGGAGAGGATTGCAGTGGCATGAATGTCATGTCAATCAAAGAAGAAATAGGGTGCGGGGAAACCATAGACACTTCAGAACCCAAAGGGCCCTCGGGTGAGAACCACGCTTCTGGTATCCTAGTCATAGCTGGGCATAAACGAGTAAGGTGATTTCATTCGCAAGTCCTGCAAAGGAATTTAGGCTTACGTCTAAGGCGTCTAGGCGTCTCGATGCCCCCAACGTTGTTCCCAATAGCTTGTGAGATGCTCTCGACATGACTAGAAGAGGCGAGAGAGTCAGCTCCTACATGATGTACAAAGGTTGGAGATGTGACATTGATATGACTCATGGAGACTAAAGTGATGCCCCCAGCATGACTAGCATTGGTTGGGTGTGGATTGTCAATATGACTTGTAGAGGTTGTTGACCCATCTCCAACATGACTGACAGAGGTTGGTGGTGGAGCTCCAGTATGACTAGCAGTGACTGAACTAGCGGTGATTTGTTGCATTTGATACCAAGGTCCAGGGAAATATTGGCTTTGAAACATTGCAGACCAGGAAGGGTCATGGTTTACCCTCCACCTAACTAATCCAAAGAGGTTTGTATGGGTATCATCACTAAAGTCTGCAAAGAGATAGAAGTATGATAATGACTATTCAAGTGAGGATATATGTTGCCCCCGTGTGAAGGGGTTTCATGAAGAGGGTATCCCGAACTATAAAACTGATTCTCCCTATATGAAATACCCGAGGATACATGTGGACTCGCCATGGGAAAAGTATTTGAAGGAATCGACATGGTGGACGAAGGATACACTGATGGGGTGTAATAAGTAGAATAAGCACCCATTTGAGTATTGGCTCCTGAAAGAGCATAACTAGGACTGGATCCCTAAGTGGGGAGGTTCCAACCTCCCACAGTGAAAGTTGGTTGAGGGACATGAATCATATCAAACGAAGATGTAAGCGTCAGGGCCATGGTGCGCCTGGCGCCTGGGTCCAATGCTAGGATTCATATAAGTGGGCCAGGGAGAGGAGGAAAAGGTTGAAGGCACATTCGGCATATCAACGGAAAAATGATTAGAGGCCAAAGGCATGGACTGAGTGTCATAGTTTTTCATACCATTATGAAAAGCGGACAGATTCATCCCCATGAAATGAGTGAACATCATTTGGGGCGGGGGGGGTAGCGGTAAATGAAGAAGCCAAAGGAACTCAAAGAGAACACCAAAAATCAAAGGACCAATACACACACAAACGAGGTAAAGTGGCTAAAAGGGGCCTCCCTCCCTAAATAAGGTATATCTCGCCCAAGAGGGGCCTGAGACTCCCTGCTAAAGATCAGAGGTAAAAGAATCAGTTATAAGGGCCCTCGTGGGCTTAACAACTAGTCAGTTAGATCCCCCCAGAGAGGTAGTCCTCCATAAAGGTTTTGTATTGTCCGACCCTTATCTGACCCAGGGTACCTACAGAATAACCCCTTGTTATAACCCTAAATTGCACCATGCATGCATACCTGGAATCAGGCCATCTTACTTGTTAATTTTGCCAAGCCATCACTAAACAACTCTTCTTAAAAACACTATTTTTGAAGATGTGCGTACCTTGCCCCACTATTGCCCGCCTATGTACGCTAGTTGCCCCACTACTGCCCGCGTATGTACGCTAGCTGCACCACTATTGTTCGCGTATGTACGCTAGTTGCACCATTATAGCCCATGTATTCCCACAAAAGTTGCAAAAAATAAAAAGTTGCAAGGAATTCATTAAGACTACGGCTTGTTGGGTGGTTTCCAAACCAATTGACCACCTATAGCCTGTCACCCAACCGAATAACCATAATTTTGTCATATAAAAGGATGTTTTGGGGTCTCATTCCAAGGAGAAACATAAGAATAGTGAAACTCTACCCATTTCACTTCCCCCCCTTGCCCCAAGAATTTGCAGCCACACTGTGAGTTTTGAGCCAGAATTCCTTATTCTTGACCTTTTTCCTCATTCATAAGCCTATGCCCATTCTCTAGAGAGAAGTGTGAGAGGAGCAGCATACATGGAAGCAATTTGAGCTTGGTGAAGAGGAGCCCAGGACCAGGTTCAAGGAGAAGTCGTCAATCTCATTTAGTAAGTGACTTTGTGAGATTAATATAAAGAAGTACTTTTTCCGTCCCACCATATGATGTGTTCAATCTTTATGTTTGATTTACATTTTGTTATGACATCTAACCCACTAATTCATATGTATAATAAATGTTTGTAGTTTCTTGTTTGTCTTTTGATGAATGCAGGTCAGATTTGGGAGGATATTTGCAGTCGATAAGCGACCGAGCACATAGGGATCGACACCGGATGCGGAGTTTAAGGTAAGACTACTAGATCCCTATACTTTTTACTTTATGCATGATTGTGGGATATTGTTAGGATAGTTGTTAAAAGTAGGAGACTTTAGATGGTTAGATCTACCTGCACTTTAGAACCCTAGTGTAGTCCGTAGGGTGGTTTTCCCACTATAGAAAAATTGGTGACCATACTGGGGAGCCTCTAGGGTTTGTTGGGGATGTTTTTGGGTGTTTTAATTGGTTTGATTACCTATTTTTATTTTTCTGTAAGTTTTTGAGCCTTTAAGGGATTCTGGTCTACCATACCAGTACTCCCTGCCTAGTCATCTTGACTATTGATTTGTTTTTTGGGGGAAGTTACAGAGGTGTACGCGGCCTGTAGTGGGTCTACATGCGTACATGCATGCCCTACCTTTGGACAGCCCGTGTACATACACATGTTGTTTAAGTGTTAGTAGCGTGCCTGTGTCAGGGAGATTTTTCTTAATAAGGGGCAGTCATCCTCTTCCCTATGTGAAGTCATACTTCTCAAGGGTTTCTTTATCTAGTATCGGTCTCTGTTATTACAGTCTTTAGCCTGGGTTTGACGTCAGTTTCTTTATCTTTCAAGATTTCTTGTGTTCTTTGAAAGGGTTTTTTGACAAGTCTGTGAATTTTTTTGTTTGGTCTTTGAGGTTCTGTCAGTAACTCCCTGCAGTTCGTAGTAGACCATAAGTCAGTTTCTTTGGTCTTGTCTTGTCTTCATTTTCCCCTTTTTCTTTCTTTAGAATAAAAGAAAAAGAATCCATTTTCAAGTTTCTTATTTTGAAGCATAAACAAAAATAAATAAATAAAAGTTTTATTTTCATTGTTTGGTTAAGTAGTTAGGTTAGTTGTTTTCAAGAAGAAGAGTGCTTTCTTAAGTTCTTTACTAAATGCTTAGGACTTTAAGTATCTCATAGTCGAGTGAAATTCAGTTTTAGGTTTTTCTTTTAAAAGATCTTAGAAAGAGAAGTATTTAGAAAATTTGGTTAAATAATTTCAATTTGCAAATCTTTATTTGTCAAACGAAGTAATTTTGTTTCCAACATTTGTTCTTCTCTTTCGTCTCTTAAAAAACACCACCAGTTTCATTTTCATCCCTTTGACTTAAGACAAACCACTTAAAATCAACGCTTAATTAAAATTAATTAAACTTTGTGTTTGTAGGGTCCATCAACTAGATTAGGCTAGATCCTTGATTTAGGTTGGAGAGGAAACTCTTCAAGGATATAACACAAACATAGGAGTCTGTGCTAGGGAGTGAAAAAGTCCAGTAATGTGGAAATTATCCGGGACCCCCTTCTAACACAAGGGTTAAACACGAGGTCGTGTGCGGAAAGGTAGCGGAGATAACCCCTCCAAAGTCGGACCAAGTGTAGTGGGGAACACATATAGAGGTATTGTCTAGGATTTGCTTCATGGGTCTCGAATCCGTTAGAGGTCCTTAGTCGTCTTCTAGAACACTTACTTTCGATACCGACCTTGATAGGTTTTGGGCTTGATACCATACTCATTGCAGTCCACCCGACTGTCGACTGTACCTTCTTGGTAATTGTTCACGAGTTGGCAACCTAGCTGCCTTTACTTTAGGGACTTACACAGGTGACTGCAGGGGTATACCGCGGTACCTAGGGTAGACATCGGGCCACTCTTTGTAGAGTATACTCGGAGGGTGCTTCCATATTCGAGTTGCACTTGCACCAGTAAGTTGCTCTAGTGTTGGCTAGTGTAACTGTTCTTCCAACTAGTTGTAGTGGTTTGATTGCTTTATCTCTAGGAATTTTTATAGTGTGTTTTGGTCTTCAACATTAGAGAGCCCTAGTGTGTCGTTGATCTTCTCTCATAGTGGAAGATAAAGAGATCCATCGGTCACGAAGGCTCTTGGGCCTTCCGCTGGTGAACTTGGAGCCACCACTGCCACCACGAAGGCAAAGACTTGACCAAGAAGGGTCATTTGAGGTGACCGGGCCATAGGAAACTATACCCGAGCCAACTCCAAGAGGAGAACATTTGATTCCAGAGAAACCAACTATTTCTGACCTTGGAACAAAATCTCTCAGTCTGTATGACCCTCTGATCACTATCTTGTTGGCACCACTTATGATATAGCTTGCCCCTCCGAGGGTAATACATCACGAGCGTCAGACAGTCCTACAAGCAGTGATGGAAGCAAATGTTGCTACTTCGTCAAGGATTCCTCATACTCCCTCTACGTCTGCCACCATTGGTGGCGTTCCACCTCCTAACTCACCTTCACAAGTCCAGACCACTATGGTCTCGACTGCCTCTACCTCAAGCAATGGTCTGATTCCGTCTATGGTGGCGGCCACTACACCGCTTACACATAGTGTGATGGGCCCTTCGTTTTCATACGGGATGCCCAACTTTGACACAAACTCGGTCCTCACCTACTCCACCCGACAGACCATGGATCTGGGGGCAAGGAGCTCAAACGCTCCTCTGCAAGGGTCCATGAGGGGCACCTCAGCCCCTTATAATGATTTCCTTTATGGTGAGGGTCATATACCTCCATTTCCCCCCTCACTTGGCGGTGCTTCTCAGCAGCCCATCTGGCTGAACATGAATTACAACTTGTTCAGAGCAGGTAGTCAAGGACCTTCTTCAAATACCACACCGGTGGGTTATTTTTCATTCTCTTTGTTCAATGTGTTTGGTAACAACGCATTCTCATCAGTTGTCATCTTGGCCGGGGGCAAACCTAGTTTTGGATCACAAAATCCTGCGCAGGGTAATATTTCTACATAGGGGGAACACACTTCTCAAGGACCTTGGAATCCATGGCAGGGATCCGTTCCCTTGTCAGGGATGTCATTCGGGAGCAACCCCTTCCATGGTCAATGGAACCCTGGGAAAGGCTCAGTACCTATGCCCGTCGGATCGGCAGGGGGCAACCCTTTCCAGAACCTTTGGAACACTACGTCGGGAGAAATCCCTTCTCAGCCCTCAATGTCCTACTATGGGATTTAGTCGATGACATATCAATAAGCGCAATATATGAATGCTGGCCTAGGACATGGTTTTTACCATACCCCAGGCCAGCAATCTAACTTTTCCTGGAAACCTGGTGCTAGCCAAATTCTAGGCTCCTTTCCTCTTGTACATACTCAACAACCCAAGCTATTGTTTCTGGCAACGTTGCATTTTCCAGACTTGTCGAGATTGTTAAATGACCCAATGATCCGCATTGGCCTCCCATACTGACAAAGTTTCCCTCAAACATTCCAAAGTTTGAGGGTAAGCCTAAAGAAGATCTGGGCGATCATGTGACCATGTTTCACCTATGGTGCTCGTCCAAATCTTTGAGGGACAACTCCATCCAATTGTGTCTGTTTCAATGCACTCTTATTGAGAGTGCCGTGAAATGGTACATCGAGCTCGACCGCTCAAGATACTCTACTTTTGGAAAATTGGCAATGGTTTTCTTAAACCATTTTCAATTACCTGTGAGATACGATGTCAGCATAGAACTATTGGCCAACTTTGAGCAAACAAAGGCTGACCATATCTCTGATCATATTCAAGAATGGAGGTGCTGGAAGAGTTTGATAAAAGTACCAGTTCTACTAGCATTCCTGCTGGAATGGTTCCTTAAGTCTTTCGTACCCCAGCTATCCAAAGATGTAGCAACGTCAGGGGTCTTTTCAGAGGAAGAGGTGATAATGAGAGATCAACATCTAGATCTGATTTACTCTTAGTCTGTTTTACTTTACGAGGTTTTTCCAGATGCGCCAATGTCTATTCTTGACAAGATCAGGCATAAGTCTGGACCACATGTTGATGGCATCATCGGTTCAACACAAGCAAAGCCCACTGATCTGTTGTCGAACCAATTGTAGCAATTGTCGATACAGTAGACAACGGCCAACCAAACCTCTAGTTCGGCTGCTCCCCCTACTCAGACGTCGGATGTACACAGTGTGCAATTGACGAACCCAAAGGCCAACTAGCAGGCTAAAGGGAAGAAAAAACAGCAGAAGAAGGGTAAGGGGGATAAGAAACCCACCAATAATGATGGCGAGGGAAACACAGAGAAAAAGAAGTCAAAGTATCTGTGTAATATTTGCGTGGAATACCACCCGACTCACCTGTTCCCTCAACTCGCGGAGGCCCAAAAGTTATTGGCGCAACAGTAGCCTACAGTGTTAATGAACCCATTTCCACATGGGAAAATTTTAACTCAATCCCCTACGAACGCGGATGGGGGAATTCAGGGACCCCCTTTGTCGTCTAGAAATCCCTCGACCTCGAACGTTTATATGTTGAAAGGTGATGCTCACATAGTTATTAGGACACATGATTATGGAATGAAAAAACACTTTTGAGAAGGGTAAAGAGGTCGAGAACTCATATGTTCCTGTCCAGATCGAGAGAACAATGGGTGAGACAATGACATGCATCCCAAAAGGGGCATTCAAAAAGGCTTCACATAATCCAAATGTGAGGGCCACCCAGAATTACTCTATGGTGGAGGATTTGTGACAAACCCCTTGCGCAATGTCTGCTTTGGAGGTCCTCCAAAGTTGCCCTTCGCAGAGAAAGGCTCTGCTAGCTACCTTAGGATCTACTAAGACATGTAATCCAGGAAATATCATGCTTGATACAACCGACCTAAATCCTCGTCTCCCATACCAAGTTGCATTTCAGATAGTAGTGGCTTACCCCACGAAATCTTTTACCCAAAATATTTTCCACACGGTGGTTGATGAGGGCACCTCAACATGTGTGATGTCGTTGGCATGTTGGAAGGCCATTAGACAACCCATTATATCTCCATCACCTACTCTTCTTACATCTTTCGATGGTCGTTCATTCAGACCACATGGAATCATCCCTTCTTTCCCTGGGAAGTTAGGAGAGAGGACCATGTGCGTCAAAGTTGAAGGGGTTGATGCACCTCTCAACTAGAACCTCTTGTTAGGAAGGATTTGGACATATGTTATGCATGCAGTGGTCACCACAGTTTTTCGGCTCTTGTTGTTTCCACACGCAGGG
>JZKD02S1777320.1:4461-44342 GCA_000966675.3 Picea glauca
CCATGATAGGTAGCAACATGGGGTTTATCTATTTCAGCTTCTATCTAAACAGTTTAGCCTCCTCTTTTAGTGGGATCTTGTGCTCAATGAAAGATGTGTCATAGGTCTTGAGGTCTTCGTATGTCCAAGAAAACACATCATCAAACTCTTTCAACAACTCCATGTACTCAACCCTCTGTTCACTGTTCAAGCTGCTTGATAATCTGACAAACCTGGGCTCCTCTTGTGAACCAATGTTGCATTCGGTTGTATCGACATCTTCATTTGAGACTTTTCCCTTTACTGGAACATCATTCCCATCGAAAAATCTTTCTAAAGGGACAAGTCCTCTCGAAATCTGATTGTTGGGCAGCTAAATGATCTGATGAATAGCAATTTTATTTAAAAACTCCTCAGGATGAGGGTCACTTTCCAGGTTGGGATCTTGGTCAATGTGCAACGCAGAAAATTCATCCACGGATTGGAGAAACCTTTCGAGCTCTGAATCATCCTCAAACACCTTCCAATGCTTGTTATTGTCCAGCACCGAGGGCTTATATCTTATATCAACATCATTTTTTACTATAGGCGACAGAGGAAGCTTGAGCACACTAGTTGAGACAACTAAAGAATCGGCCAAAGTATTTTCTCCCCTCGGAATGAAAGAAATGTTAAAAGCCAAGAAGAAATTATCAATAAGGTCCCATACTTCATTTCGATAATTTCTGAGTCAGGGATTATTGACACGATAAGCATTCCTTAACTGCTGAATAATCAACTCAGCATCTCCGAATATTGCTATCTCTTTAATTCCCATTTCCTTTGCTGCCCTCATACCTAGAACACGAGCTTCATACTCTGCCACGTTGTTGGTGGCTTCTAATTCCAGCTTGTATGATAGGGACATGACTTCTTGACAAGGTGATATGAAAACCACTCCAGCGCCAACGCCTTTGCTAGAAGAAGCTCCGTCAAAAAACATCTTCCACATAGGGGAGCTTTGAGGGGAAATTGGATGATCAGGGCTGGGATGTTTTCTTATTAGTAAAGAGCTTTCAGGGGCATCGATAAGCTACAACAAACTAGACCCCAAGTCGGTGTCAAGTGCGAAGATGGGGCGATTGGTAGGGTCCACTTCATCACTGACAATATAGGCTAGCTGGGCTTCTCTGTATAATCTCCTTTGTTCCCCTCCAAAGACTGGAATGGTGGCATATGTGAGATCCATCTATAGTGTCCCTCCAAGTTTTTTAATCCACGATCTAGATAATAGCATACCAAATTTGGGGGGAACGTCGGCTACCACAATATCCATGACCACACTTTTCATGGGCAACTGAAACAGGGAAACCACCAGGTATTTGATGACTCCTAGACACTGCACTCTCCTTGAATCGAAAGAATATAAATCATGATAATTTTTTGTCACCTCCAGTCCTAGTTCTTCCATGACTAGTTTTGGCATAAGGTTATGGGAAGCCCTTGAATCCATGAGGCAGTTATGCAACACTTTATCATGTATGTTCAGGGATGTGTAGAAGGGGAGGGGATGAGCCATCTATGTCTTCTACCATGGGGCCTAAGATGACCATTGGATTCTCATATTGAAGGTTTACTGAGTCAGAGGGGGGCTGGGGGGACTCGGGTTGTAGCAGCTTGGAGAGGGATCTTTTAAAATCTTCATTTTTAACTAGCTCTGAGAAGGGGACGGGGATTCTGATATTTTGAATTTCATGTTCAAAATTAAAGGATGGAATGGGATTAGGATCTTCCCTTACCTCGGTGATGGGTTCTTTGACTACTGGCAAAGTGCTCTAAGCTCTCTTATCTTTAGTAGCGGCTGCTGCAGATCTAATAGGCCTTTCGGCTATGAGAGGTTGGTCTGGGCTATCAAAGTCTCCTTCTTTCCTTCTTGATCTAAGATTATATCTGTTAGAAGTATGACCGGCCCTCTGTTCTTTACCCAACTCATGAATTTGAGCACTCATCAGTGATTCTTCATATGCGGACTGCGTCAAATGGGGAAAAGGGGGAGCTTCTTCAATAAAGTGAATTTCAGGGCCAAACTCGTCTATCTCCTCTCTTTCCTCATGATCAACTAGGTTGTTTTGGAGGGGGGTTTGAACCCTTTGATCTTCTCTGTCTTTTCCCCTTTGTTCCCTCGAGAGGACCTGAGGTATATT
This sequence comes from Picea glauca, assembly GCA_000966675.3. Lineage (NCBI taxonomy): Eukaryota > Viridiplantae > Streptophyta > Pinopsida > Pinales > Pinaceae > Picea > Picea glauca. The sequence continues at coordinate 6,624 of JZKD02S1777320.1, forward strand.
GTTAGCAGGTCGTCTGAAACCTCTATTATCAGTGTTCAGGGGATTTCTGTACATGGGCTTCCCCTCTAATTCCCACCTTTCTATCTTGGCAGCAAGTGATTTTATTGCTCTAGCTATCTCATCTGTCTGATGGGGCATGGGAGAGGAAATGGATGGGAGGCTTCGAGCCTTTTCTTGGACGTATTTTTATCAACAGCGTTCCTGAGTCGGTCAATAGCCAATATGTTAGATTCTACTTCCACGGCTGCATCCTACATGAGGGCCAGCATAGTAGCTCTTCTCTCCCTTAGCAATAGGTAGAAATCAGGATCAAAAGCATTAGAGTAAGTGATGTTTACAGAGGCTTCAGAGGGTTTTATCTTAGCAGGGATCTTGTTGTACATTTTATTAAATCTCTCAGAGAAGTCAGAAACAGACTCTCCTTCCTTTCTCTTCAATGACCCAAACACTGTCATGTAATACATGAAGTCTTTTTTATCTCCCCATTGTCTCAAAAAGGCATTATCTAAAGCTATGATCCCATCAATAGATCCAGGAGGCAGGGCCTTGAACCATTTTCTAGCCTCTCCTTGGAGGCCATGGACAAAAATCCTCATCCATACGTTTGTGTGCATGATAACATTATCATCCGCGAAAGTGTAAAAGGCTGCTAGGTGCTCTTCTACAGCTGTGTCCCCCTCGCCTGTAAACTTGGGCAGTTGTTTAAGGTACCCGTCTGTTGGGAGGTTATTGAGAGGCTATGGTAGCATGAGGGGAGCGTACCTAGCGGCGATGATGACCTCTATTTCGGTCATAGGGGGATTAGCACCAGCCATAGGAATATTAGGTGGAGGAGAACTTGGAGGAGAAGGAGTTCGCGAAGGGGCTGCGGGAAATGAGTCTCGAAGTGGAGTGGGAAACAAGAGAGGATTTAAGGAGAAAGATAACGAGCTCAAGTCAATAGGTGCTCCTCCTTGTGCAGGAGTGGGGAAATATTCTGTGGTCGTGAGTCTACGCCAAGGTACGACTTCAGAGGAGAAGGGAGTGACAAGGATTTCTCCCTCCAGTCCCAGACCAGGAGGGAAAAACTCAACAGGAACACTCCCAAAATTTAGGAAACGGGAAAATTCTGAAGGAGGTCTATTAAGAAACCGAGGAGGAGAAAATGGAGTTCCTACAGAAAGAGATGGTGGATTACCTGTTTCGGTGGTGGAAGCTGCTTCTTCAGGGGCCTTTCCTTTTCTGAGGACCACCTCTGGATCAGTTTCAGGTGTAGCTAGGGGTAGCTATGGATAAGACCACGTGTGTCTACCTCTGAAAGCCACAATTGATAGAGCAGGTTCTTCCTAGTGGAGTCATCACAATGGAGTCACCAGGTTCACAGCAGTAATCTTGATAATCCTGATATCTGATGCACCTTCAGAATCAGTTAATCGTTGTCGTTCAATCCCAGGGAAAATATTCAACTTCGTCCCCGGCAACGACGCCAGAAATGTTGGCGACGGAAGTCACTCCTGGATTACTAACAGGAGCAGAGCCCGATGCCCATTAGTTTTATGTCACGGTTGTTCATAGATGGGTGATCGAATGGTGGGAAACTCAAAACAATAGCGTTCCAACTCTGAAACTAGGCCAGGTATGCATGAGCAAGTGAGGTCTTGCGTAAACTTCAGACAGTGGGATACAAAAAGGGTGAACAGACAGAAGACTTGTATGAGAAGAGTGTGAAGGTTTGTTATAAACAGCAGGTTCCTAACAGATTGTAGAAGAAGGCATTTAAACACGAGATCGTATTGCACTTAAACACAAAAAACCAGAGAATACAATAATGCAACGATAAATCATTTATCATAACAGCACTACAATAATTCGCACGAGTCAGTCGTTCACGAACTCTCTTATCATGAGATGAAAATTAGACGGAGTAAGAAGAACTGTCTGTCATAAAACAAGAAATCTCCCATACAAATGCATAAGCCAAAAACTAGAATAGCAGTTAAAATTTTACAGTCGGGAACTCTGCTCTACCATTGATGCTTACAAACTACAAAAAATGAGTCTATATACTCAGGAAACTTCACCTCACAGAGGCATGTACAGTCACTCAGAGCCGGGTGTCCCTTTAGTCAAACTCGTACTGATGCCTTATTTTAAGTGCCATCTTAACTAAGCATGGCTCTTGTAAGGAGATTAGCTGAGCCATTAAGTGTTGGGCTAGCGTGCACAAACTTTTTTGTTGAGTCGAGGACTTCAGCATGGCTTCTCTGGGAAAATCGATACACAAGACCTCCTCGAGCAGATGGCTTTCCAGAACCTCCATTCCCTCACTTAATGAATGAGTAGAAGTCTCAACCACCCGCACCTACCATCATTTACTCCAGGCCAGAACAGTAAGGGGATCGGATCCGATGGCACCTGGAGGTCGCGATGATCCTCTCTGCAATTGAACTCAGCACCTCCGACCTTCTTTATGAAGCTTCTTCCTTTCCTCAAGTGACCATGGGGTGTGACCATATGATTTCGGCGTTTGCAAATATGCAAGGACTAACCTTCGCTGATTGAAATTGCGATGAGTGATATGCCGAGAAGGATTAATTTGGCACCACGTGTCTCTCTGAGATCTGATCTCTTAGAACTTACCCGATACCTTTGTGGGCCCGAGTCCGGGACTCTCCTGACGTCTCGTGCATCAGAACATAACAGAGTTTCTTTTTTCACCTTGGAGTTGCGACGGGCGAAACGTCGAGACAGCTCAACTTGTTGCCAGGTGTCCCCTTTGAATGAACGGCTAAAAATGCTTCATGGATGTCGTGGGTCCTAGATCCTATGCTTTCAGTGCTTCGAGTCTCACGACTGGGAGGAGGATGGTCCTTATGTTTCAAAGTCGCGATGGGCAAAAAGGCGAGGAGCATAATAATGCACCACGCGTCCTTCTGGATGGATGGCTAAGATCTTCTCAGCAATACTGCGGGCCTGGGATCTAGATGCCTTCGGCACTTCGTGTCTCACGACTAGGAGGAGCTAGTCCTTATGCTTTGAAGTCGTGATGGGAGAAAAGGCGAGGATCCTAATCACACACCACGCGTCCTTCTGGATGGATGGCTGAGATCTTCTCGGAAATACTGCATAGCTCTTTTTAGTGTCGGTGCCCTCCACAAGTAACCGTCGGCTAAGGATTAAGTGCTATCACTCTTCCAACTCGTGACCTCGCGAGTTGGAGTGTCGAACCTTGGCACTCTCCTTCCGTGAAATCCCAAGAGGCGATGGCTCTTTTCTTTTCTTTTCCACAATTCTCGCGACTCGCGATCTCGCGCAACTAAAGGATATGGTCTGCCCTACGAACTCACGAACTTCGAGTTCAAGAAATGAACCTCTGCATCAACTGATCGCAATCAATGGTCCTTGTTACTTAGTGAGTTCTCCACGGAGACTTCTGACCATTCACCTCTTTAACAACTTTTGCGCTATACTTGGCATGACTTGGCTGACTGCAATTACCCATCGACAGTCGATCTGCTTCGCAAAAATAGACCTTGGATGCTGCAGACGACACTTTGCTCACTCACTTGACCCGCTACTTGGAAAAACAAGAATTCTCCTGTGCTGCGTTTGATCATTTCGTGCAACTTGCAGACTCGAATGCTCTCGAGCCCATGACAAGATTTATCGCTAACACCTATGTTAGCCTAGTGACAACACTCCCTAAAGGTCTTAGACAAAGATTTATAATGCTCTGGTGTCCCTTACACTAGAGTGCTAGCCTCTCCTTTGCAAAAATACCTTTCAAAATTGTCTTTGCTAAGATTCTTTCAAAAATACCCTGTTTTTTCACTTGCTGAGATTCTTTGTGATTCAATGCCTCTTCCTATTGAACTTTGACATCCTTCCTTATGAGAATTAAGCACTTTGCTATCCAGATTTTGTGGCCTTCTTCCTTATTTTGAGTTTTTTCTGCTGTTGAGAACTTTGAATCAATCCACTGCTTTCTTCTCTCCTACTCGACTGAGCGGGAACTTTGGTGAAGGGCATCAAAAATCTGTGAATCATCTCACTTGGTTTTTTGAGGGCATTGTTCTTAAACATCTTTCTTTTGTGTGAAATTTTTTATTTTCTTTGTTATCTTTTGTTTTCTTTTTTTCTTCTTGTTTTCAATCATAGCAAGAGGGTGTATTGTTTGTGTGAAACCTACTTATGCTTGTCTGAGTCTCCTTGATCTAAAAGGTTAATTGCCAGGAGAAGTTTTGTATTGAATTAATCATTATTCGCATACAAACAATAAAGATACATCTTAGTGATTGATTTGCATATTAGAAGACATTTCTAAAAAGTTTTAGCATTACATTGGATTTGATTAAGGAAAACTTTTTTGAGGACATTCCTTATTAGTGTTTGATAGTGAAAAAAACTCTCTCTCTCTCCCTTAAATAGAAATTCATCAAAAAGAAACGACTGCTTATCATCTTTTATGCATTTTTTGGGAATTGAGTCATCATTCATCCATTTCACTTTCATACACCCCTTTTGAGTAAATAATAGCTGTAAAATGAATGCTAATTAAAAATTATCTAGAATTTTTTTTTTTTTTGATCTTCCAACAACATTAGACTAGGATTAGAACTTTGTATTAGGTTGTGAGCATAACTCTCCAAAGTTTCCAAAACAAACAATATCATCCTAAGCTAGGGAGAGTCAAATCCAATTGTCGTATAAGTTTTATGGGATCCCCCTCTCACACAGGGGTTACACACGAGGTCGCACTCGGGAAATCTACAGAGATTATCCCTCCGTGGTTTGAATGATTGTAGTAGTCATATCGTATTATGGGGGTCGCTTGAAGGTATACCCACAATGTTGAGTGGAAGCCTTTCAGTTTGATTTCGAGCCATATCCTAGCCCCTTCTTGACTTGATCATGTGACATTGGATTTCATCACCAACTAGCATGGTCATGGAGAGAAGGTTTTGTTTGCTTGGTTTTGATTCCTAGATTCTATTAGCGTATGTTGTTTCTTTTCAATAATTGGCCATAGATTTTTTTCGTCGATTGTTTTTTCACCAACATCGACCCTCCGCACCATTCGCGTAGGGTACAGGGACTTCCTCCAAAAAATATGGAAGATACTACCCCTTGACCCCCTCATTCTATGGAGGGATCTCCTCAACAGAGCAAGGTTCATGACATTATAACCTCCTAGGAGGAATTTCCCACCTCTTTAGATAATTTTCGAATTGTTTCAGAGTCTCTGGAGGCTTTCCGCATTCTTGAGGGATATGAGAGGCATTTTCTCCAACTGAATTCAGCCGACGAACTTGTCATTGTTAATTCTTCTGATGTTTCAACTGCATCTCATACAAACCCTCTAATCGAAGACCCCTTTTGGACTACGGACGTTGTTCAAAGCCCACTATGCATGGTGCATGATCTTTACAGAACAGGAATAGGTGCCAATATGCATGTTACCTATAGTATACCCTTAGATCATTTTACCGGTACTACCGTTTTTTCAATTGCACCGTCTGTTGATCCAAACATGTCATCTGTTGGCCCAAGTTCCACTTTTTCTCTCCAAACAACCCATTCTACAATGGTCCCTCACATTTTGACTATTCCCACCGGTAATGTGGTGGTTAGCCAAGCTACAATTGGCACACCACTAACACCTATACCTTCATCATCACTTCCTTTTGGGTACAGAACACTGAATTCTTCCATTGTCACCACTACCCAAGTTATGCCTAGAAGTTCTATACCTATACAACAACCTGGAGGGACCGATCTTGGTGACTTTAATCCATTAAGTAGCACTGATAAGTCATTTATGTCTGGTTCCCAAATTCCAAGAACTCCACTTCATGCTGGGGGGCAACCCCCTCTCGGAGGACAACCTCCATTTGGGGGGCAACCTCCTTTCGGAGGGAAACCTCCTTTTGGGGGGCATCCTCCCGCCAGAGGAAAACCTCCATTTGGAGGACATCCTTATGCTAGGGGTTAGCCTCAAACTAGAGCCCACCATCAACCGCATGGACAAAATGCGTCTACAACGCCCAATCTGTGGAATATTCCTTTTCTAGGAAACACACAGTTCTCGGGAGGACACAATCCTCAACCTACACAACAACCTCTCCTTCCTCAAGGGACTCATCTATATCCTCCTTATGGAAAAAATGTTTACCCCCCTTATAGGAAAACACCAAATCCGGCTTATAATCCTCAAAACCCATCCAATTATCCTCCGCTCGCACATGTTTCTCGAACCCCCTCAAATCCTGTGCACCCTGGTCAACATCAACCTTATGCAGGAGGACCCACTGGTTACAATTATCCACCTAACCCAGTATATGGTCCTACTGGTGTTCCTATGCCACACCAGTATCACCCACAGGTTAACCGACAGTTACCTTTCCTTGTGACTCTAGATCTCCCAGACTTGTCTCAGTTAACAAATGATCCTATTTTTCATTCTCCGATTTGGCCAGCTATTCTAGCTAAACTTCCTTATGATATTCAAAAATTTTACGGAAAGCCCAGAGAAGACCCAAACAACCATGTGATGACTTTCCATTTGTTGTGTTCATCGAACTCCCTCATGGATGATTCTATACGTTTGAGTCTTTTCCAACGAACACTTATGGGTTCTGCAACAAAGTGGTATATTGAACTAACATGTGCTTCTTTTCAAGATTTCAACACCCTTTCCATGTATTTCCTCACACACTTCCAACTACCCATTCGATATGAGACGGGTATCGAACTATTGACCTCCCTTCGTCAGACGAACTCTGTGCATATCTCTGATCATATTCATGAATGGATACAACGATGAAGGTTAATCAAAGTGATCATTCCTGACCAATTATTAGCGGAATGGTTCACTAAATCACTGTTACCCCCGATTGCTCGTGATGTTTCCATGGGTGGTGTAGTCACCAAGGAAGAAGCTATTTCTTGAGTTCAGTACTTAGATTTGGTTTATTCACAATATGGTACTCTGTACGAATTGATACCAAATGCTACCTGTGCCACTACTGATCCATCCAAAGAATCATCTACCTCATACACGAATGGAGTTATTGGCTTCGTCAAAACCCAATCTACTTCCCAGTTGACTGGAACAACCCAGCGGTCTGCTTCGATGTCTACTCCTAGTTCGACCACACCCTCTTCTACCTCCCCTCAAACTTAGGTCTCTAAGGTGAATATAGTCCAATTGACCCCTTCACAACAATCCGGAGGCAAGAAGAAGATGAGAAATAAACCGAAGAAAAACAATAACAATGAACAACCAAAAAATCAAACTCAAACCCCTGCTGCTGAAAAACAACCACAATGGAAACCGAAATTCCCATGTCTCATTTGTGGTGATGATCACTACACCTGATATTGTCCACATCACGATGAAGTGGCCAAACTTTTTAAAGGAAATTCACAATCCGATGTGCTTACCCAGCCTTTTCCATAGCATCAATCTTTGGTTGCTCAAACCCCCACTCCAGGGGGCAGTTCCAGCCAATCCCATGATGAGGCCTCGACAAGTGCCCACATTTACATGTTTAACGAGATTAATCTGACCACTCACACTATGACATATGACATATTGATTAAACTTGATAAGTCGAAGACCACTAACAGTTCTTTACTGGACCCATCACCATATTCCGTTAGTCCTCCATATGCTAGCCCTCTGTCCGGGCCACTCCAGATCGATAAACCTTCGTTTGACTCCATATTATTCCCTCTAAGAGAACTATTTAAAAATATACCTTTAATCCTAGTTCACGGGTTTCCCAAAACTACAACATCATTGAAGATTTGGCTCAAGCACCGTGTGCTATGTCTGCTTTGGAAGTTCTACAACACTGTCCCAATCAACATAGAATGCTCTTGGCTGCCTTCGGCACTTTCAATCCTAAGTCGTCTAATAACCTCAAGTTTAATCTGGATGATCACCAGCTTTGAATCTCCCACCAACTAGCTTTTCAAATCGATGTTGTTGTTCACAATCAACAAATCCATCGAACTATCTTGGATGAGGGAGCCTCTACTTGTGTCATGTCTTTGGCTTGTTGGAAAGGCTTGAAATCACCTACCCTTAACAAATCCCCTATGATGTTACGTGCTTTCGATGGGCAAGGTTTTCATGCTCACGGACTTTTACAATCCTTAGCCATTTCATTGGGTGGAAAAACTATTATTGTTTATGTCGAGGTGGTCGATGCCCCCCTCGATTACAACCTATTACTTGAAAGAAGTTGGTTCTATGCTATGATTGTCATCTCCTCATCGGTGTTTCAATGTGTACAATTCCATGATCAAGGAAAAATTGTCACTATCGACCAACTAGATTTATGTACACCCGATGCTCGTGCTCTTGCTAGCAACAACATTCCTTTTTTGGGAGACCACAAGATTACGTATGAAAGCGTTGGTGTTGGCTTGTTGAAATATTCTATCCTTATGGGTACCTTCCCTACACCACTTCCACCCACCACACATCATATTGCCACCGTCAATATGATTTTGACTATGGCTTATCAATCTTTGAAATCATCTGACCCTTGGATTGTACCTAGTCCTATGGAATTCAATGTACTAGCTGACACCATGCCACTTAGCCCAGCCAAGGCTGCATACATTTCTATTCAATCTGCCTCTACCTCCCCAAACAACCCACATCTATTGGCACCCGATGCCTACTCGATGCCGTCATGGTTGGATTCCCTATCATCTGTAATCGATTACATTTCCCAAATTTTTCCTTCTGATGAATCTATAATGGAAATGCTTAGGATTGACGATGTACCTTGGGATGATAAACGTCATCGATCCTCTTTTCTTCCACCTCTAGAAGAAATTCACAAAGACATACACTCTGTCTTCCCTCCTGATGTTACCAATTCTCTGCAATCTCCCACCCTCACACAAGATACTTTTTCTGAGGGGAATCTAGGTAATATTTCTACTACGATCGTTATTGATATTTTGATCAAGGAAGGTGTTGTGGAAAACGTTAACCTTGGTGCTAATTTCACACCCAAAGAGGTGGTATCTTACACCGCTCTGTTTAAATAATTCTACGATGTCTTCGCTTGGAGATACGAATAAATGCTAGGGATCGACCCCTCAATCATCATGCATGAAATCAAGACTTACCTAGGTGCAAAACCTGTTCGACAAAAACTCCGCCCAGTTCATCCCAAGAAAATCACAGCTATAAAGGCAGAAGTTGAGAAACTTTTGAAATCTGGCCTTATCTATCCTGTCCCTTTGACGGAATGGGTCTCTAACCTTGTTCTAGTTACCACGAAATAGGGGACCATTCACGTTTGCATTGACTATCGGGATCTCAATAAGGCTTGTCCAAAGGACAACTACCCTATGCCCTTCATCGACCAGATCATTGATAATTGTGCTAGGAGCATAATCTTCTCTTTCATGGATGGTTTCTCTGGGTATAACCAGATTAAAATTTTACCTACTGATCAACATAAGACAACCTTTATCTTCCCATGGGGAAATTTCACCTATCGGAAGCTACGTTTTGGTCTAAAAAATGCTGGTGCTACTTTCCAGTGGGCTATGTCGTATGCTTTCCACGATATCAAGAATATTGTAAAACCTTACCTTGATGACTTACCTACCCACTCATCCAATAGATTAGATCACGTTGATCACCTACGGGCTATTTTTCTTCGATGTTGGTTTTACCGTATCCGTTTGAGCCCACATAAGTGTATTTTTTCTATCGAATCTGGTCAAATCCTCAGTTTCGTTGTCTCTAAGGACAAGATTCGGGTGGATCCCTTAAAGATTAAGGCTATTTTGGCCTTACACCCACCTACTAGTTTGACCCAACTCCAAAGTTTGCAAGGGAAAGAAAACTTCCTTCGTTGTTTCATTTGTAACTGTGCTAAGATAACTAAATGATTCATGCGATTGTTGTAGAAAAATGCCCCTTTCATCTGGGATGACATCACTCAATGATCATTTGATGCTCTCAAGAATGCCTTGATCCATGCACCTTTGTTGCATCCTCCAGAGTATACAAAGGACTACATCCTTTACTTAGCTGCCTCCACTTCCACTATTGCGACGGTGTTCATTTATAAGGACCCCAACGGTGAGGAACATGTGATCTATTACCTGAGCAAGAGTCTATCTGGACCCGAACTCCGATATTCACATGTAGAGAAACTGGCTCTGGCAGCCGTCATCGTTGTCCAGAGATTTCGCCATTACATATTGCTATGCACCACCACTATTATCATGGACTCAAACCCTATGTACCATGTCTTGACACATCAAGTGATCAGGGGAAAATACTCCAAATGGATCATCATCCTTCAGGAATTCGATCTTGAATTTGTGAAGTCCAAAGCCAAAAAGTCCCTGGTGTTTGCAGAGCTTATCTACGACCTTTCCCATGCTGATGAAGATATTAAACCCAAGGATTCTCTCCATGATGAAACTCTTTTCCTCATCAGCACCTCTGATCCTTGGTATGGAGATATCCTCCTTTATCTCCAAACCCAACGCTTTCAGCCTAACATTTCCCATGAAGAGCATCGACATATTCACCACCATTCTCATCGTTACCTTATTGTCAGTGACACCTTGTATCGCCATGGTATTGATACTATCCTTCGATGATGTTTGATTCATGAAGAGGCTGAACATGTTTTGAATGACTGTCACCTTGGAGCCTGTTGCGGCCACCTTTCTGGGATGGCTACAGCCCAATTTTTTTTACGTGTCGACTATTTTTGGCCCTCGATTTTCAAAGATTGTATTGCGGCAGTCAAAAAATGCTCACCCTGCCAAGTTTTTAATAACAAGGCATGCACTCACCCTGATATGCTACACCCCGTTATTGCCATTGTCCCCTTTTCCAAGTGGGGTATCGATTTCATGTAGTGTAAGCCTACCTCATCCAGGGGGCATGGTTATATAATCATCACCGTCGATTACTTTACAAAATGGGCTGAGGCTATGCCTACCTTTCTGAATGATGGTCGTACCACAACTCTTTTTTTTTTTAACCACATCATAACTCATTTTGGTGTACCACGTGCCATTGTCACTGATCACGGTTCACACTTTAAGAACTAGATGATGAGTGAATTGCATGCCAAGTTGGGTTTTCACCATGAAAACTCATCCCCATACTACCCTCAGGCCAACGGACAAGTTGAAGCCATCAACAAGGTCCTTAAAACCATGATTCAACGTATGGTAGGGGAAAATAAGACATCCTGGCATATACAACTTTTCTCTTCTCTCCGGGCTTACCATACTTCCGTGAAAACTGCAAGGGTTCACTCCTTTCCAGTTAGTGTATGGCATCGAAGTTGTTTTACCAATTGAGTGTGGGATTCCATCTCTGAAACTTAATGTAGAACTCCTACCCCATACTTCTGCCGAAGAAGAATGTTTCTTATATCTGACCAAACTGGACGAAACATGTCGTGATGTCGCTCTCGTTAATGAGGCACATGAGAATTGGATAAAAAATCAATACGACAAATCCATCTATCCTTGGACTTTTGTGGAAGGAGACTTAGTCCTCGTCTATGACCAGGCTCATGACAAACTCGGGACAGGTAAGTTAGAACCTCTGTGGCATGGCCCTTACATTGTGAAACGTGTTTTGCACAAAGGCGCCTATGAGTTAGTCGATTATGATGGAATCTCCTTGAGAGAGCCCCGGAACGGGCTTTACCTTAAAAATTAATATGCCTAGATCACCTAGCATGTGTACTTTGTACATTATTATATTTTGGTTTGGTGTGTCTATTTCTTTTGCGTGCTTGAGTTTTTACCTTTTCCACTCATAACTGTGTCTTTTTTTTTCATGCATAGATGACATCTTCCTTTCCTATCTTTGTTGGGTTTGAAAATGGCGCTAGTCGACACACCCAAAACATTGCTTCTACAGCATGGGTCATTTACCAATCTGACGAGTTGGTGAGTTCAAGAGGTATTTGCTTAGGACGAATGACTAATAACATGGAAGAATGTCATGCCGTCATCTGACTTTTGACCCAAGCCTCCTCCCTAGGTATCTCTCGTATGATTTTTAACCTAGACTCGCAACTCATGGTCTGCCAACTTAATCGTGTCTATGTTATTCGTAATCCTATCCTGCTACGTCTCCACCTACGAGCTCATCGTCTTGAATGAATATTTGATTACATTGAATACAGACATATTCCAAGAGAACTCAACAATGTTTCAGATTCGTTAGCCAATTACATCATGGATCAATATCTCTCCCATAGATAAGGTTTCATGAAGGAAAACAAATTGTACACCACATGTAAATTAAAACACATCACATTAAATACATTATCATTTACAAATATTTTGGCACTGTAAAAACTAGGAACTGTATATATATATGTAGCGTGACTGAAAATGTTTTGATTACATCAAAAAAGTATTTGGAAGAGCAAAATTTTGGGTCTTCACACCCATACAACATCGTCCGACAAGTCATATAAAACATACAATCACCAAAGAGACTCTAATCTCTCTACACTACATTATGTTGAGAGTAACACATCATTGCATGAACTACTCATCTCAGTAGAGAGTTAACATTCTTGAGCACCCCCACAGTGTGTCTCTGTAGATGTAAGGGCACTTCTCCCCTCCGTAGAGGAGGGATTCCCATCATAAGGCCTTGAAGGTTTCTTTCAACCTCCCGGAGACTTATCACTGGTGCCCCCGGATCTACTGCAACTTGAGCATCCCCGCGACGTTTCGGTACTGGTATCTCAACTAGACACACTGCTCCCTTGTCTGCATGTTGAAAATGATACATCTGTTAGAAACTCTTCTACGTACTCAAAAATATATATATATATACATACATTAAAAAACATAAAAACAATTGACAAGGTATTGTTTGGTCTCTCACCTGACACATCCCAACCTTCTCTCGCTGGTAGAATTAGATCCATACTCCTGCGAAAGTCCACCTCAGCATATGGAAAGTCTTCTATACAAAGATATTGGTGTCTCAGCCAAGCGAAGAAGTCACCAGTGAAGCGAAATTCTGACTCTGCCACTAGTCTTAGAGACAGACTAGTCCATCATTCCATCCATGGTTCTCCCACTAGTCGTACTGCCAATGCAATCTGAGGTTGCATCTGAGGGATGCGCTCTAAGAAGAATGAGACCAAGAAAGAACCATATCCAAACTACTTCTGCCCCATTCTACATCTCGAAATCTATTCCGTCACGTTTTGAAGAAACCCTATGCTCCAGTTAAACAATGTTGGCTCTAAACACTGTACACCATAAGCTACCTATAATCTTGACACCAGATGCGTGTTGGTGCTTCCTATCACACTCGTGATGGAAAAATTAATAGAACGAAGGGGTAATTCTATAATATCCTTTATTGGGATTCTACCTCCCACCAGTCTTGCTCCTGGGACACAATGACGTGCCAGGTACACATCCACAGGTTCAGGAAGCACCCTTTGTCTAGAAAAATCTATAGGAGCCCCTCTTTTTGAGAGGCCAGTCAAGAAGTATACATATTCCAACTCGATGGTTAGAAGATGTGTTCCGATTCGAAACCCTTGCTCTGTGACATCCCACAAACTGATTATGTGCTCGAGAAGAAGGATCTCTTTCTTCATCTTTCGCATTTTGAAGAATTTGAGAAGGCCACAATATCTCAATGCGGCCTGCATGCGAGGACTCTGCAAAGCAGCCAAATCATTGAGCTCATGCTCTTGTTCCTTCCATTCAATCATGGTTGTTTCCGAAATCACCTACAAACAGAAAAAAAAGAACAAAAACTTCATTATTCACACTTTCAACATTTTTTAAGTAATTAAAAAAAAAACTTGAAATTCATTGTCTATGTTGTTCAAAAAGAACCATGCCCCCTTTTTATTACTCAATATTACTACGCAACCCCATAGCCTACAATAAAATGTTTTAAATGCCTGCGTGGGTGTTTTTGGGTTTCTTATTGTGTTCCTTAGAAAAAATGATCAATCCACTCAAGCATCAAGGTGTTGGCATCCATGCTACAACCTCCTGAAGGTGTTTTTGTAAACATGTGGTCTTTTTCCATCATTTTGAATAGGGGCCAATTTGATCTTCTTTTGGATGACCTAGGGCTTCATTTTTTTATTCAAGTATTGCTGTGAAAACAAATTTTGAATCATGTAATTGAAAGAGGAGGAAATGAAGATTTACCTGGTCCAAACGACGAGAGAATTAATCAACCGTAGCTCTAGTGCCAAGAAAAACAAGATCCACCTCCAAAATGAGAATCTCCACTACTACAAATCCTTATGCAAATGAAATGGTAATTTAAGATTTTTTCTTGTATTACTATTTACAAATTTCCATTTTTTATAAGGTATAGTTACTTTTGGGTTTCTTTAAAAATATGATGGCCTCACTAAACCTCTGGATTGGAGTTTTGACATTACAGATTTCAGAGAAGTTTTGATCGTTTGTTTACCTTGTCACATCCATGAGCATAGTCTTAGTTCGTTCTCAAGCTCAAGAATATAAGAACACACCAGGTAAAACTTTATCTATTTTTCAGACACGTATGGACACACGAAAAAGGAACCCCCTGGAGTCGTCTTTAAACTCTTTTCAGACTCTCTAAACATGAAAATATCATTGAGTGATCTTGCCTCCTTCCATACTCATTAAAAGGTTCGAAAGGGCATCTTTCGAGTGGTAGTTTATTTATTTTTTGGTCTCGTGAGACTAACTGTACGAAAAAGGAACTGAGAGAGTTCTCTTTTAAGTGTTTTTCCAGACTCTATAATCATGAAAAACCTTTGATTTTTCTGTCTTTGGACTCGCTAAACAAACATCGATAGGCCCATACAGGACCGAACCCTTACTTCTTCCAGTTCATTAAACAAAGGAAGAGGAACTTACCGAAGGTGAGTTATATCGAGCATGTGTTACCCTCCTCAAGCTCGTTAAATCAAAAAGAGGTACTCATCTATCTGGATGGGGGGAAAATTTGAAAGAAGCAAGCCAAGCAGTTTTTGAGAACATCACCAATCAACTCTTATGGTCACCCTTGAAGACGACACCTTGTCTTTGCACGCATTTCAATCCGCTGAACCTCTACAATGAGCCAATCCTTTGAGTTTCCTATATTCCTTTGGGTCACCTGACATAAGTCACAACATCCACTGCATCATCAAGTTTTGGTCCATGTCATGTTTTTGCTATCGTGACTCAGTGTTCAAGGGAAGTATCCACCTCGAGAGTCAGCCATCACAAATATCTTGTCTCAATACCCATGTTCGTCCATGTTAATTTGATCTACCAATTACATATCTGTGTCTGTTTCATGTCATTGATGGGGGATACATCAAGGCCCTCCTTCGATGATTCTATTACTGTCGACCTCAACACATTATCCAGGAACTAGACTTAGGAACCAATTAGTACTTTGGGACCTGCATGCCTCAATGGCAGGCCTCTTCACGTCCGACAGTGGGTTTACATATTTGAACTCTAATCGAATGATTCCATGGATGTTTGACTTCAACTAACCCATTCACATTCATTGAAATGTACTAGAGTACCTTGGGAATCATTGACATCAATGGTGATCTCCCTTGCGCTTTTTAACGGTTTACATCATTGACCGGTAATCAAGTGGTTTCTGCCATGTTCAACATCAGTACATCTATTCACATGGTTAGATTTGTACTACATCGGGATCGGTAAGAAGACCCTAGGTTGAGTGATCACTCTGATATGTACTTTGCCCAGGTTGCGAAGGAATTTCTCTTGAACAGTGGCACACATACTGTCACATAGATCCACTCTATATTGGTCATGGCTATGTCTTGTCATCTCATGGATCCACTATGTATTCTTCATGGCTACGATCAGTTCAGATCATATGAGTATGGATCCATGCTATATCCTCGGTGGCTATACCTTTTATCGATACAATTATGGATCCACAGTGTATTTTATGGCAGCCATATCTTGCAAGTCTTTATCACCCAAGCATAGGTATGACTGCCTTGGGTTTGAAACATGTCATAATATTTGTTGGATGTTTCTGTGCAACTTCTGTCAGGTTCTCTACATCTATACCCTTGCTTGAAAGTCTACAAAGAATTCCAGTTATCAGTTCCCGTCTTTTAAACTTCATACTTTGGGGGGCAATTTATTACACATCAAAATTACTCACTTCGATAGTGTCGCAAGTATCGTCATTACAAGTTTCACAAGTGTCGCATTTTTCTCACAAGTGTCGCAAGTGTCAGTAAAAGCATACTGCCATAATGCCTATGTTGTACCTATAACGACATCAGAAAAAAAATTGAAACACCTCAAACATTTGATGTGGAAGAAGAGGAATGGTTAACTGGGTTTATGAACCTCTTTCCATTTGAAAGAACCACAAAAATTGAGTTTTTGGAGGAGAATGCTCCCCTATACCTCTCTCAGGAGTGCTGGCGCCCCCCTATAGACTATCTGGGAGTGTTATAACGCTCTGTCTGCCATTTCGGAGAGAATTGTTGCTGTTAGGAGTGTTGGCTCCCCTCTATACATTACTAGGGAGCGTTATAATGCATTGACACCCCTTTTGAGAGAGCACTATCTATTCTAGTAAAAAAAATGGTTTGTTGAGAAGAACGAGGGGAAGATCCTCTCAATATCTAAAGGCAATTGGATTTGAATCCTTGGCCAAGACATGATCACAGGGCAGATCCATAACTAAAGGAGGAAAATCCTCAACTTACTCCAAAGATATCTCAAGTAGTTGGGCCTCTCCAAGGCTATTTAAATAGGCCTTCTCATGGTGAAATGGGGAAGGATTGAAGACATGAAACCTATGATCTCATAGGAAACATAGAGTGAAGTGGAGGAGAATAATCAGCGAAGTTATTGTCATTCTGATCATGGGTCTTTTGAGCAAGGGTTACAAAAGGAGGACTTGATGAAGTTGTTGCACTCACATCTATGGTTGTAAGTTTCCTTCGTTATTGTTCTCATCAATATAATATGCTTGGCATGTTTCTTTCTAGTTTGTGCTTAATCTCACATGAACTTGTCTCTAATAGACAGGTCTATTTTGAGCTAATATCAGTAGAGTAGGAAGTAGTTGTACTTTTGTTTGTCTACAGGGATTATCGAGGAGTGGAAGATTGGAGCTCAACTCGGACCGTGCAGGGACAAACACTGGTAAAAGGTACTCATTTTCTCTTTCCTCCTCACACATTAGTTTATCTAGATCTGAAAGGAAGTCAGTGACCACGATAATCATCTTCTGTCTTAAGAGTTAAGAATCTAGTTCTCAAGAGGAGATCTACCTGTCCACGGGGAGATTTTCCTTCAACAGATGGCTACTCATATTTGCAAGAAGATTGATTACATTGAGGATATAAAGGAATTTGTAACATGAATTAAATCCAAAACCATAACCTCGGAAGATGAAAAGCCAACAGTTTTGTGGACCCCATTTTGGGTAGTTTGGTGTATCAACTTACCAGGGGCGTAACTTTTGCATACAATCTCCATTTGGGGTGCACGATAGCTTGTTGGAAAGGTATCATTGAGGAGATTCATTTTGGGGGCTCAATTAGAGTCGTTTATTATATTTTAGGTGCTTTATCCCAAAAAAACTTCATTTAGACCCTCAAAATGGCCTCAAAAGTTTAGGAGCCGAAAAACTACTAAACATAGTAAATTGTCAGAACACTATTTTGAGCCAATTGGAATAGGTGGGTGGCCATTGATATCCACCTAGATCAATCCTCCCTCCTTAGTAAGAAATGATATCCATCACGTTGAATGCTTGGGGGAGAGGGAAAAGAGTTTGTTGAATCTGCATCTTGATGAGTTGCTTGACTTGCTGGAGACATTGCGTTGCTTAGCTTGTTGAAGGCTATCACGAACTTTTGGATGGAAGGTTGGATATTTTTAACCAGTCTAGCTACATGATATTAATATGTGAAAAATGAATCCTTGCGCTTTGATTCAATCCTTTCGACCTTCTTCTACTGGACAAAAGGTGCTTGGACTGAGGCTGCAATGGTTAAGGTGTTGTTCTGTTCACCTTTTGAACAGACTGTGAAGAAGTTGAATTTTGTAGTATGAGATACTATCTTGTGGCACTGTTTAGGTGGGACAGTAGTTGGAAGTACATATGGTATCCTATAGATATGACCCCCCAGAATAACAATGAAACTACGGGGTTGAGACTCATAAATAGTGTTAGTCTCTAATTTTTTTCTTGATTTAGTGAGTATCCCTAATCCTAAGTCCTCCCTGCTTATACTTTGTTCCTTGATTTTTAGACTTTAACTCTTGTTTTGATTTGCTATGTTTTGCACTTTGAAATAATTTTCTTAAGTTTTGGAAGGTTTAGGATGTGAATTAATGAGATCTGTCACTTCACTTGTCTATTTGAATTTTGAAATTTCAAATTATTGCCAAGTCATGAATGGTGCTATAGGAATAACGTTATTCATGCAGCGCTAACGTAATTATGTTTTGACATGCACCAACCAACCCATATATTATCGTGATTGTGCAAATCATGGATAAAGGACCTGCATGTGCTCCACGATCTTTTCTCCAGTTGATGATGCAGTTTAAACTGTTGTATGAATGAGATCGAGTTGTACCTATATTGAATTTAGAGGAATTGTTATGATCTAACATCCATGGGTCTCAAAGTTCCCAGTTTCAAATTGCGTAGAGTTTTATAGAACTGTATCAATCAAATGTCGTCGAAGAAGAGTGTACAGATCATTAGGTTGGAACCTAAAGGCACAAAACTTCTTGAAGATTACCCACAGATGGCGTAGAGGTTTAAATACGCGCATTGGTTTTAATTTTTCATCACTTTCTAGGGACATGATGAACAGGTCTCCATGATATTCGCACAAAACTTCAATGGTTTCGAGGTTGTGATTGGAAAATTGTTGGTGATGGTGAATGAACACTCCATTGCAAGAGCTTGCAAATTGCCAATTGGGGGAAAAAGGTGGTGAAAAAAAGAGAGAACGTGGTTATGGAATTCGTGAACCAGTTCCTTCTACCAGAAAAATAGAACCCTAATTGGAAAAAAGGAGTACCACATAGTTGGAACTGAAAGGAGTGGCATAATGCTTTGATTATAATTCATAGGTATATTACATGCGAGGGTAGGTTCTCACTGGTTTATATATATCATATCAGATTGTTAATGCACATCAATGGAGATTACCCTCTAAATTTACCATATTTTCTTCTCAAAAGTCTATCTAAGATGTCCAAAAGGGTACAGTCTCATCCTACCACAGCCAAAGGAAGTCTATTTCACCAATTTTTGATAAATACACTAGTTGTTTGTTCTTTGAAGGAAGTACAAAGACCCTAGGATTGGTTAATCTAGTCTCTAAATAATTATCCACAACCAAGAAAATATAAAAAAGTCAAAGGGAAGAGATCAACTACACAGAAACATAGTGTTACAGTTGATGAATCCCCAATCAAAGAATAAACCTCTACAGCTAGGATAATAAGAGAAACCACTAGATCCTCAAAAGTTAAAGCACCGTTTAAAGGTATAGGTGGAATTTCTGATCACAAAGACTACCATCCTGAAGATTCATATTAGATTCCAGATATCACAAAGCCCATGGAATTAGATAGTTATGTTGATGATCATAGCTCAGAGCTATCCTCTCAATACCAAATCAAACTGAGAGAACCCAAGGTTGTTATACACATGAACAAACCTTCACCTGCAGAAGAATTTCAAGAATTTAAAGTCAAGGTTAGAAGTGATAAAGACAAGATTAAAGAACTCCTGAAAATGGTGAAGCAATAAAAGAAAGAAAAATATCAGGTGGAGAAATGGAATTCCAAACAGCAAGAGAAGATACAGGATTTCAAAAATTAAAGATGAACACAACAAAAAGAAGAAAAAATAGAAATTAAATACATGAAATACTCTGTTTTTCCTGTTTTAGTCCTTATCTTCAAGAGCAGTTTTTGACAGTATGGAGATGAATTTGTTGAAAAAAATTAGTTTTTTTCTAGGAACATCCCCCATCACAAGAAACACTCTCGGGTTTTACACAGCTATTACATTTTCAGATATTCAAATTTATCTTTGAGGCTTATTTTTCTGAGAAAGCTACATGAAATACTCTATTGTTTTTACCTGTTTTAGTCTTTATCTTCAAGAGGGGTTTCAGAACATATGGAGATGATTTAGTTGAAACAAAAAGAGGTTTTTTTGGGGAACATTCCCCTTCACAAAAAACTCTCTTGGTTTTTATACATCTATCACAATTTAAGATATTCAGATATATCTTTGAGGCCTAATTTTTTGAGATTTCACAATACATAATTTCCTGTTTTAGTCAGTAATTTTGGGAGAGGTTTCAGAACAGCTGGAGATCAATTTTTGGAAACGAAAAGAGTTTTTTGTTTAGAATAGGCCCCTTCACAAAAAAAATTCTCATTTTTTACACATATATCACCATTTTGGAGATACGAGGATATTGTTCGACCTTACATTTCAAGAAATTTCCAGATTTATTTTCCTAAAAAATCTCATGGACAACAGTTGACAAGCCACCTCATCAATTCAACTTGGAGATCAGATTGGATATTCTGCTTGATTATTTGAAACAAGAAACTGAATATATACGAGGAGGATTTTAGATCCATTTCTTTTGGATCTTGATAATTATGTATTGTTTCTATATAAACTCTGTAGAAGGAGAAGTTAGAGGTGGAAAAATTAGATATTTAGGGACATGTTTTGTACTCTTTGTAAGACAGATCTATTATACCTTGATACTTAGTGGAAAAGACATATTGATGGTCAGACTTTCTCTTCTTTCATGTTCTTTTTATTTTCTTTCTTGAGATCATTTTTAAATTGCAATGCATTGTTTTCTCGGTCTTAATAAATGCGGTGAATATTTTACTGTTATTGTTATTGTCAAGATTTGATTTACAAGCATATGTTCTTGTTTCTAAATTACATTTTGAGATAAGAAATCCATATGGGGTTAACAAATTGAATACTTCCATATTTCCTCTCTTATTCTTACTTATTTTGTTTGATCTATCTATGTGGCTACCCTTTGACAAATCAATGTGATATTTCTTGGCTTTATTCTGAACTTCATGTTTACCTTGAAACCTTGAACCAATTTTCAACCACCCTTTAAAAAATCCAATTCACAAAACCCTTAAAATACTATTGCAATAACCTGATGATGCCCTATCTTTCCCTCTCATAGTCAAGTGAAACTTTAGGGACTAACATTTTTTGGCGTCGTTGACGGGGACGAAGATATGAAGTATTTATCCCTCGGAGAATGACAATGATCAATTCTATCTCTTGGTGGTGAACATGAGTTGGATACCTTTTTTGACTGTATCATTCACCTTGTGGCTCCATGAAGTAAGAATCCAAAGAAAACTCCACTGATATGAGATGTCAAAGTCTATGGAAGCTATTTTTGCACGAAGGTTTGCACCGTTTAATTTCTATGCTACTGTTGGTTTCCCTAATGATGTTCCTACTATTGATATATGGGGAGATTTCCTTCCACGGTTCAAAGAAAAGGATGAGGAAAATTAGACACTACATTTGATTGAGTTTCATCAATGCATGGATCAGTTGAATATTCATCATGAAGATGCATTGATGAAAATGTTTATGTACTCTTTGGAGGGTGATGCACATGTCTAGTATATATCTCTTCCTGCTTCTAGCATTTCTTCTTTAAGAGAATTTCATTATGCATTCAATGAACAATGTAAAAGGTATTTTCCAGCTAAGCTTCTTCTGGTAGATTGTTGTGAGAAATGTAAATCACGATATTATTCTCAAGAAATTGATTACTCTAGAAGCACAGATGAAGATGATGATTACATCAAAGAGGAGGAGAAAGATTCATTATCAGTCATATCTTCTTCTAAATCTGTCCTACAACAGGAATATTTTTAGCATTCTGATCTTAAAATTCATAACAATGATACTTTAGATGCATTTGGTATCAATCTGAATGTTTCTAATAGTAGTGACTACAATACAAATGTTGTTCCTAATCTATTTGAAGATTAGTTGTTGACTAAAGATATTCTTGTTGAAGACCATACTGTAGATGAGAAATAAAAACCAACAGTTGCAAATGTATTTGATGTTGTTTCATAATCATCTTATGGTCAAAATTATTATGATGATCAAGCAACATATATATGCTCATTTTATCAATATGATCGTGAAGTAGAGGTCCTTGGTTTTCAAAGTTCAGAAAATTTTTCAAATCAACCTTTATTTGATGAGTATTATGATGATCTTGAAGTCCTGGATCAAGATGTTGATGATATCACAATTTCTAACCAAAAAATTCATGAAGGAATTCAATCCATCGTCCATGAAGAGCTGGAGCCAGTGTATGATAGTTATGCATCTGAAGGAAGAGTGGAAGATGAGGATCAACCTATTGATTCTCATGATGATAATGTTGTTTTGAACAATGTTATCCAAGAAGCATATGAGTAGGTTCCATATGCTTTTGATAAAACCAGTGATGTTCAAATGAATTATGCTCTCATAAATGAAGCATAAATCATAGAGCAACAATATGGCTTCTTGTATCAGCTAGAGATGCAATACCATTGGCAAGATCCCGTGGCTCTCTACATGGAGTTTGTGTTTACAGAGGTTCAAAATTTTGCAACATGTGGAATTAAAGAAAATTGCAACTGTAAGTAAGGGCTACCCATTCATTTTTTGCTGCAAAAATATCAGTTTTTCTAAATTTTCTTATTTACCTGCAAGGAAGAAGACCCTCTTGGAAGTGAAATCATTTCATGGTTGCATTGGAAATTCGCCTACACATGATCAACATGATTTCAATAGGAAATTAGAGTAGAATGGTTGAATAAGCTTGCATCTGAGCAATTTGTTTTCAGTATGCAAGAATAAGGACTCCATAGCCCAATGGAAAGACTACTTGTAGTTTTGTAGTTGTTATTTTTGAGCTCAAATAAAGACTCCATATACCCACTGGACTTGTTTTTATATAGTTGTGTTGTAAATAAAGGATGACAGAGTAGGGAAATCACTGAATCAAAAGCAAGGTAAACGCATTGGTCTACCGTTCTTGAAGTTTTATCATTGAAACTTCACCCTTAGAAGGAGCCAATGTTAGTCTCTAATTTTGTTCTTGATTTAGTGAGTATCCCTAATCCTAAATCCTCCCTGCTTATACTTTGTTCCTTGATTTTTAGACTTTAACCCTTGTTTTGATTTGCTATGTTTTGCAATTTTTTCACTTTGAAATATTTTTCTTAAGTTTTGGAAGGCTTAGGACGTGAATTAATGAGATTTGTCACTTCACTTGTCTATTTGAATTTTGAAATTTCGAATTATTGCCAAGTCATGAATGGAGTTACAAGAATAGTGCTATTCCTGCAGCGCTAACATAATTATGTTTTGACATGCTCCAACCAACCCATATCTTATCATGATTACGTAAATCATGGATAAAGGACCTGCATGTGCTCCATGATCTTTGCTCGAGTTGATGATGCAGTTTAAACTGTTGTATGAATGAGATCGAGTTGTACTTATATTGAATTTAGAGGAATTGTTATGATGTAACATCCATGGATCTCAAAGTTCCCAGTTTCAAATCACACATAGTTTTATAGAGCTGTATCAATCAAATGGCGTCGAAGAAGAGTGGATAGATCATTAGTTTGGAACCTGAAGGCACAAAACTACTTGAAGATTACCCACAGATGGTGCAGAGGTTTAAAGACGCGAGTTGGTTCAAAATTTTCACCTCTTTCTAGGGACATGATGAATAGGTCTCCATGATATTCTCACAGAACTTCGATGGTTTCAAATTTGTGATTGGAAAATTGTTGGTGATGGTGATTGAACACTCCATTGCAAGAGCTTGAAAATTTCCAATTGGGAGAAAAAGGTGATGAAAAAAAAGAGCACGTGGTTATGGAATTCCTAAACTAGTTCCTGCTACTAGAAAAATAGAACCCTAATTGGAAAAAAGGAGTACCACACAACTGGACCCGAAAGGAGTGGCATACTTCTTTGATTATAATTCACAGGTATATTACATGTGAGGGTAGGTTCTCACTGGTTTACATTTATCATATCAGATTGTTAATGCACATCAATGGAGATTACCCTCTAAATTTACCCTATTTTCTACTCAAAAGTATATCTAAGATGTCCAAAAGGGTATGGTCTGATCCTTCCACATCTAAAGGCAGCCTGTTCCACCAAGTTTTGATAAAGACATTAGTTGTTTCTTCTTTGAAGGAAGTATAAAGACCTTGGGATTGGTTAATATAGTCTCTAAATAATGATCCACAACTAAGAAAATCTAAAAAATTCAAAGGGAAGAGATCAACTACATAGAAACAGAGTGTTACAGTTGATGAATCCCCAATCAAAGAATAAGCCTTTGCAACCAAGATAACAAGAGAAACCACTAGATCCTCAAAAGATGAAGCATTGTTTAAAGGTACAGGTGGAATTTCTAATGACAAAGACTACCATCCTGAAGATTTAGATCAGATTCCAGATATCGCAGAGGCCATGGAATCAGATAGTTATATTGATGATAACATCTTAGAACTATCCTCTAGATACCAAATCAAACAGACAGGACCCAAGGTTGTTATAGACCTGAACAAACCTGTGCCTGTAGAAGAATTTTCAGAATTTAATGTCAAGGTTAGAAGTGATAAAGACAAGATTAAAGAACTCTTGAAAATGGTGAAGAAATAAAAGAAACAAAAATCTCAGGTGGAGAAATGGAATTCAAAACAACAAGAGAAGATACAAGATTTCAAAAAGTAAATATGAACACAATAGAAAGAAGAAAAAATAGAAATGAATACAGGAAATACTCTGTTTTTCCTGTTTTAGTCCTTATCTTCAAGAGAAGTTTATGAAACTATGGATATGAATTTGTTGAAACCAAAAGCGGTTTTTGTTGGGAACAGTCCCCTTCACAAAAATCTCTCTTAGGTTTTACACAACTATCACATTTTAAGAGATTCAAATTTATTTTTGAGGCTTATTTTTTTGAGAAAGCTATAGGAAATACTCTATTTTTTTTACCTATTTTAGTCTTTATCTTCAAGAGAGGTTTCAGAACATATGGAGATGATTTAGTTGAAACATAAAGAGGTTTTTGTTGGGAACATTCCCTTTCACAAACACCTCTATCATGTGTTACATAGATATTATTGTTTGCACAGGGGAAGACACAGGGTTCAATGCTACATGAGCGCACCAACAAAACCCTAACTACCAACCCTTTCGGTAACACCTGCGAAGCATATGAAGTCTCACCCGAGGTAGAGGCAGGGGTGGTTGCAAGACTCAGGTGTTTAAAACCTTATCTAGGACACAAATATATGATTATATTTCTTATAGAACACTTATCATCATCATCCATCAATATTCAGTCATTATTATACTTTGCAAATAACATAGAGTATCGCATCATTCACTTAGATCTAAGGTATGTTAGTGCTTAGTAACAATAAAATATGTTATATTCAGTAGATCAACACTAAACATATTCATACATATTAAATATTCTATCCATACACATCTAATAAGCACAAAGCATAAATATATCCATCTAAATATATCAAAGCACTTAGAAAAAGTAGAGATAAGCACAAGAAGTCAAGGAACAAAGCATAAAACAAAGATTTACATGGTTCACCCCCACGATGGGGCTAAGTCCACCAAATATTCTTCTTTATTATCATCATCCAATCAGTTATAAGCACAAATCCATAGAAACCCTTACCTCGCAAAGGATAGAAGATCTGTGCAACCCGCTAGATCCTTCTTCCTAGACTTTCAACACACAACCTTCTATATCTTCACACATGGACTTTCACTAAGCTCTACAAGTCTATATAGAATGCACAAAACTCTCGATCACATAGATCCTTCTTGGCACTTAGCCTATATCACATAGATATAATACAATCCTTAGATAGTTTACTAGATTCCTAGACATGTATTTATACATTACAAAAGTGGGCCTAAATGTGGGTAAACCCACGAGCCAACATCCCTTTCCCATTACATTGTCCCAAAACCCAAAAAGGAACCCAAAAGTGGGCTGAGATCCCTTGATATCTACTTTTTCTGGTGCTCCATCTTCGACAAGCTGTCGAATTTCCAAAAATGGTCAAATATGACCAAGTAATCTTCAAAACTTGGTCAAGGGCCAACAGGCCCCCAACACTCACTTGTGACTCGTCCTGAGTCACTCTGGTCTGAGAAATTCTTCCTTGAACACCTCGAGCTTAGCTTGAGCTTCTTCAACCTAATGCAATGCTACTGCCTCTTGTTCAGTGAACTCCTAGATGAGTGCTTCATTGACTGGTCCTTCTAGGTGCTAGTCTCCTGCACTCACAACTTGTTCAAGTTCTACTCCTTGGATTTCAACTTCATTGAATAGTGGGCATGCCTTCTCTTGCACTGGTTGAAGTCATTGAGATAATTCCATCACTTTGGTCTGGATCATGTGGATCTATTGCTCAGTTGTGCGCTACTCTGGAAACCTCTTCATCCTTTCGACTGGTGACAAGGCCTTTAGTTGGGCCCGTAACGTATTTGCATGCTTCTTTTCCTCTTGGATATATGACTCCAACGCTTGTAACTCTGGATTCTCTGTGACATTTTCGTAAGTCTGAGTTCTCCTAGAGCTCAACTACTTGCACTCCAAGGCAAGGGATTTTATTCTTCCAACTGTGCTATGAGCAATTGACTCTCTTAGGTCTCTGATTTCTTGAGGGGTCTTGGGAACAATACGAAGTCCCAGGTCTATGATGCATTGTTGAAGATGTTGGATCACTTCTTCAAGTTGTGCCACTTGCTATGGAATTTGTTCTTCATCTCTCACTTATATGACAGTCACAGAGAGAAGTGCTATGTTGACCAATTCCTTTACTTCTAGCTACTCTGCGAACAACTTCTCCTTGCTCTGCTGTAGCTCTACTTTTTATTTGTCCCACTATTATTGAAGAGAAATTTTTTCTTGTTCGATAGCACTGCGCTGCTCGACAAGTACTCCCTATACTTTTGTCAAATCCTGGATGGATTGCACTATCTCTTCCTAAGCTCGTCGAAGGTGAGCTTCAACTTTATCGGTATCTGATGCAATTGGGCTGGCTCATCTCTTGGTTTTGTTGTTCCTACTATCATAGGCATAGTGGAGACTACACGGCTAGACTGGAGTGCCTGCTATACTCCTTGGAGTTCAACCTTGATACGATTATACATTTTCTCCTTCTTTGCCTTCTACTTCTCTAATACCTCTTGTGAAGCATCATTCACATCTGCAATGATGAAATTAAAATCATCCAATGTGAGGGTAGTCCACATCTTGGTTACGAGTTCTAGGTTTCTTCCAGAAGGAAGATTTTAGAGGTGAAACCTTATGTTTCTTCGATGAATATTCTTCGTCCCTAGGCGCTAGTACTTCACCTTTCTGTTGTTCAATTTTTGTACCTTCGATCTCTTCTCCATCACCCCCTTCGTCTGGTAAAATGGATGTGGTCCGCACAGATGTGCTTTCTACATCGTGAACTTCTTCATACTTCTTCGTCTTCCCTGGTCTGGGTGTATCCTGTGCAGCTTCTAGGCTATATACATCAGACAACTCTGGAAGGTTGGCTGGAATAAGGAGGTCTGTCGACCATTCCTTAGTGATTTCCTCTAAGTCTTCTTCTGTTAGCTTGTAATATGACTGCAACTGCTGCTTCCGCTCATCAATACATGCTTCTATATAAATGAAGTGGTGGTCCGTGCTAAACTTCAGTAAGGGTTGAAACCTGTGGAGGGAATTAGAGGTCATCCGAGGCTCAGACTGGATGGCTTGTTTCAAATGGTTGTAGTAAGTATGGAAGATAGTATTGGATGTCCACTTCTTGTTCATATCATTAGAGTACCAAAAGGTACTGAACTTTTCAACCAAAGGTTCGAAGGGCTTGATGTTAGGGAAGGTCGTACCTTCCGGCATTTCCCATACAATGAATGCGATTAGGATGAGAAGCTAGCTAAAGTGGAACTCATGTCATTGGTATTATTTTTATCTACAATCAATATCCAACTAGTTTACAAGGTATTGCGCCCAATTCATCTATAGTCTCTTCGCACACTTTCTTGTGAGGTCAACTATGAATTCAGTCACTTGGGTGGGCCAGTTCTTGTGAACTATCTTGCTTGAAATCAGCTGACATGCGAGGCACACTGCACCGTTCTGGATAGTGGTTACCTTGTAACCTCGCGTGCCATTCTTGACATCACCATAAGTCTCTTTGATTCTCTGTGCTAATGATCGATCTAAGGTCTTTCCAGGGTAAAAATATTGTGGGTCAGGGCCTTGCATGCTCAGCCTTGTAATCTGATTGATCAAGGTTGGATCCATAGTGATGTGACGCTTCAACCATAAGTAACCTCTGTGGTATCACTATAAGAACAATTTCACTCATGCATTTACTTCCTGGTGTCGAACGAAGTGGGGGATATTCATCACATTGAAAAGTGTGGACTACGTAAGGTTCTGGGTCCATGGATGCAAGATAATATTCGAATTATTTCCTTTATTCCTAGTCAGATACTTGTGCGGGGTGAGCATGATGTAAGAATTCTTGTCGCCAAGGTTGAAGTCACTGAAATTCAATGTTGTGAGCTTATCTTGATCAGCTCAAACTGCACGTATCCCTTTCGGGAGGCATGTCGTGACCAAAGCATAGTCAAATTATCTGGGGACACTATCTCGGTTGATGGTGCCATTTATAGGGGGTAGGTAGGCAGGTACAATGCTCAGAATCAGCTTGGCATTCACAATGTCATCTTTGTGCTTCGTTCTTACCTCTATCATGGTTCTGAAAGTTCTTGCTCTATGAGAAGTCAATGGAGAAGCTTTGACTCATCCTGTTGATGATGCTTGCACACCTGCATACATCCTTCTTTCTAACATGACTTTCTTGGTCTTGAGATCAACAAGTACTTCCTTCACAGATTCTTCAAGTGTGCTAAGATCTTTGGACATACATGCTCAGGATAAATTATCAGGGTCACAATGATCTTAGATACTGCTCAAGAATGAAAAAAAAGGGCATGATGATCACTGTATACACTTTCTAGTCCGCAAGATTCAAATTATTAGTTGCAAAAAGTGTTCTTTGGGCATGGTGTGACGAGATAAATAGTCGATCCTGGAAATGGTTTTCTTTGTAACAGGTATGAGCCTCATTAATTCATGTTTTGTCTGTTATGGCACAGTTCAATGGTCTGGTGATGGGCCATCAATAATTTTTTATGCATTCGGAGTGGTAGTCGAATGGATATATCGACCTCTAATGACTATATTTCTTCACCACAGTGAAGTGGCCTATATCGTTGTTTTGATATCTCAGTGAAGTTCAAATTATGCAAGTTTTCCTTCTGCGAGGTACCCTTGGGAATCTATTGTAACCTTTCAATCTTAGCCTTCTTCTTATTCAACATCCTAGACTTCTTCCCCGTGAGCTTCCAGGAATTCCTATGGCTTCCCAAGTTCTCTTTGGCATAATGTTCACTAGTGTTTCTTCATTAAGGATAGAGTCAATGTCGAAGTCTCCTATTCTTTCTTCAATGCATTCTTTTTCTTTAAATATATTTGGTATCCTAACATGTCGGTGATCATTCAAGGTGTCTTTCATCTATAGCAATACCTTCTCTGATTCTTTTTGGGGTTCTACTATTTCTGGATCTGCCTTAGGGTTTTCTTCATTTAGATTCATTCTTTCAAGCTTATCAATCATTCTAGGGAAATCCAATACTTCATGGTCCCAAGATTTGAAACATAGGCAACTAGATCTTCCACCAGGGAATTCCTTAGCAAGATGTCCCGGTCTTCTACAACTATAACATAGGGTTAATCCTCTCCTCCTTTTAAATGATCCCCAACCTCTTCTGTACTGCGCACTAGGATCATGGTAGCTAGTTTGCAAAAAATTCTTTCGAGGACCCTACATCCATTTGTTAGTCCAAACATTCTTTCTATGCATAGGTATAACATATCTATCACTATACTTATCAGATCTATTCATATCAATATTTATTTCATCTATCAGAGCCCTAGTTTTCAAGCTAGGACAAAATCTATCAAACATACCTAGATCCATACTCTAGAAACAAAACTTTCCACTTATTTTACTTCTACAGAGCACAAAGCTTCCGGATCTAAGAAATTTTAACTATTATTACCTTTATCAGAGCATAGAGCTTACAGATCTTACCTCTTTTCTTCAAAAACTTCTACTTTTCTTAGAGCACAAAGCGTTTAGATATTGCTTCTTTTATTCACATATGTCCTTCCTTATTTAGCACAGATATTTTCAGATCAAGTTGATTACTACGCACTAGGGCACAAATCCATGCACAGAGATTCCATAGTTTCAGGGTGAATCTTTACACAAAGCTTCTTCTTCCTCATTTCCCAGCAATCACATTTTCAGGTCTTGGAAACATAACCATTTGTTGGCACAGGGGCAGACTCAGGGTTCAACTCTACAAGAGCACACCAACAAAACCCTAACTATCGGCCCTTTCAAAAACACCTGCGAAAAATATGAAGTCTCACCTAAGGTAGAGGCAGGGGTGGTTGCAAGACTTAGGTGTTTGCAACCTTAGTTGGGACATAGATCTATGAGTATATCGCTTATAGAGCACTTAGCATCAATCATCCATCAATATTCAGTCCTTATTATACTTCACAGATAGCACAGAGCATCGCAACATTCACTTATATCTAAGGTATCTTAGTGCTTAGTAACAATAAAACATATTATATTGAGTAGATCATCACTAAGCATCCTCATACATATTAGATATGATATCCATACACATCTAATAAGCATAAAGAATAAATATATCCATCTAAATGTATTGAAGCACTTAGAAAAAGTAGAGATAAGAAAAACAAGTCAAGGCACAAATCATAACACATAGATTTACATGGTTCGCCCCCACCCTAGGGCCACATCCACCAACTCTTATTCTTTATTATCGTCGACCAATATGTTACAAGTACAAAGCCGTAGAAACCCTTACTTTGCAAAGGATAGAAAATCTGCATATCTCGCTAGATCCTTCTTCCTTTCCTTTCAATACACAACCTTCTATATCTTCACACAGGGACTTGCACTAATCTCTGCAAGTCTATACATAATGCACAAAACTCTCGATCACATAGATCCCTTTTAGCACTTAGCCTATATCACATAGATACAATACAATTCTTAGATAATTTACTAGATGCATAGACATCTATTTATACATTACAAAAGTGGGCCTAAACGTGGGTAAACCCATGGGTCGACATCCCTTTCCCATTACATTGTCCCAAAACCCAAAAAGGGACCCGAAAGTGGGTCGAGATCCATTGATCTCTTCTTTGTCTAGTTCTCCATCTTTGACAGGCTATCAAAGTCCCCAAAATGGTCAAATATGACCAAGTAATCTTCAAAACTTGGTCAAGGGCCAACAATCACATTTTAAGAGATTCAGATATATCTTTGAGGCCTAATTTTTTGAGATTTCACAATACATAATCTCCTGCTTTAGTCAGTAATTTTGGGAGAGGTTGTAGAACAGTTGGAGATGAATTTTTGGAAAAAAAAAAGAGGTTTTTGTTTGAAACAGGCCCTTTCACAAAAACCTCTCTTGGTTTTTACACAATTATCACCGTTTGGGATATACAAAGAGATTGTTGCACCCTATGTTTCAGGAATTTGCCAAATTTTTTTTACTAAAAAATCTCATGGACAATAGTTGACAAGCCACCTCATCAATTCAACTTGGAGATCAGATTTGATATTCTCCTTTATTATTTGAAACAAGAAACTAAATATATATGAGGTTTTCAGATCCATTTCTTTTGGATCTTGATAATTATGTATTGTTTCTATATAAACTCTRTAGAAGGAGAAGTTAGWGGTGGAAAAATTGGATATTCAGGGACATGTTTTGTACTCTTTGTAAGACAGATCTATTCTACCTTGATACTTAATGGAAAATACATATTKATGGTCAAATGTTCTCTTCTTTCATGTTCTTTTTCTTTTCTTGCTTGAGATCATTTTTCAATTGCAATGCATTATTTTTTTGGTCTTAATTAATGCGATGAAGATTTTACTGTTATTGTTATTATCAAGATTTGATTTACAAGCACATGTTCTTGTTTCTAAATCACATTTTGAGATAAGAAATCCATATGGGGTTAACAAATTGAAGACTTCCATGTTTCCTCTCTTATTCTTAATTATTTTTTCTGATCTATCTATGTGGCTACCCTTTGACAAATCAATGTGATATTTCTTGGCTTTATTTTGAACTTCGTGTTTACCATGAAACCTTGAACCAGTTTTCAACCACCCTTTAAAAAATCCAATTCATAAAACCCTTAAAACACTATTGCAATAACCTGATGATGCCCTAGATTTCCCTCTCATAGTCAAGTGTAACTTTAGGGACTAACATATTTTGGCACTGTTGATAAGGACAGAGACACAAAGTATTTATCCCTGGGATAACGACAAAGATCAATTCTATCTCTTGATGGTGAAAATGAGCTGGATACTTTTTCTGACCGTATCATTCACCCAACAACTCCATGAAGGAAGAATCCATTGAAAAATCCATTGATATGAGATGTCAAAGGCTATGGAAGCTATTTTGGCATGGAGGTTTGCACCATTTAATTTCTTTGCTATTGTTGGTTTCCCTAAAGATGTTCCTACTATTGATATATGGGGAGATTTCCTTCCACGACTCAAATAAAAGGATGAGGACAATCCGACACTACATTTGATTGAGTTTCATCAATGCATGGATCAGATGAATATTCATCATGAAGATGCATTGATTAAAATGTTTATGTACTCTTTGGACGGTGATGAACATGTCTGGTACATATCTCTTCCTGCTTCTATCATTTCTTATTTAAGAGAATTTCTTGATGCATTCAATGAGCAATGTAAAAGGTATTTTCCAGTTGAGCTTATTCTAGTAGATTGTTGTGAGAAATGTAAATCGGGATATTATTCTCAAGAAATTGATTATTCTAACAGTAAATATGAAGAGGATGATTACATCAAAGAGGAGAAACAAGATTCATTATCAGTCGTATCTTCTTCTAAATCTGTCCTACAACAGGAATATTTTCAGCATTCTGATCTTGAAATTCATAACAATGATACTTTAGATGCATTTGGTATCAATTTGAATGATTCTAATAGTAGTGACTATGATACAAATGTTGTTCCTAATATGTTTGAAGATCATTTGTTGACTGAAGATATTCTTGTTGAAGACCATACTATAGATGAGAAATAAAAACCAATAGTTGCAAATGTATTTGATGTTGTTTCATATGCATCTTATGGTCAAAATTCTTATGATGATCAAGCAACGTATATACACTCATTTTATCAATATGATCGTGAAGTAGAGGTCCTTGGTTTTTAGAGTTCATAAATTTTTTCAAATCAAACTTTATTTGATGAGTATTATGATGATCT
The DNA here is from genome assembly GCA_000966675.3 of Picea glauca. NCBI lineage: Eukaryota > Viridiplantae > Streptophyta > Pinopsida > Pinales > Pinaceae > Picea > Picea glauca. The sequence continues at coordinate 40,209 of JZKD02S1777320.1, forward strand.
TGAAGTCTTGGATCTAGATGTTGATGATATGACAATTTCTAGCCATCAAATTCCTGAAGGCATTCAATCCATCGTCCATGAAGAGCTAGAGTCGCTATATGATAGTTATGCATCTGAAGGCAATATGGAAGATGAGGATCAACCTCTTGATTCTCATGATGATAACGTTGTTTTTAATAATGTTATCCAAGAAGCATATGAGAAGGTTCCAGATGTTTTTGGTAAAACCAATGATCTTTAAATGAATTATGCTCTCATAAATGAAGCAGAAATCATAGAGAAACAACATTGCTTCTTGCATCACCTAGAGATGCAGTACCATTGGCAAGATCACGTGGATCTCTACATGGATTTTGTGTTTACAGAGGTTCAAAATTTTGTAACGTGTGGAATTAAACGAAATTGCAGCTGTAAGTATGGGTTGCCCATTCATTTTTTGCTGCAAAAATATTAGTTTTTCTACATTTTCGTATTTACCTGCAAGGAAGAAGACCCTCTTGTAAGTGAAATCATTTCATGTTTGCATTGGAAATTCTCCTACAGATGATCAACATGATTTCAATAGGAAATTAGAGTACAATGGTTGAATAATCTTCCATCTGAGCAATTTATTTTCAATATGCAAGAATAAGGACTCCATAGCCCAATGGAAAGACTACTTGCAGTTTTGTGGTTGTTATTTTTGAGCTCAAATAAATACTCCATATACCCAATGGACTTTTTTTTATACAGTTGTGTTGTAAATAAAGGATGAAAGAGTAGGGAAATCAGTGAATCAGAAGCGAGGTAAATGCATTGGTCTGTAGTTCTTGAATTTTTATCATTAAAACTTCACCCCCAGAAGGATCCAGTGTTAGTCCCTAATTTTGTTCTTGATTTAGTGAGTATCCCTAATCCTAAATCCTCCTTGCTTATACTTTGTTCCTTGATTTTTAGACTTTAACCCTTGTTTTGATTTTCTATGTTTTGCAAATTTTGCACTTTGAAATAATTTTCTTAAGTTTTGGAAGGCTTAGGACGTGAATTAATGAGATTTGTCACTTCACTTGTTTATTTGAATTTTGAAATTTCAAATTATTGCCAAGTCATGAATGGCGCTATAGGAATAGAGTTATTCCTACAACGCTAAGGTAATTATGTTTTGAAATGCACCAGCTAACCCATATCTTATCATGATTGCACAAATCATGGATAAAGGTCTTGTCTGTTCTCCACGATCTTTGCTCAAGTTGATGATGCAATTTAAATTGTTGTATGAATGTGATCAAGTTGTACCTATATTGAATTTAGAGGAATTGTTATGATCTAAAATACACGGGTCTCAAAGTTCCCAGTTTCAAATCGCATAGAGTTTTACATAATTGTATCAATCACATGGCGTCGAAGAAGAGTGGACAGATTATTATGTTGGAACCTGAAGGCACATAACTGCTTGAATCTTACCCATAGATGGCGTAGAGGTTTAAAGATGCGGGTTGGTTCAAATTTTTCACCACTCTCCAAGGACATGATGAATAGGTATCCATGATATTCACATAGAACTTCGATGGTTTTGAAGTTGTGATTGGAAAATTGTTGGTGATTGTGACTGAACACTCCATTGCAAGAGTCTGAAAATTGCTAATTGGGGGAGAAAGGTGGTGAAAAAAAAGACCACATGGTTATGGAATTCGTGAACTAGTTCCTGCTACTAGAAAAACAAAACCCTAATTGGAAAAAATGAGTACCACACATATGGATCCGAAAGGACTGGCGTACTACTTTGATTATAATTCAAATGTATATTACATGCGAGGGTAGGTTCCCACAGGTTTACATTTATCATATTAGATTTTTAATGCACATCAATGGAGATTACCCCCTAAATTTACTCTATTTTCTACTCAAAAGTCTATCTAAAATGTCGAAAAGGGTACAATCTCATCCTGCCATAGCTAAAGGTAGTCTGTTTCGCCAAGTTTTGATAAAGACATTAGTTTTTTCTTTTTTGAAGGAAGTATAGAGACCCTGGGATTGGTTAATCCAGTCTCTAAATAATGATCCACAACCAATAAAATCTAAAAAATCCAAAGGGAAGAGATCAGCTACACAAAAACATAGATTTATATTTGATGAGTCCCAAATCAAAGAAGAAGCCTATGAAACCAGGATAACAAGAGAAAACACCAGATCCTCAAAAGTTGAAGCATTGTTTAAAGGTACATGTGGAATTCCTGATGACAAAGACTACCATCCTGAGGATTCAAATCAGATTCTAGATATCGCAAAGGCCATGGAATTAGATAGTTATGTTGATGATAATATCTCAGAACTATCCTCTAGATAAAAAATCAAATTGAGAGAACCCAAGGTTGTTATAGACCTGAACAAACCTGCACCTGCAAAAGAATTTCCAGAATTTAAAGTTAAGGCTAGAAGTGATAAAGACAAGATTAAAGAACTCTTGAAAATGATGAATCAATAAAAGAAAGAAAAATCTCAGGTGGAGAAATGGAATTCCAAACAACAAGAGAAGATACAATATTTCAAAAATTAAATGTGAACACAACAGAAAGAAGAAAAAACAGAAATCAAATACACGAAATACTTTGTTTTTTCTGTTTTAGTCCTTATCTTCAAGAGCAATTTATGAAACTATGGAGATGAATTTGTTGAAACAAAAACAGGTTTTTGTTGGGAGCATTCCCCTTCACAAAAACCTCTCTAGGTTTTTACATAGATATCACATTTTAAGAGATTCAAATCTATCTTTGAGGCTTATTTTTCTAAGAAAGCTATAGGAAATACTTTGTGTTTTTTACCTGTTTTAGTCTTTATCTTCAAGAGAGATTTCAGAACATGTGGAGATGATTTAGTTGAAACAAAAAGAGTTTTTTGTTGGAAACATTCCCTTTCACAAACACCTCTCTCAGGTTTTACACAGATATCACATTTTAAGAGATTCAGATATATCTTTGAGGCCTAATTTTCTGAGATTTCACAATACATAATTTCCTGGTTTAGTCAATAATTTTGGGAGAGGTTGCATAACAGTTGGAGATGAATTCTTAGAAACCAAAAGAGGTTTTTGTTTTTAACAGGACCCTTCACAAAAACCTTTCTCGGTGTTTACACAAATATCACATTTTAGGAGATTCAGATATATCTTTGAGGCCTAATTTTCCGAGATTTCACAATACATAATTTCCTGGTTTAGTCAGTAATTTTGGGAGGGGGTGCATAACAGTTGGAGATGAATTCTTGGAAACCAAAAGAGGTTTTTGTTTGGAACAGGCCCCTTCACAAAAACCTCTCTCGGTGTTTACATAAATATCACCATTTGGGAGATACAAAGATATTGTTGGAACCTATGTTTCAGAAATTTGCTAGATTTATTTTCCTAAAAAATCTCATGGACAACAATTAACAAGCCACCTCGTGAATTCAAATTGGAGATCAGAATTGATATTCTCCTTGATTATTTGAAACAAGAAAACAAATATATCTAAGGAGGTTTTCAGATATATTTCCTTTGGATCTTTATAATTATGTATTGTTTCTATATAAACTCTGTAGAAGGAGAAGTTAGAGGTGGAAAAATTGGATATTCGGGGACATGTTTTGTACTCTTTGTAAGACACATATATTCTACCTTGATACTTAATGGAAAAGACATATTGATGGTCATACTTTCTCTTCTTTCATTTTCTTTTTCTTTTCTTTCTTGAGATCATTTTTCAATTGCAATGCATTGTTTTCTTGGTCTTAATTAATGCGATTAAGATTTTAGTGTTATTGTTATTATCAAGAATTGATTTACAGGCACATGTTCTTGCTTCTAAATTACATTCTGAGATAAGAAATCCATATGGGATTAACATATTGAAGGCTTCCATATTTCCTCTCTTATTCTTACTTATTTTTTCTGATCTATCTATGTGGCTACCCTTTGACAAATCAATGTGATATTTCTTGGCTTTATTCTAAACTTCATGTTTACCTTGAAACCTTGAACCAGTTTTCAGCCACCCTTTAAAAAATCCAATTCATAAAACCATTAAAATACTATTGAAATAACCTGATGATTCCCTAGCTTGCGCTCTCATGGTCAAGTGCAACTTTAGGGACTAACATCTTTTGGCACCATTGACATGG
>JZKD02S1777320.1:55543-66536 GCA_000966675.3 Picea glauca
AGTAGAGTTTTCAAGGAAATGGTTTCTTCTCTTAGTTTCTGAAAGTCTTCTAATTGTTTCTTTAAGCTTACAACTGTCTTTTCATAACTAACCAATTCACTTCTTAGTTTTCTTTATGTGTCTTTGAGATTGCTATTTTCAATCTCAACATGCTTCAATTTTTTAAGATTCTCATCTTTTTGTTGAATTATTTCTACACTATGATTTTCTTATTCTTCATTGTCATCTCTTTCAATCCTTGGATGAGGAAATTCAAATTCAACATGTCCTACTCCTTCACAATTAAAACAAAAGAACTGACCTCTATTTTCTTCTTTGAAATCTGAGATGTTGTAATCTTCTTCAACTTCTTCTTCTTCTGCTGCTTTTTCCCTTGCATAAAGCTCTTGTAGCTTGTCCCAAAGCTCTTTTGATGATGCACATGATCCCACCTTGGATTTCATTGAATCTGTCAATCCATCCAGGATGGTATCTATTGCCAGTTTGTTGTTCCTTTTTGCTTCCTTTTGAGATGTAGTGATGCAGGAGCATCGTCAACATCGAGCGAGCGTGGGGACAAGTGCCACACATTTTGAGCATATGTCAATTTGTTTAAAACTTTTGAATAATGGATGCGCCAAACTTAAATGTGATAGTTAAGAAGAGGCGTACTTATGTATTTTATTGGACCTTGAGCGATCCGCTCTCGTCCATAGTAGGTAGGAGGCATTTATGTAATTAAGGTAGAATTGAATGCTAGATTAGACAGTTTTAGAAGAAAGGAGGGAAAATGGATATAGACACCCTCATTGTGCATTGTGACATAATTCAGGCATATTGGAGCAGGAAGAGCATAAGAGAGAAGCATAGAACTGTAGAAGAACACCCATGTATAGATCTTGAATTAATAGAAGAAGTTGATTCAAATCCATGGCTTTTCTGTTATTCTCTGTGTATGTCTATTGAATGCTATGCTTATGATTATTTATTTCCTGTTATGCATTTGCAATTATGCTGTGTATATGGTTTCATGTTTGAGGTTGAAATCTGAGAGGAAGTGAATGAGTTATAGTTGTTTCTCTATTTGAGCAAAGATTCCTGCAAGGAGTGCAGTTGAAGTCATCTGCAAGGAGTGCGTTGATAGAAGGCTCAGATAGTTTAACTCTTATTCTCAGGAGTGAAATTGAGAAATAAAATCCATGCAAGGAGTGCACAGGCTAAGGAGAGTCTCAATTGTGAAATTGAGTAAAGTGTTGAAGGATTGTTGTTGCAGGTGTGCGCAGAGTCAAAAGAACTCAACACCTGGAGGTGTTTGAGAACTGCTGCAAGGAGTGCGTGAAAAGAACCTCTGTGAGGTTGAAAGTGTGAGAAATCTCAGGAGGGATAAATCTTTCAAGTTCGTCAAGAAGAAGCACAGAGAGTCTGTGCATAGAGTGGTTGAATAGGCATTGCAAGGCTACGTGCAGAAGGACCAGTTTTCATAGAGAAATATTGGGTTCACTCGTAGAGGATATCCGAGAGGGAGGTGGACGGTTAGGATCTTGCAGAAGAGATTGAAAAAACCTGCCATTCGTTGGATCTACCAAAGGAGAAAAGGAGGTTACGGTCACGTTGGGAGTTTAAGCTCCAGGAGTCGTGCACCATTGGATCATGGATCGGTTACCCATTCGCTGTTGGATCTGACAGAAGTTGCACGAGGGTTACCGTCGGGATTCAAAGGATCGGAAATCTCGTGGTCAAACATTTCTCAACATTTGAAACCCCAAAGCCCGGGAAGATCGGAGCCGCCCGACAGTTGGACACGTGGCAAAGATCAAGGCGTCGGGAGTTCGGGAAGACAAAAGTTTCATGGAAAAAAGGTCAGGGAAGTTCATAGTGAAAAACCCGGCAAAATCTGAGTCATCCGTTCGGGAGGACAGGTGTCAGGAATCCAAGGAGAGTCGGGATATCCATCATCGGGAAATTGGGTTTCCTGAGGACAAGAAAATTGGGACATTACAAGTCTCGAAACACCGAAGAAGCTAAAACCATTCATTTGAGAGGATGCGTGGAAGAGATCGACGTCATCGGGGAAAATCCAGACAAGGAGTCATCCATTAGTGTTTGGGGCCATCGAGATATCGGGGATCCCGGTGACAAAGATTTTACAGATTTTGGTTTCGCGATCCGCAAAACCCCAACAAGGAGGAAGGTGTAGCTGTGTAGCCAGCTGTCAGCACGTCAGAAAAAAGGGAGGCATTGTAGTGGAAGCTAGTTGTTAGCCTGACGGAGAATCAAGAATCTCACAGGTAAGCGGTTTGCAGCATTTGAAATCCTGTAGTATCGACGGGGATAAGACCGTGGTCACGGGTTAACAGTCATATGGGCCAAGGCCTATAGCCAAGAGGGCTATTGTGAAAAAGGATCATTGGGATTTGGGGAATCGCAAGTCCTGGGGAAAATTGTATTTTGATATCGAAAAGTACAAAATTCTGATGAAGGATATGACTGCGGCCATATAAGGAGAGGTCACGTCGATCCAGGAGCTTAGCCTAGAGGGCTAACGAGAATTTGAGGAGCATCGGGAATTCGAAGTCAAAAACCCCGATCACAAAGAAAAGAGGCAGCGTTGATTTCCCGATCGTTGTGGGAGGTCATTTGGAGAGTTGTTGTGGGTGTGGAAAATTACCGATAGGGAATCATAAGAGCTTTTTAGTTCTTTGGGATGGATAAGAAGTAAAGATCCTGTGAGAAGACGTGCCCTGTGAGGGTGCGACTACGTCAAGTGGTATTAGAGCCCAAGAAGGAGTCTTTGCTTTCTATAGCAGAGAAAAAAAGGAGAATTCACCATGCTGCCAAGAAGAAGAGATAGACAATCACCCGATCCAGGGGAGGAAAGGGAAACTCCCAGAGGTAGGTGTAGGCAAGTGAAGAATCCTGAAGTGGAAAGAGAACTGCATAACTTACGCTCTATGATTGTGGATATGGGGATAAGAGAAACGTGAAAAGCTGATGAAGGAGACATCAGTGAATCCGAAAATGAAGATGATGGTCTACAGGGAGAAGAAGAAATCCCAGCAGAAGATGCAACAAATGGGCACTTAATCAAAGCTATTGCAAGAATGGGTGCTAAGGTAAAAATGGACATTCCAGTTTATGAAGGAAATCTAGATGGGGAAGAGCTTCTAGATTGGATTAGAGCTCTAGACACTTACTTCGACTATGAATATATCGAAGAAGATAAGAAGGTCAGGCATGCTATCACAAGATTAAAAGGACATGCAGGCTTGTGGTGGGATGAGCTACAAGCTGACAGGTGTTGCCAAGGCAAGAAGAAAATTAAGAGCTGGGACGGGATGATCGCAAAGATGAAGGCGAAATTCATTCTCAGGGATTATCAAATTTCTCTGTTCAGGACGATGCAAAACCTGAGACAAAAGTTGATGACAGTAAAAGAGTATACTGAGGAATTTCACAGGTTAAATATCAGGGCAGGTCATCGCGAAAGAAATGACGAGAAAGTGGCCAGGTATATGAATGGCCTAAGGTACGATATCCAGGATGAGATGAGTATGGAAACCATCCAAACAATAGAGGATTCCTATCAAATGGCTTTGAAAGCTGAAGAGAAGCTAAGACGTAAGCAAGGTCAGCGAGGCCAAGGAAGGAGTCAGCCCAAAGGCAAATCGGTTACCCAAGATAAATACCAGAAGCCCAGGGATGACTGGAAAAAGCCTTAGACTAGAACCGAGAGAGGTGGAAGTTCACAGCAAGGGCAATACGCAGAGCAAAGAGAACAACATACTGAGCAGAGAGGAGGATACGCTAATAATAATAGGTTTCCTCATACCCAAGGTAGAGGAAGAGGAAGAGGTGGAGTAATTACATGCTTCACATGTGGAAAAAATGGGCACAGGTCATTAGAGTGTCCAGAGAAAAATAAGGATGGAGGAGAGACTTACATCGTCGAGGCACAGAGGCAAGATGTTGAGGCAGAATACGCTGAAGACAGAAGATCGTTGGTGATGTGAAAAATCCTTTTGACACCGGAGAAAGAAGTGGAAAGATCAGTCCAAAGGACCAGACTTTTTAGAACAGCTTACAAGACCAAGGACAGAGCATGCAAGGTCATTGTGGACAGCGGTAGCATGGATAATCTCGTTTCAACTGAGATGGTAGAGAATCTGGAGCTGGAGACGACTGATAACCCGAGTCCATACAAAGTTTCATGGCTACAGAAGGGACATCAGGTAAATGTCACTAAACAGTGCTTAGTTGACATTAAGATAGGAGGATATAATGATAAGATTATATGTGATGTTATTCCTATGGACGTTTGTCATCTATTGTTGTGTAGACCATGGCAATACAATAGAAATGTGATTCATGATGGGAGGATGAACACATACACCCTGGAGAAGAATGGGAGAACCCATATGTTGCATCCAATTGGGGATAAGGAGGTGAAACCGGAGGTAAGCAACACAGTACTTCTCATGAGTGGGAAGGAACTTCTTACAGAAGTTAAGAAGAAGGAGGATCCATAATTCTTTGTGGTCAGAAAACTAAGGATTGTTCTGACTAGCACAAGAGTGGATGATTTGCCAAAAGAAGTCCAGGGACTGCTTGAAGAGTTTGTTGATATTATACTAGACAAACTACCTCATTCGTTGCCACCGATGAGAAGTGTAAGTCATCACATTGATCTCATACCAGGGGAGAGTTTACCAAACAAAGCCACGTACAGATTGACGCCACAAGAGAATGAAGAAGTTAAAAGACAGGTCTAGGAGTTGTTGCACAAAGGTTTGGTCAGGGAAAGACTGAGTTTGTGCACTGTTCCGACAGTACTTAGTCCGAAGAAAGATGAAGGCTAGAGGATGTGCATTGATTCAATGGAAATTAACAAGATAACTATCAGATATAGATTCCCATTACCAAGAATGGATGATTTGATGGATTGCTTAAGTGGAGCAAAATATTTTTCAAAGGTTGATTTGAAGAGTGGATATCACCAGATCCGTATGAGAGAAGGTGATGAATGGAAAACAACATTCAAAAGAAACGAAGGATTGTATGAATGGCTTGTTATGCCATTTGGCTTAACAAATGCACCGAGTACCTTTATGAGGTTGATGAATGAAGTCCTGAGGGATTTCATCAAAAAATTTGTTCTCGTATATCTGGATGATTTATTGATTTTCAGTAAGACGAAGGTTGAACATCTGAAGCATTTAGCCATTGTGATGAAGATATTATAGCAAGAGAAACTGCTGATAAACATGAAGAAGTCCTCATTCATGAAGATAGAACTCATTTATTTCGGGTTTTTTATTTCGGCAAATGAATTGAGGATGAATCCAGATAAGGTGGAGGTAATCAAGAATTGGCCATCACCGAGGAACGTATTTGAGGTGAGAAGTTTTCATGTACTAGCTAATTTCTACTGGAAATTCATCAGGAATTTCAGTGGAATTAGCGCAGCAATGATGGATACAGTGAAGAAAAGACATAAATCTTTTCACTGGACTAAAGAGACTGAGAAGAGTTTCAATTTGTTGAAACTAAATATTATGGAACAACCAATTCTGGTGTTGGGGTATTTTCAGAAGACATTCTATGTAAAATGTGATGCGAGCGGGTTTGCCATAGGAAAGGTATTAAGTTAGGAGGATAGACCGATTGCATATTTCAGCGAGAAGCTGAATGAGGCAAAAGAAAAGTACTCCACGTATGATAAGGAATTTTATGCCATCATACAGGAATTGAAGAAATGGAGGCACTATTTGATTCCAAAGGAATTTGTTTTATATAGTGATAACCATGCATTACAATTTGTGACTCAACAGGAGAAATTGAATCAGAGACATGTTAAGTGGGTTGAATACATGCAAAATTTCACTTTTGTAATAAAACATATTTCTGGTACTGCTAACAAAGTGGCTAATGTTTTGAGCAGGAAGTGTTTGTTGTTGCAGGAGTTCAAAGTCAGGACGTTAGGCTTTGATGATCTCAGGGGCATGTATGTATATGATTAGGATTTTAAGGAAGCCTATGAAGCAGCTGAGAACCCAGTTCTCAGAGACAGAAGCCAGTGGATAGAGTACGCGATCCAGGAGGGATTGTTGTTCAAAGGTAATCAATTGTGTATTCCAAATTTCTCCATGAGGGAGAATCTGCTGAAAGAAAAACACAGTGGAGGATTGGCCAGACACTTCGGTCACGATAAGACATTCGTGAAGTTGAGTGAGTCATACTTTTGGCCAGGGATGCGAGTGGATGTCAAGAGGTTTGTTGATAGATGTCGAATTTGCCAACATTCGAAGGGAAGGAAGCAGAATGCAGGTTTTTATCAACCATTGCCCATACATGAAAAGCCATGGGATGAAATTAGCATGGATTTCATATTGGGATTGCCAAGGATGCAAAGAGGATTTGATTTAGTCTTTGTGGTAGTGTATAGGTTTTCTAATATGGCACATTTTATCCCATGCCAGAAAACCAGTGACGCGACACACATCGCGAATCTGTTTTTCAAAGAGGTCATTCGACTTCATGGATTACCCAGGAGTATTATTTCGGATCGAGATAAAAAGTTCTTAGGGAACTTTTGGAGAACATTATGGAATAAGTTGGGGACTAAATTGATGTTTAGTTCTTCCTATCATCCTCAAACGGATGGACAAACAGAAGCGGTGAACAGAAGTCTGGGAGACTTGTTGAGAAGCTTGGTGACAGAGCACCATAGTAGTTGGGACAATATATTGCCGCAGACAGAGTTTTCTTACAATGACTTTGTTAACAGGAGCACAGGCAAAAGTCCATTCCAGATTATATATGGCACACAACCAAGAGGATTTCCTAAATTGAGGGATTCAGAACAGACTTCTACTAGGAGCACTAGTGCAAAAGAATTTGCTGAGGTAATGAAAGAACTTCACAGCCAGGTGAAGGAGCGGTTGCTGAAAACAAGCCAAGAATACAAGCGCAGAGCTGATCAACATAGAAGACAACTTCAGTTTGAAGTTGATGATCTAGTTCTGGTGCACTTGAGAAGAGAAAGGTTCCTGAGAGGAACATACAATAAATTGAAGGTGAAGAAAATTGGGCCATGCAAGGTCTTAAACAAAATCGGAGAGAATTCTTATGAGATCGAATTACTGGATGGGATCGACATATCTCCGATATTAAATGTCTCAGAATTGTATCCATACAAATATGGAGAAGTAGGAACAGAAGGTGAACAATTAGAGGTTCAGTGGTAGAAGCAGATGCCAATTGTAGAGAAGCCACAGATGGAACAGATACTGGACAAGAAAATCAGTAAGAAGACTAGGAGGAAAGAATACTATGAGTATCTGGTCAAATGGAAGGGTCATCCAGTGGAAGATGCCAGCTGGGAGACTAAAGTAGAGATTCAAAAGCATGGATACACCATGCAAGAGCTCATGGATAGGAGCCCATGAAAATTTTCAAGCAAGGGAGTATGATGCAGGAGCATCGTCAACATCAAGCGAGCGTGGGGACAAGGGCCACACATTTTGAGCATATGTCAAATTGTTTAAAATTTTTGAAGAATGGATGTGCCAAACTTAAATGTGATAGTTAAGAAGAGGCGTACTTATGTATTGTATTGGACCTTGAGCGATCCGCTCTCGTCCATAGTAGGTAGGAGGCATTTATGTAATTTAGGTAGAATTGAATGCTAGATTAGACAGTTTTAGAAGAAAGGAGGGAAAACGGATATAGACACCCTCATTCTGCATTGTAACATAATTCAGGCATATTGGAGAAGGAAGAGCATAGGAGAGAAGCAGAGAACTGTAGAAGAACACCCATGTATAGATATTGAATTAATAGAAGAAGTTGATTCAAATCCATGGATTTTGTGTTATTCTCTGTGTATGTGTGTTGAATGCTATGCTTATGAGTATTTATTTTCTGTTATGCATTTGCTATTATGATGTGTATATGGTTTCATGTTTGAGGTTGAAATCTGAGAGGAAGTGAATGAGTTATAGTTGTTTCTCTATCTGAGCAAAGATTCCTGCAAGGAGTGCAGTTGAAGTCGTCCGCAAGGAGTGCATTGATAGAAGGCTCAGATAGTTTAACTCTTATTCTCAGGAGTGAAATTGAGAAATACAATCCATGCGAGGAATGCGCAGGCTAAGGAGAGTCTCAGTCATGAAACTGAGTGAAGTATTGAAGGACTACTGCTGCAGGTGTGCGCAGAGTCAAAAGAACTCAACACCTGGAGGTGTTTGAGAACTGCCGCAAGGAGTGTGTGCAAAGAACCTCTGTGAGGTTGAAAGTGTGAGAAATCTCAGGAGGGATAAATCTTTCAAGTCCATCGAGAAGAAGCACAGAGACTCTATGCATAGAGTGGTTGAATAGGTGTTGCAAGGCTACGTGCAGAAGGACTAGTTTTCATAGAGAAATATTGGGTTCACTCATAGAGGATATCCAAGAGGGAGGTGGACAGTTAGGATCTTGCATAAGAGATTGACAAAACCCGTCAGCCGTTGGATCTACCAAAAGAGAAAAGGAGGTTACGGTCACGTTGGGAGTTTAAGCTCCAGGAGTTGTGCACCATTCGATCGTGGATCGGTTACCCATCCGTTGTTGGATCTGACAGAAGTTGTATAAGGGTTACCATCGGGATTCAAAGGATCGGAAATCCCGTGGTCGAACGTTTCTCGACATTTGAAACCCTAAAGCCCAGGAAGATTGGAGCCGCCCGACAGTTGGACACGTGGTGGATATCAAGGCGTCAGGAGTTTGGGAAGACAGAAGTTCCATGGACAAAAGGTCAGGGAAGTTCATAGTGAAAAACCTGGAAGAATCTTAGTCGTCCGTTCGGGAGGACAGGTGTCAGGAATCCGAGGAGAGTCAAGATATCCGACATCGGGAAATTGGGTTTCTTGAGGACAAGAAAATTGGGACATTACAAGTCTCAAAACCCTGGAGAAGTCGGAACCGTTCATTTGATAGGACGCCTGGAAGAGATCGACATCATTGGGGAAAGTCTAGACAAGGAGTCATCCATCAGTGTTTAGGGCCATCCGGATATTGGGGATCCCGGTGACAAATTTTTTAGGAATTTTGGTTTTGTGATCCACGAAGCCCCGATGAGGAGGAAGGTGTAGCTGTGTAGCCAGTTGTCAGCATGTCAAAAAAAAGGGAGGCCTCGTAGTGGAAACCAGTTGTCAGCCTGACGGAGAATCGAGAATCTCATAGGTAAGCAGTTTGTAGCATTTGAAATCTTGTAGTCCCAACGGGGATAAGACTGTGGTCACGGATTAACAGTCGTATGGGCCAAGGCCTATAGCCAAGAGGGCTATCGTGAAAAAGGTGCATCGGGATTCGGGGAATCGCAAGTCCTGGGGACAATTGTATTTTGATACCAGAAAGTTCAAAATTCTGATGAGGGATATGACTGCGCTCATATAAGGAGAGGTCACATGGATCCAGGAGCTTAGCCTAGAGGGCTAACGAGAATTTGAAGAGCATTGGGAATTTGAAGTCAGAAACCCCGATCATAAAGAAAAGAGGCAGTGTTGATTTCTCGATCATTGTGGGAGGTCATTTGGAGAGTTGTTGTGGGTGTGGAAAATTCCCGATAGGGAATCAGAAGAGCTTTTCAGTTCTTTGGGCCAGATAAGAAGTAAATATCCTGTGAGCGGATGTGCCCTGTGAGGGTGCGACTGCGTCATGTAATCTTTTGTTTCTTCAAAGCATTATATCCTAAAGAAACTAAGAACCAAAAATCTACCCCAAGAGATTTCAAGTAAGTTTCCATTCTATTTTTCCAGTATCCAAATTTTCTTCCATAAAATGGTGGAATCCCATTTGGAATGTTGTCTTCCATTTCTGCATAGGATATTCCTTCCAGTCGTTAAACTATTCTGAAGGCAACCTTCTCTAATACCAATTGTTGATACTGAGAGGGGGGTGAATCAATATCAAGTACAATTTAAAACCTTTTTCAACTTATACTTAAGCCATTCAACTATATCCAATGAGAAATGAACAATAGTATAAGAGTTACACCAATACACCATAATACACTATGCACAATATATGAGAAATAATCAATAGTTTATTGTTCAAGGGAAGTAATGACTTCCAAAGGTAGCTACAACTTCAAAATGTAGAGGGAGGGATAAAACTCCAAGAGGAAGATACAATCCTCCAATATCAAGAGATATTTGAACTCTCCATCCTTGCCCCTTCCTTCCACCCAAGAATATATGAGAGATAATAACACTTTACATTAAATCATCACCATCAACCAATCATCACATAAAACCTGATAATGCTTCCTGAGACTTCTTCAATTTCCGTAATTCTTCAATTCTTGGAGTACTTTAATCCTGTAGATAATATTACTGAATGTATTCTCTGAAACGCCTCCAATTTTCACTCCTTGAATCCTCCTCAAAAAGAGGTTATAGAAAGAATCATAGACTTTATTCAATTCTGGTTTGTTCAGAAGACCCAACTTGTACAACATGCCCCATGCTCAATATTTATGATAAAATTATGAAACTCACACACAAGAAATTAAATTTTGTAATATTTTCAATGGAAGTGGTCCCACTTCATTTGGATTATTTATGAAGAAGTTATGACTGTTTTACCCAGAACAACTGTTTATTGACTAGCTTCAGGACTGGTCACAAACCCTATCTTCCACAGAGTGTATCTCCATAAGTATAGCGAATCAAGAGATGAAATTTTTACCAGAGGTACCTTGATATGTCTTCTCAATACCATAGCGATTTCACCATCTGAATCATTCTATAAAAAACTTTATAGAAAAAATGGTAAGATGACCTGAAAATAACATACCTTAGAACACATCACCAAAAGACTTCATCCTCCCTTGAAATCCGACCTTCTTTTACTTATTATTCCATTTGAAATTTGACTTGTATCAAATGAATGTATAATGATGTTTATTTATACCATTTATGTCACTTCCTTTTAACATTAGGGCTGACTTGACACTTTCTTATTTTGTAATTCTTTTCTT
>JZKD02S1777320.1:80571-92698 GCA_000966675.3 Picea glauca
ATTGTTGTGTTTTATTGTATGATTCCTTGATCACATACATAGGTTTGTATTGAGTTTATGCTATTACTATCACTTTGGTTGGTTGCGTTCTTTTGCAGGATCATCATTGTATGGGTGTTGCAATGGAGCTAGGATGGTGATAGCGAGAGAAGGCGATGTTTAAATGGTATGCCACCTATCCCTCTTTAGTTAGTAAATTCAATATTTAAAACTTAAGGAAAGCATCATGTTTTGGTGTCTTTTGTTCTAGATCTAGGTGGATCTAGGGAGATCAGTTAGTGTCTGCACCTATCGATTTATCCAATAACAAAATTGATGACTACACTGGGGAACTGATTGTTTCCTTGTTAGTCTAGTTTCCCTTTCTTTGATTGCTTTATTTATGGTCTCTGAGTCTGTGGGAGATCCATCCAAACTCTCTAGATCTGAAAGTTCACCCAATTTTTTTGTCCTTTTTCCAAATTTTTCTTGATTAGAAACCTTCTCACACTGTACCTCTCTATGGCTTGCTAGAATCATTGATGTTCGCACCCTATTGTTTAGTTCAGTGCAACCTTCTCATACCATGCATGTATCTAGACTACAAGAATCTCTAATTCTCGCACTGTACCCCACTACCAAGCCGCGAAATCATTTGTAAAAGTTTTGGATTAGGTCTTCCTATCTTTTTGATGCCCAGTTTTGCTTTGATCAACTGGATTAAACTTTTGGAGCCTATATTGATCTGTTTATAGTCTACTTGACATTCTTTGAGTTGCTTTTAGCTATCTTTGCTTTGTTTGGTTTTGAAGGATTAGTGTCTTGCTTTGAGTGTTTTTCAATTCCAAAGCCTATGTTTTCTTTAGAATTGTTTAGGGAAAGATCAGATTTATTCTGAATAGTTCTCTTTAAAAGAAAACTTTTAGTTTGGGTTTCTTTGTTTTAAGAAAGTTCATTATTGTTTTTAATGAAATTTTTGAAACAAAAATATTTAATTTCTTGCTTTATATTGGATTGGGGGCATCCTTGCATTTGAAGTATTAGGATTGCATGATTCTTGGCATTTTTTGATCTTAAATTATGAAAAAATTGGCATTTTTTGCTTCTTGGCTTTATAAATGTTTTCTCCTTCTCGTAGCATAGATTTAATCGAAATGAAAATATTGTGTCTTCATCTCTTTGCATAAATTTTAAGTCGGTTAAAACACCATCTTGTTCACGTCATTTTCCTTCTGAGTAACAACAGCCTTAAAAATAAAGAGCTTATAAAAATTGATTAGACATTTTTATATTTTCTGGTAGAAACCCTACATTATATTAGTTGTAGGGATTTGGAATAGGTGTGAAATATAACTTTCCAAAGATGAAAATGAACATAGTATCTTTTGATAGGGAGAGTTAAATCCACTTCATTTTGTTCTGGGAAGCCCTTCTCACACAAGGGTCAATCATGAGGTCACATTGAGATTGAAAGAGTTACTCACCCTGCTTTGTTGGTCTTGGTGTAGAGATTACGCGTATTATGGGGGTCATTTGAAGGTATACACACAATGATGAGTGGAAGCCTTTCAAGTTGATTTTAGGCTAGATACCCTACCCTTGTGCGTGGATCGGACTATCGACTATTTCCCCAAGCATGACTGTAGTGATTGGTAACCCTAGTGGCCTATCTCTTTAGGGTATTTACACAAGGTGATTGTGGAGGGGCAATTCTTCAAGGTACCTGGAATCGACATTGGCCAAGCTCACTCGGGCTCCTTGGAGGGTATACCCATGATTATGTGTGGGAGCTTGCACTAGGGTGTAAGTCCGTTAAGCAGGTCGTCAATGTAACTTTTCCACTTGCTCTATTTCATTCACTTCTTACTTTGTTCCTGCGACATTGGACTTCATCACCAACTAGTGAGCTCATTGCGAGAAGGTTTTGTTTTCTTGCTTGCTTACTAGATTTTTAGCATGTGTTGTTTGTTCTCCCTAGTGGACTCTAGATTGGATTTTTGTTTTTAATGGCATTAGTTACCGAAATGACCAATGAAGGAACCTCTGCTCCAGGGGAACCTTTTGTTTTTCCTTCTTACGGAAACATTGGTCCTCCTCATATTGCTACTTTGAGATTTCTAGGTCTCACAATTGGATTACCAGTATGGTTGTTTTCCACTCAGGTAATCCTGAATGCAGTAAGTGCTTCAGTCATAATAAATTCCCCCCAAGAACATCAACCTCATTTTGATCCTTCACCTTCTTCACCAGTAAGGTATTCTTTGCCTTCTTCGCTTGCAACGTCGCCTTCCATTTCATCTTCTTCGTTGAGTGAAAGTTTTGAATCTAGTAACCCAGTGAATAAGAAGAAGAAGAAAAGAAATATTAAGAAGAAGAAAGATAAACAAGGGTCAAAACCTCCAACCATTGTCAAACTTGTTGGAAAGCAACCAGTTATTGTTAATTGTGTTGGGATTATTGATGATGTCAAGATCACCCGAACAACTCATAAGCCCAAGTACCCTTGCAAGCTTTGTAAGGGTAGCCATCTTCTTAAGAAATTTCCTGGTCTATCCAACGTTATAGAATCATGGTCTACACATCCTTTCCAAACCATGTCGTTAGCCTCTGAACAACATGTTGATGACTTCCTGTCGACTAGTCACGATATAGTTGGGAAGAAGAAAAGTAGAGCCAAGTTCCTGTGTAAGTTATGCAAAGGGAGTCATCTAACTCATATTTTCCCTCATATGGAAGAAGCCTCAAAATTCCTGGAAGACATGACTGTTTCACAGCCTCAACTTCCAACTACTTATCGCAATCTTTCTCTCAACCCACCTGTAGTTGATGGAATGATCAATCCGGCCCCTTCGTCAGTCAATCTGGTTGATCATGCCATCAATCTGGTCACATCCTTAGTTAAACTAGTTGACATAGTGGTTGATCCGATCCCACTCTTGGTCAACCCCACTCTCCCTCTAGAGAGTGAAATCAAAGTGGTTGATACGATCCCATCCTTGGTCAATCCCACTCTCCCATTAGAGAGTGAAACCTAAGCGGTCGATCCATTTCAACCTGTCAACCCCATTCTCCCCTTGGAGAATGAAACCCAATTGGTCGATCTGATCTCTTCATCAATCAATCCTACTCTCTCGCTAGATATTAAACCCGATAATGCCCATGTTTTTCTCGTTGATACAAAATCTACCATGATGGGGACTATTCCTCCTTCTCCCATGGAACCCCCTCCAAGTTATAAGGCCATCCATTTTGATTGGGGTGTGATAACTGGACCTCATCTTCCCTCTCACATTCCTTTCTAGATTATAGTACAGGTTTGTGGTCAAGATGTTCCTTAGACACTGATAGATGAAGGTGCATCCGTTGGTATTTTTTCCTCTTTTGCTTGACAAGCTTTGGGTTGTCCTCCGCTTGCATCGGTTACACAAAATCTATTATCTTTTAACAGAAGAACTAGTCAACCTTTAGGGACCCTTCCTCTGCTTCCTATAACTTTGGGAGGGAAAACTTTCTTTATTGACGTCATGGTAGTCCAAGACCCCTTGGATTTCGCTTTACTCCTTGGGCGAGATTATGTCTATGCCATGAAATCTATTATGTCTACTCTTTTTCGTGTGATATATTTCCCTCACGATGGATGAGTTGTGATTGTTGATTAACTTTCATTCATTGACACCGAATGGATTGCCTCCCTAAATGGTTCTTATATGTATATGGTATCGCCCCCACCACAGGTCAATCATGTGGCGTTTTCGCCCATGGCTTCAACTTCTAATGAATTAGATCCAATAGTTGACATGGTGATCTCTTCGATAGGGTTGTTAGAGCTTGATTTATTTACTCCTATCGCGACCCTCAACATGGTGTCCTTCCATAGTGTGTTTCTTCCTTCCAGTGAAGACCTCTTGGAAGCCATGACTGAGTTTTTTCCCTTGACATGGTGTCCTTTCGGAGCATTGTCCTCTTGGAATCCATGATCAAGAAGAGATTCGAGGATATTTTTTTCATCTCTGAGGAAAACTCGTTAAAAAATGAAACAAAGGTATTTGAGCATAGTTTTCTGATTTCAAGCTCATTAAAAAATGAAACTAGCTCTGAGGATAGTTTTTGTGTCTCTGAGGCAACCTCATTAAAAAATGAAACAAAGGTCTTCGAGCATGATTTTATGATTTCAAGCTCGTTAAAAAATGAAACCACTTACATCAAGCATAGTTTCCTCTGCTTCAAGCTTGTGTAAAAATGAAACCAGGTCCAAGCATAGTTTTGTTTTGTTTTAAATCTTGCATAAAAATGAAAACAATCCCGAGCTTAGTCTTTGTTATTTTTCATGCTCGTAAATACATGAGAATAAGTTACCAAGCTTAGTCTTTGTTCTTTCTCATGCTCGTAAATCAATGAGAATGTAATCAAGTATACTTTTATCACTTTTTCGGACTCGTAAAGGTTATATGAAAAAGGAACCCCTTGGAGTTTCCTTTAAGATCTTTTCAAACTCTCTAAACATGAAAATATTGCCGAGTGACCTTGTTCTCTTCACGCTTGTTAAAGTATTTTAAGAAAACTTATGTTGAGCGATATTTTATCTCTTTTTCGGTCTCATCAGACTACTTTACAAAAAAAGGAATTGAGAGAGTTCTCTTTAAGTGTTTTTTAGACTCTCTAAACATGAAAAAGCCCTGAGTTTTCTTTCATTGAACTCATTAAACAAACATCGAAAGGCCCATGTGGGACCAAACCACTCCTTCTTAGGGTTCGTTAAACATACTCTAAGGGACTCGTTCGAAGGATGATATTAAATTGACAAGAATATGTTATCCTCCTCAAGCTTGCGTAAAAATAAAGAGGTACTCACCAAAAATGGTGGGGGAAAAATTGGGAAAGAAATGTGTCTAAACCTATATTCCATGGAAGAGTCTCTTTTGAACATGACACCCTTTCACACGTCTTGTGTCTAGGTTGGAAAATCAACTTTTCTTCTATTCATACTCCTATAAGATTACAAATTGGTCTATGATCCTTATTGTTGAGTCAGTATTTCCAAGACAGTTGTTGTCTCGTCAATATGTTCAAAGAGAAATTCAACCCAGAAAGCCTTCTATTGCATCAACCATTTATGCAGTCCTTAAAGCCTTCTATTGCATCGGCCATCCCTGAGTCAGTCCTGAATCACTTGTTACTCTGATCTATATCAAATCTTGTTACTTGTTTTGTGTCATTGATGTGGGATACATTAAGTCCTTCCTGTGATGAGTCTTTTACTGCCGACTTCAACTCATTATCGAGGAATTAGACTTAGAAACTAGTTGGTACCTTGAACCTTGCATGCCTCAATGGCAAGTTTCCTTGCTTTCGACAGTGGGTTTTCATTATCGACCCCTGATCGAGAGATTATGTTGAGTGTTTGACCTCAGGTCATTGATTCAGATTATTTGGATTGTACCAGAGTACCTTGGGAGTCATTGACATTAATGGTGATTTCCCTCACACTTGTTAATAGTATACACTAATGACCGGTAATCAAGTGGTTTCTACCATGTTTGACTTTGACACATGTAATCACATGGTTAGATTCGTACTATAGAGTGGTGGAGATGAAGACCCTGGATATTTTCTCACAGATTCAAGTTGTGTTGGAGTATATTCAGTTTGTACTGTTGCATAGATCCACATTGTATGTCTCATGGCTATGTTCAAATTTGAAACTTTAACACATAGATCCACAATGTAATTTTGGTGGCTATGTTCAGATTTGATTCATAATGGAATGGATCCATGGTGTATGTTTGGTGGCCATGACCTTGTCTTACTTGAAATGGATCTTTGCATGTCATCATTTATGCTCTGAGTCATTTGTATTCTAAGTATGGGAATGTCTACCTCAGTGATGATATATTATTGTATTGTATTTCCTTGTTTGTTGGTAGGTTTCTGACTGACTGTGCCTTGTTCCCTACACACACTCGACAAAGTATTTCAACTATCACTATGTTCTAACTTCATACTTTGGGGGGTTCTCTGTTTCACATTATTTTTTTCATCCCTATGATCATTAATGATGTAAACCTATCTATTGCCTTCAGAGGGGTCAGTGGCTTGAATTCTTGAAGAAAGAAGAGAGAAGAACTTTTCCGGAGAAAAGAAGTTTCATTCTCCTTTATAAAAACCCTATTAAAAAGGATGTTTGTAGGTTGGACTATTGCTAGGGTGCGAGAATGCCTTATTCTCGCAGGCTGCACCATAGTTGGGTTGCGAGAGGTTCGCAGGTTTCTCTATAGGTAGCGTGCGAGAATGTTCATATGTGGGAAAAACGAGCATATTCTTGATGCTTCTAGAAGGATAAACTTTCATGGTGAGGTGGCATCCGAATGGTTTGGATCTTACTCGCTTTCATGATTTGGTGGGATCATCCTAACCTCCTCACCTTATCCTCTTTAGCTTATAAAAGGAGAGGATCTCTCATGGAGAATGTTGGCTTTTGAGCTTTGGAGCTTTTTGGATTAGCTTGAGTTGTTGTTGGCTTTTGAGATTTGGAGCTTTTTGGATTAGCTTGAGTTTTTGTTGGCTTTTGAGCTTTGGATCATTTTGGATTAGCTTGGTTTGTTTTTGGCTTGGATGAGATTAGCTTTTGAGCTTTAGCTTGGCTAGATGAGCCACTTTGTCAAGATAGATTGTGAATATTATCAGATATATGCTCTCAGAATTCTTGGAGTGGAAGTGTGTGGGGAATGAAGGACAGTTGGAAGGGACCTTATGACATCAAGGCCATGGTTGTAATCTCTCTTTCACATTTAATATGATAAAGTAATATGATTCTTTCCTATAAAGATTGTTTTGTTTTATTGTATGATTCCTTGATCACATACATAGGTTTATATTGAGTTTATGCTATTACTATCACTTTGGTTGGTTGCGTTCTTTTGTAGGATCATCATTGTATGGGTGTTGGAACGGAGCTAGGATGGCGATAGTGAGAGGAGGTGACGTTTAAACGGTATGTCACCTATCCCTCTTTAGTTAGTAAATTCAATATTTAAAACTTAAGGAAAGCATCATGTTCTGGTGTGTTTTGTTCTAGATCTAGGTGGATCTAGGGAGATCTATTAGAGTCCGCACCTACCCATTTATCCAATAAAAAAAATTTGTAAATAAAAAAGGAAAAATATCGAGAAGTAAAGACCAAGACAACTTCTGGCTTAAGCGCATATCGCAAAGAGTCACCTTAAAATTAACACACGAGCAGATTAAAATGGACTCTCACACTTGCCTAAAAACCCTATAAAAGGAAAATTTTGAGGAAAAATTCTTAATGTAAAAGAAAGATATTGTTGTGATCAAACCTAAGCTACTAACCGCTATGACAGAGACCAAAAAACCTCAGAGGTATAAACTCTTGTCAAAGAAAAGGATGACTGCCTCTCCTCAAACAAAAAAGATTCTCCATAGCCACACTGCTGACAGTTCAACAACCAACATGTGCACGTGAGCTATGTAAAGTTAGAGCACATTTACACACATGCAGACCTTATGCAAACCACATGTACTTTTGAAAGTATTCAAAAAAAAAAATGAAAAGATAAGAAATCAAACACTGGCATAGACCATTGGTATTGAGAACCAAAATCTCTTAAAGACTCAAAAAACTTACTTTGTTAAAAAAGAAAAAAAAAATAAAAGTAAAATTTCATAGAACAAAACCAATCTGAAGTGGTAACTAAGCTACAAACTGCAAAAACAGAGACCAGAATGATTTTTTAGAAAAAACCCTGAGAAGGATCACTTCTGACAAGAAAGAGGATGACCACCTCTTTCATAAAACAATTCTGAATTTAACCACGCTATTGTCACTTCATCAACTAGCGTATCGATGCAGGTTGTGTGGAGGTTGGGCATGTGTACACGCATGCAAGCCTTATACAGGCTATGTGTACCTCTGTGACCTCCCATAAAATAAAATGCAACCAAGAAAAGTAAGCAGGAAGAACTGGTATGGAAGACTAGAATCCCTGCTAACTCAGACTTTTGCAGAAATTCTAAAAATAAGTAATGAAACCAATTTTTAAAAATACCCAAAAAGACTCCCAAAAACCCTAGAGGTCCCCAGTATGGTCTCCAATTCTATTGTGGGTGGGAATCCCTCCTACAAACTTAGCATTTAAAGTCTCTAATCATGCATGCAAAAAATGACCATTTCAAAGGCCTCTACTCTTTCCTGTTCTCCCAACACAAAACCCCACATTCATTCAATACAAAGGTGTAAATGAGATTCGATAACTCTACCTTAAGTCCTTCATTTGATTTTGATCCCTTTTCTTTCCCTCACTCTTTTATTTCAAGCCTCCTCCCAAAGATGACCTGCATCCACTCATGAACAAACAAAAAGCTGCGAACATGCATTTTATATACTAATTTTGGGGTTAGTTGTGACAATATCATGAAATAAACATTCAACTTGAACACATGATATGGAGGGATGGGAAAATTATTCCTTTTTATATTAATTTTCACAAGAGTAAACTTAAAATATGTGGTTGACACTGCTCCTCGAAACTAGTCCTGGGATCATCTTCAACTATCCTCCAACTACTTTGCTTTATACTTTTCTTTGCACAAGGATGGCTAAAGGTTGGGACAAGGGGAATTCTCAATCGGGTATAGTCTCTTTTCTATGATTTTTCTCCTTTCAAATGGGACCCTTACCCCTTATTTTATAGGCTAAGAGGATCTAGGTATTTTGTTGAATGACTGGCCATGCATGGCCAAAAGGTTTAGTTAACTTGCCCAAAGATGTGTGTTTCGTCAACAACATTCCTTTTTATGTGCTTTTGTAGGTACACGTGGGTTGTATTGGGGAAGATAGCATGTACACGTGTGCAGTACTGGATTAGGGTGTGTATGCCTTTATAAAGGGTTTTTTTAAGAAGAGTTATTTAGTAGTGTTTTGGCAAAGAAGGTGTCTGAGATGGCCTAATGCCAGGTAAGTATGTCTGGTGCAAATTAAGGTTATAAAAAATATCTGAGTCAGTTTTTCTCGAATCCAAGTCTAAGGATGGATCTAAGGGGAGTTCCAAAATTGATGGATTAATATCCTCAACTTATCCCAATAATATCTAAGGTGATTAAGCCTCTCAAATCCTATATAAGGAATCATTCTCAGGGTGAAAAGGGGAGAATAACCAGTGAAAAGTATTGTCATTTTGATCGTGGATCATTCAAGCAAGGGGTTGGAAAAGGAGAGCTTGGTGAGGCTGTTACATATGCATCTTAATTTTGTAAGCATCTTGTTTTGTTCTCATTAATATATGTACTTGGCATGTTTCCTTCAAGTTTGTGTACATTTGCATGGACTTTCTCCTTTTGGATGAATCTAGTTTTAAACTAATCATGATAGAATAGAAAGTATGCTTTGTATTCATTTTTTATTGGATTTTAGAACTCGTTGAAGGACTTGGATATCAATATCAACTTGGACTGAGTGAGGAAAAAATTCATAAAAAGGTACTCATACTTTCTTCCACTTTCCTATCGACTAATTTAGCTAAATTTCAAGGAAAGTCGGTGTTCAAAGTTAGCACTTTTTTGTCTTGGTCATAGGGGTCTAAGATCCAAGAGGGAATTCAACTGTACATAGGGGAATTTTCCTACAACAAATTGTCCTCCCTAGATAGATATTTTTCATCTCACTTGTATGATAGGTATACAAAAATTATGAGAAATTATCATCAATTTCAAATTCAAAATTTTCTTGCAAATCTATTACCCATAAATTTCCAAATTCCACATTTATTTTCAGATCTATTCTACACATGAACCAGATTCACAAGTATGGGATTTTCCTTCCCATAGTAGTTTAGCTTAGTAGACAATTGGTCTTCCTTATGGGCTTACAACACTACCATATCCAAGACCCTTTTCTTCCCGCAATTTCAACATTCCTCATCCAAACAAATTGTTAGTTTTCATGCACATTATATTTCCAAAACTATGCATACTAATAGTCCAAGTCATTTTCATCCATTCAAGGGTACAAATAAAAAGGAAATATCACTATTTATGTATGCATCCTTTCAAAATACTAAATTTTCCAAACACAATTCAAATGTCAAATGACCTTAATCAAAGTGTCAATATTCATGGTCACATTCACATTGATTTCAAGTTTACTACACTTTATGACAAGCACTTTTCCATGGTGTGTTGGAGCTTAACCAACCTATTCACCATATGAATTATTCATTCTCGTTCATTATTGCAGCATTATTGTGCTTCCTACTATAGGCTGATCATGATCCCTAATTAGCACATATGAGACTAAAAGCTTCTCTTGAATGCACCCAAGCATTTTTCCTTCATTAGTAACCGAGGTGCCAACACTCATGGCAATCCAAGTTTTATTTTCTTTAACAACTACACAATTCAAGTGGAGTATTTGAAGGTCTTCCTTCATTAATGGACAATCCATTGTCTTCCCTCTTATGAAAACATGCATTTCCTCAACGCAGTCCATGCAATGTGCTAACTATAAGCACGTTTATTCCCAATCTCCCTAGATTGGTCATTGTACCCATGGTACTCCTTACTCATTCATTTTCTTGCAAGGATTATAACTCATCCTGGACTGACATAGACTCCCTCTCTCTATTATTCAGATTGTTCCTTCCTGAATCTTACCCTGCTTTGGTAGAAATGGCATACAATAACCAATCAAAATTATTTGCATATCAGTAAGAAATTAAAATAGTTTAGATGAGATTTTTACCAAATCCCTCCACACCCTATGCCACACAGGAATGAATATTTTTATACATGTTCTAGTTTCTATCACCCTTTTTTCTGATTTTTACCTCATCAGTAGTGCTCCATGGGGCTCCCAAAGTCATTTCAACAATCTTTCAACAACAACCTTCTTGCATTTATCCTTTATCAGAGGTTATCTACCATTGGAAGTTTCCCTTTCCCAACAACTCCAATCATTTCTTATACATGGCATACATCATGAATATATATATTAGTCATCATGTAAAAAAAAATGCATGTATCATAGAATTTAAATTAATAAAATGTTTTCAGATATTCCACAACATATCTCTATTCACTCTACCACAATATGCCTTAATGTGTTATCTAGTGCAATCACAACCCAATTGTATTCTTTAATCATACAACCATTAGCATCCTTATGAAAAAACACTTACCTACATTAGTAAATTAATCTCTCATACCAGAGAAACACAATAAACAAGAAGGAAGGGGTCAAGAAACTCTTCCCTTTTCCAACTCCTTCTACACAGCCCTAGACTTTCAGTCTAATCGAGTTATTATTTTTTTTTCCAAGGCCTCACTGCCATTACTTATCATGGCTTAACCAATCCTATTCATTCAAACTTACTTATCTATTTATTCCCCCCTTTCTAGTTGTACTTGTTTCCACAACTACTCTTCTAAGGCTTACAACTCTATTAAACAATTCATAGTTTTTTGGGGGTGAGAAAAGTATTCCGCCTTTTCGCCTTTTTTCCTTATGCAATATATTCCCTGTTGGGATCTTCCTTCTCCTTCCCTTGAGCATCCTTGGTTAGGTTCAACTCAACCTTCTTGGTAAATCAACATGCTACAACAACAAATCTTTTGTTCACGATGAATGATGAACCTGTGCATTATGCACATTACCATTCGACTATTAGAATGGTCAATGTTTATTTGTTAGTCTTCCACTCATACATTTTGTTTTAGAATGTAATCCATAATTCTTATATATATATATATATTCTGGATTATATATATATATATATAAGAATTTTGGATTATATATAAATGCTTTTAGACCATTGCCCAATTTCCAACAATCATTAAGGTTGTGACTATGATCTCTTGACAGAGTCTTTACATAGTTTCTTCATAGGGAACTCCTTCGCCATGCAACTCCTTCATCATTAAAATTCCTTATTGCATATCTGTCACTATCTTTGATGGACTCAACCTTGAGTTATCTTTAGTTCTTTACCAAATATTCCATAAGGAATATAAACATGTATATTTGTTATGTATCCAGATTATTTATCCACACATATTCATTGTTTGGTTAACTTCCATCCATGATGCACTTAACCACATGCATGATCATAATCCTATGTGTTTCTACCATAGGTAT